>JAAGEH010000304.1:12170578-12224789 GCA_011751065.1 Lasiurus cinereus
TCCCAGTTTATTGAATTGTAGAGAGACAGGAAGGGAAAGGGATAGAGATAGAAACATCAATGAGAGATACATTATCATTGATTGGCTGCCTCCTGCATGCCTCCTACTGGGGATTGAGTCTGGCACTCAGGCATATGCCCTGACCATGAACTGAACCAGTGAGCTCTTAGTTCCTGGGTTGAAGCTCAACGGCTGAGCCACACCAGCTGGGCTGTCACTACATTTTTGACTCCTTTACTCTTAGCTAACCCTCCCATCCCCCTTCCCTCTGGTAACCACCATACTGTTGCCTAGGAGTTTTTGCCTTGTTTGTTCACTTGTTGCTTCCAGTTTTATACCCCACATATGAGAAGTCATATGGTTCTTGACTTTTTCTGTCTTATTTCACTTAGCATGATATTCTCAAAATCTACCCATGATGTTGCCAATGGCAGTATTTCATCTTTTCTTACCGCTGAATACTTTTCCATTGGGTGTATTTATCACATCTGCTGAAGGATACTTTGTTTGCTTCTATACTTTGGCCACCATGAATAATACTACAATGAATATAAGGGTGCATATATCTTTGTGAATAAATGTTTTCAAAGTTCTTGGGTAGATACCCAGAAGAGGGGTTGTTGGGTTACATATAACTCTATTAATTTCTTTGAGGAGACTCCATAACTGTTTCCAGTGGCTGTACAGTTTACCCTACCAGCAGTGAATGAGGTTCTGTTTTTTTTTCTCCACAGCCTCTCAACACTTATTACTAGTCTTGTTGATAACAGCTATTCTAGCAGGTGTGAGGTGATATCTCATTATAGTTTTGATTTGCATTTCACTAATAGCCAGTGAGGTTGAACATCTTTTCATATAGCTAATGGCCATTTGTCTTCTTGAGAGAGGTATCTGTTCAGGTCTTCTGCCTTTTTTATATTTGTATTTGTATTGTTTGTTTGTTTGATGTTGAATTGTATGAGTTCTTTACATATTTTGAATATTAACCCCTTGTCAGAGCTGTTCTTTGGAACTAGCTTCTCCCATTCGGTTCCCTCCCCCCCCTCCCCCCCCCCCCTAAAAAAGGGGGGGTGGTCTATATAGACGTGTGGGTGTCTCACGCTCTATCTCTATCTCTCTCTCTCTGTCTGTCTGTCTCTCCCTCCCTCCTTCTCTTCCTCCCTCCCTCCCTCCCTTCTTCATTCCCCCGCCTTCCCTCTCTCTTTTTCTTTCTTACAATAGGATATTTGTTTAGGACAAGAGCTCTCTTAAAAATCCTTTTAGATGTGAAAGGCCAGATCTTCAAAGCGGTACCTATTTCAATTGTGACTACAAATAAGACTTTTTATGGCTTATTCATGGACATAAGAGCTATCTCCAAAGAGTGTATAAAGCATGTAGATTTCTCAAGATGCAGAGCCACTCCAAAGATAATCTAAGAAAGCAAAGACCTCATTGTCACAGGTATTAAAGAAACTTCTGTCTCTCACAAAGTGAGACACCTTAAATCACAGACTCATTCATCCGTGTTACTGGATTGGGAATTTTTCCATCACAAACAAGACAACAAAGGTAGAGATGACAATGGTTCTTTATATACTGGGACTCTTTATTAAGATAAACTCTCCAACTTGGCTGGCATGGCTCAGTGGTTGAGTGTTGACCTATGAACCAGAAGGTCACGGTTTGATCCCCTGTCAGGGCATATGCCCAGGTTACGGGCTCTGTTCCCAGTGTAAAGTGTGCAGAAGGCAGCTGATCAATGATTCTTTCTCAACATTGATGTTGATATGTATATGTTTATAAAGACATACTCTCCAGAAAGCTGGCACATTAAGACAAAGAGAATCCTGCTTTTCACGCCTTAGGTTCCTAGCCAGATGGGTAGCTGGCTGCCTGATGCAAACTTGACAATGAACGCCCCTCCCCACCAGCAAGTGGCAGAAACCAGAGAGTATTCTCACTGGTTACAAAGCCAAGTTTTTGGTACATACAACAAGACAAATGGAGATGCTCATTTTATGTTTTTCATTTTCATGAAAAAAGACACAAAAGACAGAGACAAAAGAAAACCTGACTGTTTCTGGCAAGCTAAGAATCAATAACCTATGAGTGCCCCAAAGCAAATTTATAAGAGTCATAATTCAAGATCTATTTTTACAAATGGTTTTCTTCTGCCATTATAAATTTGGAAAAGAAGAAAGAGACAAGGAGAAAATTTTATCCTCCTCTTTTGACTAGTCTGATATGGGACACTGACATGGTAAGTATTCTTACCTTCTGTTGTCTGTTGTCACTTATCCCATATCTCAACTGCAGTCTCTAGGGAAAGCAGACTATCCCAGTCTTCTAATGTCCCATCCTCATTGCCAGAAACTGTAGAGGAGGAAAAAATCCCTTCTCTTCCACCCTTTTTGGGTTTCAGTTGGGACTTCGTAACAAAAGACAGATTAACAAGAAAAAATAAATATGTTTATGAACATGCACATCTCATATATTCTTGGGAGAAATACAGGGTTGAGTAACTCCAAGAGGTGGCTAGCACTTGGGTTTTCATAGCATCTTCACCAAGAACCATACATTTTTAGAGAAATGACAAGACAGAGGAAAAGAGCCTTCGTCTTTCAAGGGTAGCAAACCATGGGAAACTAAATATATGGGGAACTATCGAAAGATAATAGCTAGTCAGTAAAGTTTGTTATGTGCTGTCTCAGGGCTGACAAGCATCTAGTATTGTAAGTTATTAGTTTCTGTACAAGTTTATATTCTGCTTCAGGCACATAGTATAGAGAGTTTCTTATGGGTCTGATTCTTCGTTATTGCCTTTACCTCAAAATAATTCTTCTGACAAAGGGGCAGGTTTTCAAGCAGCATATTCTACTATTCTGTAAGTTTGGTTATAAAGTTCTCCAACTTTATAATGACCCCTATGTTTTAACATGAGGTAAGGCATTGTTGAAAAGTGGTTAGGGATATTATTCACATAAGGCTAATTTATAAAAGAAACACATATCATAGTAACAATAAAAATTAAAGTAGACTGACTGGCATGGCTCAGTGGTTGAGCATCGACCTATGAGGTCACGATTTGATTCCTGGTCAGGGCACATACCTGGGTTAAGAACTCGATCCTGTGTGGTGTGCAGGAGGCAGCTGATCAGTGATTCTCTCTCATCATTGATGTTTCTATTTCTCTTTCCCTCTCTGAAATCGATAAAAAAATATTTTTAAAAAATTTCGCAAAAAAGTTAAAGTAGAAATCTGGCTGTGCAACATCATGTGGTGCTACATATGCTCTTTTATACAAAGGGTACATAAAATAACTTTATGTACCCTTTTATGCAAAGGGTACATAAGATAATTTTAATTTGAAAAAGATGAAATCAGCATAGTGAATGCACACAAAACAATTTAATGAAATGAACATTAATGAAAAATCAGAGAATCCAAGATGGCTGCATAGGTAAACACCAACACTGCTGCCTCACACAACAATTTCAAAACTACAACTAAAAGACAGAATGGACATCATCCAAAACCACAGGAAAGCTGGCTGAGTGGAAATTCTACAACTAGAAGGGAAGAGAAGGGCTCACAGAGAACCGAGGAACTGCAAAAAGTTGAGGTACGGAGACGAGTGTGGAGAGAGCAGGTGCCCAAGTACCTGGCTGGCTTTCTCTGGTGGGAGGGACATGGAGACTCCCAAAGGCATTGAACCCCTTATCCTATGACACCAAACCCCAGGTCCAGCCAAAACTCATATGGGGGGAGTTTGGACTGTGAAAAAGGAGTACATGGAAATTTAGGGGAGTCCTAAAAGGGCCAAAGTGGGGCAGCACACAGCATTGGGCGAAGAAGGCCAACTGCTGATTGTGCCTCTGGCTTTCACAAGTGGGCGGGAGACAGACCCTCCCAACCGTGCCACTTCTAACTCTACTAAACCTCAGTTTCAGGTGAAACTCTGGGGACCCAGATTCATATGGTCCCGGAGCACAAGGGAGCCTGAAAAGCAGCACTTTAGAGGCACTGCAAGGGACCACTCCAGCGATTACCCAGTCATGTGAGACTCAGAGGCCATGGAGGGTGGGGCTGACTGGAATGCAAGGCAGTCCGTTAAACCATGAGACTCCACCCATCCCAAGCTCAACAGAGAGGCTTTTGCAGTTTTGCAAGTTTTGTATCATAAGCCTGAATCCAACACAGAAGTTCTCCCAGCATAGTGAAAATGCCAAGACAAAGGAAGAGATCACAAACAAAAAAAATGGAGGAAAACAAATGTCATTATAAAGTTGGAGAATTTTATAACCAAACTCTACATTTGACTGAATGTAGAGTTCAAAACCACGCTTATAAGGTTTTTCAAGAATATGCTAGAAAGTTGGATAAAGTTAGCGAGACCCAAGAGGAGATGAAAAAGAACCAACTAGAATGAAAAAGGACCAACTAGAGATGAAAAAAGACCAACTAGAAATTAAACATACACTGACTGAAATAAAAAAATATTATACAGAGACCTAACAGCAAACTAGAGGAAGGCAAGAATCAAGTAAAAAATTTGAAATATAAAGAATCAGAAAACACTCAACTGGAAAAGCAAGAAGAAAAAAGAATCCAAAAATGTGCAGGTAATGTAAGGAGCCTCTGGGACAGCTTCAAGCGTACCAACATCAGAATTGTGGGGGTGCCAGAAGAAGAGAGAGAGCAAGATACTGAAAACCTATTTAAAGAAATAATGACTGAAAAACTTCCCACATCTGGTAAAAAAATAGACTTACAAGTCCAGGAAGCACACAGAACCCCATATAAACAGAATCCAAATAGAACTACACCAAGACACATCATAATTAAAATACCAAGAGCAAAAGACAAAGAGAGAATATTAAAAGCAGCAAGAGAAAAATAGTTCATTACCTACAAGGGAGCACCCATACGACTGTCAGCTGATTTCTCAACAGAAACAATGCAGGCCAGATGGGAGTGGCAAGAAATATTCAACGTGATGAATAGCAAGAACCTACAACCAAGAATACTCTATCCAGCAAAGCTATCATTCAGAATTGAAGGTCAGATAAAGAGCTTCACAGATAAGAAAAAGCTAAAGGAGTTTATCAACTCCAAACCAGTATTATATGAAATGCTGAAAGGTACTCTTTAAGAAGAGGAAGAAGAAAAAGGTAAAAGCCAAAAAATTATGAACAACAAATACATATCTATCAACAAGTGAATCTAAAAATTAAGTGAATTAAAAATTTGATGAACAGAACAAACTGTTGAATATAATAGAATCAGGAGCACAGAAAGGGAGTGGACTGATAATTCTCGGGGGGAAAGGGGTGAGGGTGTACAGGGAGAGACTGGACAAAAATCATATATCTATGGATGAGGTCAATGAGAGGGAGGTAAGGGTCGAGGGAGGGGTGGGAGCCGGTTGGAGGGGAGCTATGGAGGGGAAAAAAGAGAAACAAATGTAATAATCTGAATAATAAAGATTTAACTAAAAAAAAGAATTAAATTATATTAAAAATGGTTTTTAAAAAAAGAAAAATCAGAGCTCGTTTTCAGATTGTGTAAAGTATTCATCTGCATTTTTTATTTTTTCTTTAGAGTTGCTCAAATTCATAAAAATAAGAAAAAGTTCCCATTTTGGAAACAGTGCTAATATCAATTCTTCCTGAGCCAGGTCTTTTAACAATGTCATTTCATCAATTCCCTGTGGATTAATTCTTTTAACTTTTTGAAGTCAGTGAACCAAAAAATTGTTCCTGTTTTCCACATATTTCAAGGGGTGGAGCCTCCAAACCAGTAGGAGAAGGAAGTTTAAAGAAGGTTAAATACTGGGGCCAGCCTTCCCTGGCCAGCTGAGCGGTCTGGCTTCGCAGTCAACATGAAGGCTCTCCTGACTCTGGGGCTGCTCCTCCTCTCTGTCGCCGTCCAGGCCAAGGTCTATGAGAGGTGTGAGCTGGCCAGAACCATGAAAAGACTTGGAATGGATGGCTACCATGGAGTGAGCCTGGCAAACTGTAGGTTAACTCTTCATACTTCTAAATAGCCAGTCAGGTGTACAACAGATACTAACAGAGGATGAATAATGAGAAAGGGGCTTTGCGTGAAAGGGCTTCTTTAAAAAAAGTTAGTTGAGGATTTGTATACTTAAAATGCTTTAAAAAACCTTTAGAATCAGAAATGCCAGATGAAGGAATGAGGACACAGGAGAGCAAAATTCTGCACCATTCGAAATAAACCAGCACCCATTGTACAGTCTCAGTGGCACATTTGAGCACCTTGGTACTTGACTCCAGCTATTTCCCGTGTGGAACTTGGGCTCTGAGAGCCTAGAATAACGCAGCATTTTTCTCTTTTTTAATGCCCCTGCATGACATGAAGCTTTCAGAGTAAAGTTGTTTTTGTTTTTTGTTTGTTTGTTTGTTTTTTAATTATCTTGAAATCTCAATACAAGGGCAGAAGAAACTATTTCCCCTCAATCACTATTTATGTCAGGATCCCTGAAATGCAGCATGAAATGCCATTTCATTAATCTTACTCTAATTGATTAATTTTTTTCATTTTCTTCTATGCAATCCAAGATGTGCCTGTGTAAAAGTTACTTTGTATTCTGGCTCATTTTATCAATGTTTTCGCTGTATGTTTAGGTTGAATTCAAATATTTCCCCTTATTAATTACTTCTGAAGGCATGAGTGAATAGTTTGATGGATATATGAATGGACTATAAAATAGTCTTTCCTGTTCTACATCTTTATACTTATAAAGTACGTCATTAATAAAATAAAATTAGCTATATGGAACTGATTATGGTAAGCAGTATAGGTCATATGGTGTTGTTATTTATTACTAAAAATATGTTATTTTCAGGGATGTGTTTGGCCAAATGGGAAAGCAGTTACAACACACGAGCTACAAACTACAATCCTGGAGACAGAAGCACTGATTATGGGATATTTCAGATCAATAGCCACTACTGGTGTAATGATGGCAAAACCCCAGGAGCAGTTAACGCATGTGGTATATCCTGCAGCGGTAAGAGAAAGTGGCATTTAATCGAGGGCACAGGACCCATCTGGTTATGCTTATAAGAACAGAGATCCAATACAAATGAAAAGGTTTGAAAAATTCAACAGGGACCTAGAAAAACTCCATCTCGCCCTGGCTGGGTGGCTTAGTTGGTTGGAGCATCATACTATACAACAAAAGGTTTCAGGTTTGAGTCCTTGTCAGGGCACATACTTAGATTGAAGGTTCAGTCCTTAGTTGGGGTGCGCATGGGAGGCAACTAATTAATGTTTCTCTCTTTCTCTCTCTCTCTCCTTCTTTCTCTAAAATTAAAAAAAAATCACACATATCCTCAGATGAGGATAAAAAAAAAAAGACTCTGACTTTAAAAAATGAAATAAAATAAAATCATAAAAATGAAAATATTGGAGAAGTATTATAAAATTGATATTGTTAAATTTCTAAATTTTAAAATTCTAATAGAAAAGATTATTTTTAGAATATTCTTTTGCATCCAGTTAATTTATTTTAAAAATATTTTGTATTTTATAATAATTTGTGGTCACTGAGTAAAACTTCTTACTACAGCCAAGACCGGTTTGGCTCAGTGGATGGGGCATCGGCTTGCGGACTGAAGGGTCCCAGGTTCGATTCCAGTTGGGGGCATGTACCTTGCTTCCGGGCACATCTCCACTATGGGGCATGCAGGAGGTGGCTGATCGATGTATCTCTCTCATCGATGTATCTGACTTTCTATCTCTCTCCCTTCCTCTCTGTAAAAAATCAATAAAATATATTTTTAAAAAATTCTTACTACAAAGAGACTTATGACTACTAGTGACTTCTGGTATATATTGTTCTAGAATAAATATCAATCATATATGTGAATATAAAGCTATGTCATGTATAAATATACCTACATACAAAAATGTAAATAATGTGTTGTGTTTTTAATGGTTATTACTGATTTTGGAGAGTGAGGAAAGAAGAGGGAGAAACATCTACGTGAGAAACATGGATTGGCTGCCTCCTGCACTCCCCCTACTGGACATGTACCCTGACCAGGAATCCAACTATGATCGCCTTGTTCATGGGTTGATGCTCGACCACTGAGCCACACCGGCGGGGCACAATGTGTGTTTATTTTATTTTTTATATTTTAAAATATACTTTATTGATTTTTCACAGAGAGGAAGGGGGAGGGATAGAGAGTTAGAAACATCGATGAGAGAGAAACATCAATCAGCTGCCTCCTGCACACCCCCTACTGGGGATGTGCCCACAACCAAGGTACATGCCCTTGACCAGAATCAAACTTGGGACCTTTCAGTCCGCAGGCCAACACTCTATCCACTGAGCCAACCTGGTTTCTGTCACAATGTGTGTTTTAACAAAAATGAAATTGTACTATATATATTCTGCTTTACAATTTGTTCTTTATCACACAAAATTATTTATATGTTAACAAATACCAATCTTTATTATTTTATTTTTATTAATTTTTGTTTTATTTTTATTATTTTATTTTATTTTGGAAGAAAATGGATCTTTTTTCCATTTATTTTTTTTAGATAGAAGGGAAAGGGAAGAGAGAGAGAGAGAAAGAGAGAGAAACATCAATGTGAGAGAGACACATTGATTGGTTATCTCCCACATGGAGCCCGCAACTAAGGTACAGGCCTTTGATTGTGAATCTAACCCTCAACCCTTCAGGTCTGGGGGCCAATGCTCTAACCACTGAGAAAAACTGGCCAGGGCTCTACTTTTTTAGGGGAAATTTGTAGTAGTAGAATTGCTGATTAAAAATTACTAGGTTGGGCCAAAACCAGTTTGGCTCAGTGAATAGAGCGTTGGTCTGCGGACTGAAAGGTCCCAGGTTCAATTCCAGTCAAGGGCATGTATCTTGATTATGGGCACATCCCCAGTAGGGGGAGTGCAAGAGGCAGCTGATCGATGTCTCTCATCGATGTTTCTAACTCTCTGTCCCTCTCCTTTCCTCTCTGTAAAAAATCAATAAAATATATTTAAAAAATATTACTAGGTTGGTTCCTCCTTTTCTCCTAATAGTGCCTATTACAAAGAGAACTATCTATCACATTAGTTGATAATTCCAGAACTTCCAATGACTTTGGTATCTGAATTTTTTCCCAACATTCACAGATGCATAACTTGTGGAAAAGAATTTTAGTGTCCATTCCTTAGTTTAAGAGAATAAAATGGGTTACCCTAAACTTAAAATGAAATTTCTGTGAAAGTTGTCTTCATTCCTCACCACCTCTTTTTCAGTTTTGCTACAAAATGACATCACTCAAGCTGTAACCTGTGCAAAAAGGGTTGTCAGGGATCCACAAGGCATCAGAGCATGGTATGTGTAAGCCTTAAAGGACAAGCTTTTTGCCCTGTGTTAGGAGAGAGATGAGAGAAGGTTTTCAAGGACCACAGTATGCTACTGAAAACTGAAAGTTGAAGCTTTAGACTTATGCTAAACAAAGTATCACTTAGAAGCAATCTATTTTAACAGATTCAGAATCTTTTTCTCTTACTCCTCCATTAATTTGGGGGAATTTCTAGAATTTTTAAGGTTCTCCACACTCTACCAGTTCTTGTCCTATTTTGAAATGTTTGGAATGAGGTAAAAGTAGAATGTACTATGCAGTGGCTGTTAGGGAATGCACATGACTCTCGTGGTCAACATCCTATGCTGTAGCCAGGGCTTTGGGGAGAAGTGAAGTATTTGATGTACATATATCCATTTAATAAATAGCAATTCCTGGATCTATCACTAGCCTGTATTTCATATAGTATTAAAATAGTTTGTCCTCACAAAGGATTTGATGGTTGTCTATCACAATGAAGATATGCTTTAACCGTATCACCACTTGTTTCACCTTTTCCTACAGGGTGGCCTGGAGAAATCATTGTCAAAACCAAGATCTCACTCAGTATATCCAGGGCTGTGGAGTGTAACTGGACAGCTTTCCTTCTTCAGCTCCTTTTGTGTCATTTTTATATCAAGGGAGTAGTAGTTGAGTAAAAGTTCACACTTCTTTCAAATAAATAATGTTTTTATAGAACAGGAACAAAATATGGCATTTCTTTTAAGAGGCCAATGTTGTTTAATGTGCTGATTATTGGGTAGTAAGTCTACAACATGTTTCAGTGTGCTAAATGAAGCTAGGGCTGGTGGAAATCTTATTACCAAATATGTTTCCAGTACATTCAGTTCTTAATCAAAGACTTCATCTTGAATGACACCAGTATTCCTCAATATTTGATAAATATGTAACAAAGACTATCTTAAAACACATTGACCTTGGGCAAAATTTCAGCTGAGTAGGCATTTGATGTATACATTTGTTCATTCGTCTCCCAAAACATTAAAAGATAACCATTCTTTGTTGGGCAATATCAAATTTACCAAGCTACAGAATGTCAAATAGCTAAAACGGACACAGCCTGCATTAAGAATATTGTTTTTATTAAGGGTGAGCTTTGATTTAAATGCTTTCTTAGAAATGTTACTTTTATGAAGGTAAAAATGAACTCACAATTGATATATCCATCTACTTTAGACCTTTAAAGAACTTTTTTATGTGTCTTGCTTATCATGAATGAATATCAAGAAGGATTAGATTACCTATTGCTATTTCTTAATTTCATAAGCTTAGATTCATGCATTATGCCTAAAACTTGAGACAGATGAGTTTTAAAGTATTGAAATTAATTGTTAATTAACTACCAGTGTGAACTTATCATGTTGAAAATAAACATTTTCATTAAAAGACTCATATCTTGTCTTTCTCTAATGTGAAAAAAAAAAGACTTAGCCCTCTTAATATTTCCTTATACCTCACCTGTACCCAAACCAGTTATATTGCTGGAAAAAAGTAACAACCCACATGCATGCTGACAGATCTCACTTTAAATTCATAACCACAGCTGGCTAGGGTGGCTCAGTGATAGAGCGTCAACCCATGAACCAGGAGGTCAGGGTTCATTGCCCTGTCAGGGCTCATGCTTGGGTTACGGGCTAGATCCACAGTAGGGGGCATGCAGGAGGCAGCCAATCTATTCTATCTCCTCATTGATATTTCTCTCCCTCTGTCTGAAAGGAATAAAAATATATTTAAATTCATAAGCACAAATCTCATATGGACCCTCAGGTTTGTCAAGCCATCTTAGCCATCTGTTTGCAGTCCTTCTGGATTGGTGTCCCCATTCTCCAAAATGACTACTACTGTTTTATTTTCCTTCCTCTCTCTTCAAAGCCATAGTACAAGTGCCTGACCACTCACCTTCTGCCCACCTCTGCTCTCAGTATTGGCCACATAGTACTCTGAGAGACTAGAAACAATTCCATACAAATTCTCCCCTTTTCAGGGCCCACACCTTCCCCTAGGTCCATTCTTCCTTCTTGCCTTGCTATTACCGGGATGAAGGGCCTCTTCTCCTGCCAATGGCAGGTCTCCACATGCAATCTCCATCTCATCCCTCTCACTGCTCCAAGTGTCCTGCATCCTGGGTCTCTCCCTCTTTGCAATTACCCACCCCTCCATTGTGTAAACTGCCCTAATAACCTCCATTACAAATAGCTCTCTATTGACCCTACGTAACCCTCCAACTCTTCTCCCTTTTGCAGCAACACATCTGAGGTTCGATATCTGTACACACCAGTTCCACTCCTCACCTCCCATTCTCTTTTTGCTGTTCTGATTGGATGGTTTTTGCTCCCTCATATGCCAAATTGCTGATTTGAATCTCGGTGTCTCTACTCTACTATTGATTCTCTGAAATTACTCTTCATTTCAGGTAGTGTATGCTTCATTTTGATTGGTTCTTTTTATATCATTGATGTTCTCTAGAAGTTCCTTGAAGTTGCCATTAAGTTCCTTGAGCACCCTTATAACTATTGCTTTGAACTCTGTACCTGCTTGCTTCCATTTCAGTTAGTTTTTTTTCTGGATATTTCTTCTGTTTTTTCTTTTGTGACATGTTTGTGTCCGAATTTTCACTGTTTCCCTGTGTTTGTTTCTATGTACTAGGTAGAGTTGCTGTCTTCCCATCATTGGAGCCCTAAGGGTTTTGGTGTGGCTAGGACCCATAGTTCCTCACCTAGATTTCCACACCCAAGATATCCCACCCAGTAGACGGGGCTCAGTGGTTGAGCATTGACCTTTGAACCAGGAGGTTATGGTTTGATTCCTGGTCAGAGCACAATAAAAATATATATGTTTAAAAAAGATTACAAGAGGTAATGAAAGTGGTGTCCTAATTCAGTAGGACTGGTATTCTTATAAAAAGAGGAAGAGCCCTGGCTGGGTACTCAGTTGGTTAGAGTGTCATCCCGATATGCCAAGGTTTAAGGTTTGATACCCCAGTCAGGGCACACATAAGAATCAACCAATGAATGCATAAGTAAAACAACAAATCGATGTCTACCTCCATATCTCTCTCTCTCTCTCTCTCTCTCTCTCTCTCTCTCTCTCTCTCTCTCTTCCTTATCCTCTCTCAAATCAACAAATAAAATTTTAAAAAGAGGAAGAGACACCGGGATGCCCTAGCTCAGAGAGAAGACTGTGTGAGGATGCAGTGAGAAGGCAACCATCTGCAATCCAAGGAGTGAGGCCTCAGAAGTAACCACATCTGACCTTCACTTGGATGTCTAGTCTCCACAACTATGAGAAAATAAATTTCTGTTGTTTAAGCCACACAACCTGTAGTATATTATTATGGCAGACTTAGCAGAAATATAGATGTTTGTCCCCCACTCCCCAATATATTTTTATTGACTTCAGAAAGGAAGAGAGAGGGAGAGATAGATAGAAATATCAATGATTAGAGAGAATCATTGATTGGCTGCCTTCTGCACTTTCCCTGATGGAGACTGAGCCTGAAACCTGGGCATGTGTCCTTAATCTCAATCAAACCTGGGATATTTCAGTCAGCAGGCTGATGTGTATCCACTGAGCCAAATCAGCTAGGGCTAAATACAGATATTTTTATCTTTTATTTCTTATTTTCCATCTCTTTGTCTTTTGCTATACTTTCTGGGAATTTTCTTTGATATTATCATCCAATGTTTTCATTTCTGCTATTATATTTTTAATTTTCAACAGCTTTTTTTGAATATAGTAATAATAATTTGGGCTTTCTGTTGTTGTTGTTTACTTCTCTAATCTACCATTTTGTTGACTTATTTTGGCTTATATTTTTGACATAAAAGGCATTTGACTTTGAAGGACAATACAGAGATATAAATATGTATGGTTGCTTTTTTACCATTTTAAAATTCAATTAGTTAATTTATTTTTATTAAAGCATAGTTGACATTCAATATTATATTAGTTTCAGGTGTACAACATAGTGATTCAACATTTATATTCCTTATGATGTGATCACCAAAATAAATCTAGTTACCACACTATTATTAGAATATTATTAACTATATTCCCTATGTTCTACATGACATCTCCATGACTTATTAATTTTATAACTGCAAGTTTATATCTCTTGTTGCTCTTCACCTTATTCACCCAACCACCACCTCTTATCTGCCTCCCCTCTGGCAACCATCAGTTTATTCTCTGTATCTATGAGACTGGTTTTGTTAATTTGTTTTATCTTTTTGGATTCCACCTATAAGTGAAATCATATATTATTTATCTTTCTCTATTAAATTTATTTCACTTAGCATAATATTCTCTAGGTTGGAAATTGGAAGATTTCATTATTTTTATTGTTCAGTAATATATGCATATTTAATATATCATATTTTCTTTATCCATTCTTCTGTAAATAATGCTGCAGTGAACATAGTGGTGTACATATCTTTTCGAATGAGTGTTTTTGTTGTCTTCAGATAAACACCCAGAAGTGGAATTGCTAGGTTATATGGTAGTTCTATTTTTTTTTTTAAATATATTTTATTGATTTTTTTACAGAGAGGAAGGGAGAGGGATAGAAAGTCAGAAACACTGATGGGAGAGAGACATCGATCAAGCTGCCTCCTGTATGCCCCACATTGGAGATGTGCCCGCAAGCAAGGTACATGACCCCAACAGGAATCGAACCTGGGACCTTTCACTCCACAGGCCGACGCTCTATCCACTGAGCCAAACCAGTCTCAGCGGTAGTTCTATTTTTGTTTTAGGAATCTCCATACTGTTTTCCACATTGGCTACACCAATTTACAATTCCACCAGCAATGTACTGATTCCTTTTTTCCACATTGTTGTCAATACTTGTTTGTCTGTTGTTGTTTTTTTAAATAAATATTTATTGTTCAGATGATTACAGTTGTTCCTCTTTTTTCTCCCCATAGCTCCCATCCACTTGGTTCCCACCCCACCCTCTACCCTTACCTCCCCCACCATGTCCTCATCCATAGATGTACGATTTTTGTCCAGTCTCTTCCCACACCCCCCACACCCCTTTCCCCCTGAGAATTGTCAGTCAACTCCCTTTTTATGCCCCTGATTCTATGATATTCACCACTTTATTCTGTTCATCAGTTTTTTTATTCATTTGATTTTTAGATTCACTTGTTGATAGATATGTGTTTGTTGTTCATAATTTTTATCTTTACTTTCTTCTTCCTCTTCTTAAAGAATACCTTTCAGCATTTCATATAATACTGGTTTGGCAGTGATGAACTCTTTCAGCTTTTTCTTATCTGTGAAGCTCTTTATCTGCCCTTCAATTCTGAATGATAGCTTTGCTGGGTAGAGTAATCTTGGTTGTAGGTTCTTGCTATTCATCACTTTGAATATTTCCTGCCACGCCTGTCTGGCCTGCATAGTTTCTGTTGAGAGATCAGCTGACAATTGTATGGGTGCTCCCTTGTAGGTAACTGTTTTTCTTTTGCTGCTTTTAATATTCTCTCTTTGTCTTTTGCTCTTGGTATTTTAATTATGATGTGTCTTGGTATGGTCCTCTTTGGATTTCTTTTGTTTGTTTTTTTGTGCACTTCTTGGACTTGTAAGTCTATTTCTTTCACCAAGTGGGGGCAGTTTTCTGTTATTTCTTCAAATAGGTTTTCAGTATCTTGCTCTCTCTCTTCTTCTGACACCCCATAATTTGGATGTTGGTAAGCTTGAAGTTGTCCCTGAGGCTCTTTATACTATCTTCATATTTTTGGATTCTTTTCTCTTTTTGCTTTTCCAGTTGGGTATATTTTGCTTCTTTGTATTTCAAATCTTGGGCTTGATTCTTGCAATCCTGTAGTCTGCTGTTGGATCTCTGTCTATTATTTTTTTAAATATATTTTATTGATTTTTACAGAGATGAGAGGAGAGGAATAGAAAGTCAGAAACATGGATGAGAAAGAAATATCATCGTTCAGCTGCCTCCTGAGGATGTGCTGGCAACCAAGGTACATGCCTTTGACCAGAATTGAACCTGGGACTCTTCAGTCTGTAGGCCAACGCTCTATCCACTGAACTAAACCAGTTAGGGCTGTATATTATTTTTTATTTAAGTCAGTGTAAGCTTAATTTCATATCCTCAAGAGTCTTGCTAAATTTGCCAGCCTTTTCTAGAAAATTCTTGAAAAACCTTATAATCATGATTTTGAATTCTATATCCAGTTGTTTGCTTTCCTCCATTTCTTTCATTTGTGACCTGTTTCTTTATCTCCATATTTTGGCTGCTTCCCTGAGTTGATAGAGTGGCTTTGTGTGCTAGATGTCCTATAGGGCCCAGTGGCTCAGCCTCCCCAGTTACCTGAGGGAGGTGCACTTTTGGTGCAACCCTTTGTGAGCTGTGTGCACAGTCTTGTTGTCATTAAGCCTTGACTGTTGATGGCATCACTGGGAGGAATTGACCTCCAGGCCAATTGGCTGTGAGGATCAGCTGTGAGAACTTCTGTGCTGGAGACACTCTTATGAGACAAGACTTTTTCAGTGGGGCTTTGGTGCTCACTTAGTCTGCCCCCTGAGTATGTCCCTTATGGATCTGAGGAATTGTAATCTGGATGGTCCCATTCTGACCCTTGTGTACACTGGCTCTTGGGTCTCCAATGGGGTGCTAATTTATCCTCTGCCAGAGGCCACTCAGCAGGAATCATAGAGAGATCTGCAGATTCCTCTTTGTTTGGGTTTTGGAGATGCCCAGATGAGGCCCAGCTGTGAAGCAATGCAAGCCTCTGTGGGGCCTTGGGCCTCTTTGGATATTGGGGGTCTCTCTGATTCAGCTGCAATTTGTTAGGTAAGTTTAAAATTCAAAGGACCAAAGTATTCATATGCAAAAGCCTCTGTGCTCAGTTTGGATGGTGTGGAGTCTCAGGGCAGAGCAAACAACAATGTCTTCATGGGGTGGGATCTCAGGGCGGAGCAAACAGCAATGGCTTCCCATCAGCCCTGCCCTAAGAGGTTCCTGGGTCTCAGTGTCCTGTGGTAATCACTGCAAGCACCTCTGAGAGAAAGCTTCCCTCGAGCTTCACCAGTTGCCAGACAGGCCAGTTTCTCCCTGTATGAGTCTGGGTCCCCAGAGTCTTGCCCAGAACTGGAATTCAGAGCAGTCGGGAGCTTTTGTCTGCCTTCTGATTGAGAAAACCAGCCACGTACTCAGTTGCCAGCCCTCTTTGCGTGTGCGCCTCCATACCTCTGCCTTCTGCAGCTCCTGTGAATCTCACTGTGCTTTTCTCTTTCCTTCCAGTTGTAGAATTTCCACTCAGCCAGCCTTCCTGTGTTTCTGGCTGATGTGCATTTGTCTTTCAGTTGTAGTTTTGGAATTATTGTGCGAGACAGCAGTTTAGGTATTTATTATGCCGCCATTTTGGTTTCTCCTCAACACTTGTTTGTTGAATTTTTTATACTAGTCCTTTTGACGGGTGTGAGATTTAAGCTTGTTTAACTCTTCTCACGGGAAAGAACCAATGAAGGAAGTTTGAAAATATGGGGCAGATGAGAGGGTTGGGGGAGAGGTTGCTGGGGCAAAATCCTTGAAAAGGCAAAAAGGAACGAGATGAAGAACACAGACTGAAGGATTGATTTTATTTTAAAATATATTTTTTATTGATTTTTTTTTACAGAGAGGAAGGGAGAGGGATAGAGAGTTAGAAACATCAATGAGAGAGATGATATTCATGAGTGCCGTGCACACTCCCTACTGGGGAGGTGCCGTAACCAAAGTACATGCCCTTGACCGGAATTGAACCTTGGACCTTTCAATACACAGGCCCTCACTCTATCCACTGAGCCCAACCGGTTTCGGCTGAAGGATTGATTTAAACTGGAAATTGATTGCCTCTAATTGAGAAGTACAGCCCTATCCGGTTTGGCTCAGTGGATAGGAGGTCAGCCTTTGCACCAAAGGGTCCTGAGTTCGATTCTGGTTCAGGTCAAGGGCACGTACCTTGATTGCAGGTTCCTTCCTCCCCAGCCCCGGTGCAGGAGGCAAGCAACTGACGTGTGTCACTCACATGGACATTTCTCTTTCCCTCTCTCTTCCAAGTTTCCTGAAAATCAGTGGACCCTCGGGTGAGGATTAACAACCTCCACCAAAACAGTTCAGATGACCCTGGCCAGTCTGCTGTGGTTAGGTGTCAGCGTGCGCACAGAGGGTCGCAGTTCGATTCCCAGTCAAGGGCACTGCACTCATCTGTGCAGGACTTAGTACCACAGAAAGGCAGTGGGGTGGATGTCCAGTTATGCACCTTGGATTGCAAACTGAGTAGAAAAGGAGGAAGAAGATACATGAGAAATGAGCGGTTCAAGCATTGAGAACTGAATGTAGTCAAAGAAAAGCTATGCGTGGGCGAGATTTCATCACCTTGATTTCAGAATTAGAATGCGTTGGCGGTGGTGACAAAGGATTGCCCCCAAAAGCCTTTTCTCAGCTAAGCTGTCAGGGCGGGCGACTGACAAACTGGAGACTCCCGCCTATCAGAAGCCGCAGGAGACAAAAGGCCCCGCCCCCTGCGCGGCAGCGACCCGTGCGTGCGCAGTGCGCCTGTGCCCGTCGCGCCTGCGCACGGCGGCCCCACGCCCCTCAGGTTCCGCTCTCCGCCCGCGAGCTGAATGGGCTTCGGGTTCAGCACCGCCGGCGAGTGGCGGGCGCCTGCTCCTCTGTCTCCGCGAGCGCCGGCGACTCGCCTTCCCGCGGCCAGAAACCCTCCGCCGGCGCCCGCGCAGGAGGACCGGCGCCTCTGAGGGCTGCGGCGACCCCGCCGGCCTCGGTCTCTTTCCCTGGCGGCGGCGGCGGCTTCTTCCGTAGGACAATATGTTCAAGAGAATGGCCGAATTTGGGCCTGACTCCGGCGGGAGAGTGAAGGTCAGTGCCCGCCCGCCCGCGCCGGTCCTCCCTGCGCGGCGTGGGGAGGGCCGCGGGTTCCCCCCGAGGCGGAGCCCCTGGGGGAGCAGCTGTGTTTGCTGGGGCCCCCACCTCACGGCGCCGCCACCTCCTTCCGTCCCGCCGCAGGACAAACTCGGTGCTGGCTGCGGGGAGAACGCCGCGCACTGTTGCCCCGGAAACCGGCCTCGGGGCGGGCGGGGGAATGGGCTCGCCGCGGTCCGCTGGGTCCCGGGCGGCCGCGGGTGCCGCCCCCCCAGTGCGGAGGGCGGTAACAGCAGCAGGTACTCGGTGAACGCCGCCCGCCCGCCCGCCCGCCCGCCAGGCAGCGAGGCTCCCAGCTTCACCCGCCTCGCCGCCGCGGTCCCGCAGCAGCAGCAGCCTTCCTCCCGCCGGGCTGCCCTTCATCGCGGTGGCGATGGCTCAGAAGCGGGAGGTGGAAAGGGCAGGCAACACCCCCAAGTGCTTGGTGTTGCCAAAGCTACGGCCGAGATATTAACCAAAGCGCCTTTCCTGGCACAGGAGGATCACGGGCATTAGCTGCTTCTGTTTTTTTTTTCATCCAAGTTATCATAGAGCCTACCTTAATGTTTGACACAGTGACTGACACGTTTCCCTCCCACTTTTCTCACCTCCCCTGGCCTAAGCACATTAATTTTTAAGGTAAGAACCAACTGGTTCCCAATACAACGCCTGTTTCTACTACCCCTTACGATTTTCATTTATTCCAGAAAGGAAATTTTTCTTTAAAAAGAAATTACTTTTGCACAATCTAATTAGTATAGGTTTTTTTAAAGAGTTCTTATCTGTCGTATTTTTTTTTCACATAATTTTAACTCGATACTGTGTTGGCAACTATCATACATAGTACTCTCATAGCATATGTAAAGCGGGAGTTCTTCAAAAATTTCAAAAGCTACTGAATTTCATGTAAGGGAGAAGAGATGCCAGGTACATTGGTAAACGTACACGGTTTGCCCAGACTTTTGGGGAAAGGTTTTGAACTGATAGGGACGTACTAGCAAACAAAAGGTTAAAATAGATTTTGGAGAAGAACTCACAGAACTTTCAATACTTGTAATCATGTTAGGTTCTGAAAGTTTGTAAGTTTAAATCCCAAGTGACTTGAGATTAGGCCTGTAGCCCTCAAATGCTTTTCTACAAACATAGGCATGAGTTAAGTCATGTGAAGCTTAAAACCAGTGATTTGCAAGCTTTTTCATCTCCTGGCAAACATAAACTAATTACTAAAATTCTGTGGCACACCAAAAATATGTATTTTGCTGATCTGATAAAAAAAAGGGGGGGTATAACTTTGATTCATTTACACTGGATGGCTTTTGTTATATTGGGTGATGTCATTTTTTTAAAATTTGGTAATCAGGGAAAAATAGCTCAGTGCCCCTGGTTGAATAGTTAGGTATCACATGTTTTAAAATTTCTTGCAGCATGCCAGTCGAAAATTGCTGCTTTAAACTTAGGGACTTATTTCTCCTCTCACTCATTGTTATGTGGTTTTGTAGGCATCTTTTTCCAGTTTAGATAAATTTTATCCAGGTAGAAAGTCTGCTGACAGATGAGCCCCGTTTTTATCATTGAGGAACTCTGCAAGTTCCTACCAACACCAGCGCAGCCATGGGATCTCTTAGCCACTCACCAGCTCAGCACTCCTTATACTCACTCATTCAGGCCCTGTCTGTGGTTGCCACAAAAGTGTCAGTAGCATTTACCGTGATTATTTACGTTCTTATACAAACAGCTTGCCTTCTTCTGGACTAACTTTAGGCTAATAGGTATTGAATTAATTTGTTACTTATTCAGCCACAATTAATAGTTTTTCCATTTGTTCACTGCTTTCCCTCTTTTCTTCTTGGTTACATTGGCACAGCACTTATCACATGTGTATATCTTGCTCTTTGACCTTGAGATACATTCTTACTATTGAACAATTGATCTGAAATTCATGTGTAACATTCAGCATTTTTGTCTCCACTTGAAATTTTTTCTCTCCTCCATCATAATCTGTCAATACTCACTGCCTTTACACTCACCAGATGTGATGAGAAACATGTATGTACATCTCAGAAATGAGCCCAAATGTAGGAAGCATGGACATTGGCCAGTAAACTAGCATTAGTCATCCAAATAACACTTTATCATTATCCAAATCCAGCTGTCATATTGAACATTTTTATTTACATTAATTTTTAAAAGTCCATTCTAAGCATTAATATTTTTGAAATTATGGGCTTGAATTGCTATAGTTATAGTTTTTTCTAACAGTGATTTTAAAATAACTGATAAATAATAAAATGAGTTTATTATGTTTGCTCGTATTCTACCTAAAATCTTCTTCCAAGCTTCCTTTAATATTTGTACCATGCTTTGGAAAACACTGCCATAAGCTGATAAATAGGACATTGTCATCAGACTAGAGGCCCTGTGCACGAAATTCATGCATTGGGGGGAGAGGTCCTCTCAGCCCAGCCTGTACCCTCTCCAATCCAGGATTCCTCTAGAAATTCAGAACTGCTGGCTCCTAACCACTCACCTGCCTGCTGGCCCGATCCCCCATCTGCTTTCCCCTCTTGGCCTGATCCCCTAACTGCCTATCTGCTCTCCCACCCTGGCCTGATCCTCCTAACTGCTTATCTGCTCTCCCCTCCTAGACTGATCCCCCTAACTGCCTATCTGCACTCCCCTCCTGGCTTGATACCCCTAACTGCCTATCTGCTCTCCCTTCCTCTTCGCACCCTTTGGACCCCAGCACAGGCGTGCTGAGAGCTCTCCGCTAAGGCCCCACCCCTGTCCTGATTGGTTGTTACATGATGGCGTCATGGACAATTTGAATATCCCTCTATTATTAGTATACATCCGTGGTCGGCAAACTCATTAGTCAACATAGCCAAATATCAACTGTACAATGATTGAAATTTCTTTAAATTTTTTAAACTGAAACTATATAGGTAGGTACATTGTTACTAACTTAACTAGGGTACTCCTAATTTTGTGAAAGAGCCACATTCAAGGGGCCTAAGAGCCACATGTGGTTCGCGAGCAGAAGTTTGCTGACCACGGGTATAGATGATTGCAGTTGGAGTTGGTGATCTTTATTGCAGAGCCTCACTTTAAAGTTTGTGAATAAAGAGCCTTTTGTGTTTCTTTTCAGAAAAACTCTCAAAGTACTTAACATGTTTTAAACATATTTTTATTGATTTCAGAGAGAAGAGAGAAAGGGAGAGATAGACTCATCAATGATGGGAGAATGATTGATTGGCTGTCTTCTGCACTCCCCACACTAGGGATTGAGCCCACAACCTAGGCATGTGCTTTGAACAGGAATTGAACTCTGACTTTCTGCTCCACTGGTTGATGCTCAACCTCTGAGCTACATGGGCAGAGCTAAAATAGACATTTTCAAAGTATTTAATTAATTAATCTCGTGTTTAGTTATTTGATATTTAGTTGATTTATTGAGGATAATTGTTTAAAATTTATTTATTGAGAGAAATGATGTTATAAGCAAACTCTAGTTTTTTTATTTTAATTTTTCAATTACAAGTGACACAATATTATATTAGTTTCAGGTGTACAACATAGTGATTAGACATTTATGTAACTTACAAAGTGATCACCCTTATATATCTAGTAACCATCTGACACCATACATAGTACAGTATTGTTCACTGTATTCCCTTTGCAGTACTTTACATCCCTATGACTTTTTCGTTACTACCAATTTGTACTTAATTCTCTCACCTTTTTCACACCCCTGCCACTCCCTCCAATCTGGCAACCATCAAAGTGGGGGTGGGAGTGGGGGAAAAAAGGGGACATATGTAATACTTTCAACAGTAAAGATTTAATTAAAATAAAGTCTATTTTGTTTGGTAAGTGTATTGCAACTCCAGCTTTTTTTGTTTCCATTTTCTTGAAGTGTCTTTTTCCATCTCTTTGCTTTCAGTCTGTATCTTTCCATCTGAAGTGAGTCTCATATGCCTGCCATTTCTTAAAATAAACTTTCAGAACTCTTCTGTTTATTTGGATAATGATACAATATTAATTAGTATTTAAAATTTTTCTTTCAGGGGGTTACTATCGTTAAACCAATAGTTTATGGCAATGTTGCTCGATATTTTGGAAAGAAAAGAGAAGAGGATGGGCATACCCATCAGTGGACAGTATATGTAAAACCATATAGAAATGAGGTAGGTACTGTTCTTTCCTATAACTTTTTTGAAGCGACAGTTTGTTTTGCTTGAAAATAAATTGTAATATTATAGTGACTCTCTGATTATAAAATTGGTACTTTTTAGAAAAGTTACCCACCCCAAAAGTCAAAAGAATAAAGTGAAAGCTGTAATTTTCAGTAGAAAAAAAATTTTTTTAAGTATATATTTTTATTGACTTCAGAGAGGTCCAAGAGAGAGGGAGAGAGAGAGAAACATCCATGATAATAGAGAACCATGGTTCAGCTGCCTCCTGCACAACCCCCACTGGGGATCGAGCCCGTAACCGGGGCATGTGCCCCAACCAGGAATCGAACCTGTGACCTTCTTCTGGTTCATAGATCTATGCTCAACCATTGAGCCATGCCTGCCGGGCTCAGTAGAAATTTCCCAAAAATGTTTTCTAATTATTATTAAATTACACTAACAAGAACTGTGCTATAAACACAGCATATCTTTCAATCACCATGCTTTAAGTTAGCCTAGTATTTAATCAGATGTTTCAAGAATAGTAGCTAATTTTTAAGTGATAATTTGGTTGGTAATAAGACCATCAGAGAAGATAAAAGACAATACTGCTACATAATCTGGCTGCTGGTAATTTTATTTTGTTGCTGAATCTCTAATGCCTGGAATGCAGCTAGTCCCTATTAGGTATTCAACAGATAATTATTAAGTGAATAAACTGGTCCTCTAAGTCCTTCAAAGGCCACACAAAAGAATGGAAATAACTCAAATGTCTTGAATAAATAAAATATGATATATTCATGCAATGGAATGTCATTAGGCAGTAAAAAAAAAAATGTATTGGTACATGCTGCTACCACATGGAGTAATTGAGAAATATTACAGTAAGAGAAAGAGGCCAGACACAAAGGCCACATATTCTATGAAATCATTTTTATAAAATGTCTACAAAAGGCAAATCCAGACACAGAAAATAGATTATGGTTGCCAGTGTGTAGGAGGAAGATGGACTTAGGAATGAGTGTTAATGGTATGGGGTTTCTTTTTATATGATAAAAATGTTCTAAAATTGAATATAGTGATGGTTGTACAACTCTGTGAATATACTAAAAAAATACACTGAATGCTACTTTTAAGTGGGTGAATTATTTGGTGTGTGAATATCTCAAAGTTATTATTAAAAAGAAAACAAGCCGAAACCGGTTTGGCTCAGTGGATAGAGCGTCGGCCTGCGGACTAAAGGGTCCCAGGTTCTATTCTGGTCAGGGGCATGTACCTTGGTTGCGGGCACATACCCAGTAGGGGGTGTGCAGGAAGCAGCTGATCGATGTTTCTCTCTCATTGATGTTTCTAATTCTCTATCCTTCTCCCTTACTCTCTGTAAAAAATCAATAAAAATATATTAAAAAAATAAAATAAAATAAAATAAATACCTTCTATGACTACCAATTTCCTTTATGAAGTTAAAACTATCTTATTTTAGAAGGCATGCTGTGGGCTTTCCTTATTCTATCTCAGCAGCATTATACCTTGTCTGTATTTGCTTCTTCATTTCCTTATACCCTACATTCTACCAATACTAAATTACTTCCAGTTTCTCAAAGGAGCACTCTTAAACCCCTTCTTTCCTTCCTTCCTCCCTCCCTCCCTTCCTTCCTTTCCCCTCCCTATTTTTACTATTTCCTTAGTCTTAGTTCAAGTGTATTTTCTTTAGAACTATTTTCTTGATTTTGAAAAACTGTTACTTTAGGTGCCTCTCCTGTGGTCTTATACCTCATGCTCTCAATAACACAGATTACACTGAAATGCTGATTTATGGACAGATCTTGAAGGCAATACCCTATTATTTACCATTTTGGCATCTGGTACCCAATGTTAGTAGTCACTCATACTTGTAGAATAAAAATGAATGAAACTATTTCTAAAACAGTCTTCAAAGATACTTAGGAAAAATCTACCTCAGAAAAAAATTTTCATACAGATGATGTGATGAATAATTGTGCATCTAAAACCTGCATAATTTTGTTAACCAGTGTCACTCCACTAAATTCAATAAAAAGGGGGGAAATGTTCACACTATTATATTAAGTAATGAAAGCAGATATTAATATATCATTATAGTATGATGCCAATTTAAAAATATTGGATGCAAGGTAATAAGCACAAAAAAATTCCTGAAAGAAAAAATTAATAAACATTACTATTGTTTGGCTTATTCTGTTTTGCATTTTTCTATAATGAGGTATGTATGAAAAAGGCACATTAACAAGGAGAATCCCTTTTATGTGTCAGAACTAAGGAATATGCTTTTGTGCTTCAAAATAAAATTCAGAAAAGGAGGAGTTTATATCCAACAGTTTTAGCTGCTTAGTTGAGATGACCTTAGCTTTATATGATATACTTTTGTTCTTTGAAGTTGCTTAGTTTTTAAATTTGCTTTGGATAATATGGTTATTATAAAAATATTAGAAGTGTACTATTGTTTTTATGGTAATATTTTGATTTAGAGTATTGTCTATAGATAAATATAAAAAAAACTATTTGCAAAATAAGTGAATTGATATGTATATTCCTATCTTCTATTCTAATAAAAGGGTAATATGCTAATTAGACCAAGAGACCTTCTGGAAGTCCTTCTGACAAAGCCATGGTGGCGGGGCCGAGGTAGAGGCAGTTAGGGGTGATCAGGCCAGGAGGAGAGGGCAGTTGGGGGTGATCAGGCTGGCGGGGACAGGGGTGGAGTTGGGAGCAAGCAGGCCATCAGGGGGCCAGTTGGTGGTGAGAAGGTCAGCAGCGGGGAGGCAGTTGAGGTGAGCAGCCAATGGGGATTGCAGTTGGAGGCGAGTAGGTTGGCGGGGGGGAGGGCAGTTGGGGGCAAGCAGGCTGGCAGGGGGGGTAGTTGGGGGTGATCAGGCTGGCACGGGGGGACAATTGGGAGAGAAGGCCAGTGGGAGGGGCATTTGGGGGTGAGCAGGATGTCAGGCAGAGTGGTTAGGGGTGATCAGGCAGGCAGCAGATGAGCAGTTAGGAGCCAGCAGTCCCAAATTGCTGGGCAGTCAGACATCCCCCGAGGAGAGGGGTGCAGGCCAGGCTTAGGGACCCTTCTCTCCCCCCATGCATGAATTTCATGCACTAGGCCACTAGTATATTATGAATTATGAGAGAATTCACTGGCTTTCTTGTTTAAAATTAAAAAAAAAAAATCTCCTAGGTATAATGTGTTTTTTTTTTATTGTTGTTTTTTTAATTAGATTCTATAATATTTGAGGGGAAATGTGTTTTATAAAATTAGGTACATATGCTTAGTTTATTTCCCTCCTAGTTTTTATGTGTAGATGGTAGAACTAATTAATTCTTCTGTATTTTAGGATATGTCAGCATATGTGAAGAAAATTCAATTTAAGTTACATGAAAGCTATGGCAATCCTTTAAGAGGTAGAGTATAGTTTTTTCATTTATAATATACAAATTTAAAAAAGCCAGGAAACTACATCAGTAATTTATCATTATAATTGTTTTATTTTTTTTCTCTTCTTCAGTTGTTACTAAGCCTCCATATGAAATTACTGAAACAGGATGGGGTGAATTCGAAATAATCATCAAAATATTTTTTATTGATCCTAATGAGAGACCTGTGAGTAATAGTAATCTTTGTAAATTTAAAACAGATTTTTTTAGTAATTGTAAAAATGTAACAATACTTAATGAAGAACATATTATGTGTTGGCCTTTTTATTCAGACTTTTAAGTACGCTTATCATATGGTGTATTTTTTAAAATATGTTTTTATTGGTTTTAGAGAGTAAGAGAGAGGGAGAGAAAGAGAAATATTGATTGACTGTCTCCTGCTTACTGGGGATCAAGCCCGAAACCTGGGCATGTGCCACGACAGAGAATCAAACCAGCAGCCTTTTCATGCATCGGACAACACTCAAGCAGGGCTGGCATGGTGTATCTTGCCATGAGTTAAGATTTTTGGTTTTTAAGTGATGTGCCCTCCAAGGCTTTTATTTTTCAATATAGAAAGAAGGAATACAATGGGAACATTTATTGGAAAGAAACCATGAAAATCATATGATTACTATAGCAAAAAGTTTATTTATTTATTTATTTTTACTGATTTTAGAGAGAGGAATGGGGAGAAAAAAAGAAAAACAAACGAACATCAATTTGTGTTCCACTTATTTATGCATTCGTTGGTTACTTCTTGTATATGCTCTGACTGGGGATCAAACCTACCACCTTGGTGTATTGGGACAATGCTCCAGCCAACTGAGCTACTCGTTCAGGGCTACCACAGCCAAAAATTTAAATTCATTAATATCATTTGATTATTAGTAATAGACAAGTTGAGTCCATATGCTCTCTGAAATGGGAGTATTCCGTTTTTATAGTTAAAAGCCTTAGAAATAGTCTTGCTCCTTTTTCAAAGCAAAAAGTACTAGCAGCTTTACTTTATATCTTACTTGTGAATCCTTATTGATAACCAGCAACTTTTTCATTTTTATGGTCTCTTCTTATAAGATTGTTGCTTGAAAATGTTCAAACCTTTCACTTTGATCCCTCAGCAACTTTGTGAAATTGGTGATATCTTCATTTTAGATATGAGAATACTAAGGCTCAGAGATCAAGTCACAGACTCAAAAATACAGTTAGTTGTGGCATAGCTAGTTTTGAACCCAAGTATTGGATTTAGACCCCACACTTTTTCTGTTACTCTTTTTTTTTGACAAACCACTAAGCCTCCTTTTATTGATTGATTGTTTGCTTTTTTTAGAGAGAGAGGGAGGGAGAGAGAGACAGAAACATCAATTTGTTGTCCCACTTACTTAGGCATTTATTGATTTGATTCTTGTTTGTATGTTGACGGGATTGAACCCAGAGCCTTGGCATAAACCTGTTTTATGTTTAAACCTAGAAGTCCACAACTCAAGTTATGGCTGTCTCATTTCACATTTGTATGGCTGGTGTTTAATTTGTTTCAGGGCTTTAACAGTTCTCACCACTAATTTTCATCTTGATAGATTTAAGCTCATTCCTTTGGCACCAAACATTTATACTTTCATTATCAGATTTAAATTTTTAAAACTATATGTGGTTTTAAAGGAATTGAGTATCACCTGGGCCAGGGGCTCAGAGGATTGGTTCTTAACTGACTATATCAGAAGTACCTGAGGCGTTTTTTAAAAGTTCAGACTAATAGGCCCAACCCCCTGAAGAGTCTGATTCAATAGGTTTGGAGAGGGGCCAGCACCCCAGGTGATTTTGATGCAAGGTAAGATTTAGAACCCATTGACAGAGGCCATATTCTTCCTAGGTAGAAATTTCTTCATGCTATCTCTGAAATAAGAATCTCCTTTGGATTTGCTAACTTCAGTGTGGAGAATATTGACTTCTGTCATTAAGTGAAACATCCTGTTCCGGTTTGGAGTAATAGTTTTTTTGGTTTTGCTTTTTGTTTTAAATATATTTTTATTAATTCAGAGAGGAAGGAAGAGGGAGAGAGGGTTGAAACATCAGTGATGAGAGAGAATCATTCATTGGCTTCCTCCTGTACACCTCCACTGGGAGTACAGCCCGCAACCCAGGCATATACCCTGACTGGGAATCGAACGTGACCTCCTGGTTCATAGGTCAAAGCTCAACCACTGAGCCATGCCTGCTGGGCAGGGTGTGGAGTGGTTCTAGTTTTAAGAAAGCTCTACTTTATTTTAAGCTTACTTGAACTTTTTATTGATAATTATTCATACATTAGTTTTCTTTTTTCCTGTATAAACATCTATGGCTCATTTAAATATTCTTCATGTGATAAGATTTCCAGATCTACCATTTTTGTTTTCTATATGGCAAGAAATTATTAAATACTCATTATGTGCACAATATTATTCAAATATCTTGATACAAAGATGAAGTACTGCTTTTGTCTTTAATCAAAATAGTCTTTTAAGCCCTGGCCAGTTTGGTTCAGTGAATAGTGTCGGCCTGTGGACTGAAGGGTCCCGGATTTGATTCCAGTCAAGGGCACATACCTCAGTTGCAGATTAAGTCTGCAACTTAGCATTATGGCTGTCTCATTTCACCTTTGTATGGCTGGTGTTTAATTTGTTTCAGGGCCCTGGTTGGGGTGCATGTGGGTACATGTGCCTCTCTCACATCGATATTTCTCTCTTTGTCTCTCCCTCTCCCACTTTCTCTAAAAATCAATGTAAAATATCCTCAGGTGAGGGTTAATAAATAAATAGCCTATTAAAGAGACTAGAGCACAAAATTTAGCAGATATTGAGAGAGAGAAGTCAGTAATGTTACTAGAGCAGAAGCTCTTTTTAACTTTGTAAGATTGCTTTGAATTAATTTTTATTTTGAGAATGTGTGGCCTTACCTATCTCTTCATCTGTTGTCCCCTCCATCCCAATTGGAAAATACATCTCTGAAAGAAATCTTTATATCATGTAATTTTATTATGAGCTGGCTCTTAAAGTCTACTCTTGGAAAAGTACAGTAATATGTTCTTTTGCACTTCTGCAGTGAGTAATTTATTAAATAGGTTTCCATATAGATCTACATAGGCCTGAATTTTATATATATATATTTATTTATTTTTATTTTTTTATTTTACTTTTTAAAGAGAGAGGAAGGGAGAGAAAGAGAAACATTGATTGGCTGCCTCCTGCACATCCCCTACTAGGGATGTTAGCCCAAAACCTGGGCTTGTGCCCTGACCAAGAATTAAACCAGCAACCTTTGGGTGCCCAACCAGCTGAGCCACCCAAGCAGGGTTAGGTCTCAATTATAGTCCCCAAAAATCATTGTAGTATTATTTTAATATAATGAAACCATTATACTTTTTCAATAGTTGATTCTTACAGAAAATGTCATATGAGGGTTTATTTAAAATATAAAAGGCATTAGTAACTTATGATTTACTTCTGTTATCCATTAACCTATTATAGGACAAAAGCAAATGCTAAAATTGTTGCCCTGGCCGATGTGACTCAGTGGTAGAGCATCGGCCTGTGTACCAAAGGGTCGAGGGGTCGATTTCTGATCAAGGACATGTATCTGGGTTACAGGTTTGATTCCCGACCCTGATTAGGGCAGGTGTAGGAGGAAACCAGTTGATGTCTCTCTCTGTCTCTCTCTCCTCCCTCTCTTCTTCCTCCTTCCCTCTCTCCCTCCTTCCCACCCACCCTCCCTCCCTCTCCCCTCCTCCCATTCTTTCTCCCTCCTCTTTCCTCCTCCCTACCACCCTTTCACTCTCTCTAAAAACCAGTGGAGAAAATATCCTCAGGTGAGGATTAACAAAACAAAACAAAAGCTAAAATTATGTTTTATGTCTAGAAATACATCTGTAGCAAGGTGTTTTCATTGCTCTAAGAATCACCAAATACAGCTCAAAACGTCTTTTGAACTAGTTTCCTAGGGCTGCCATAACAAGTACCACAAACTGAGTATCTTAACCACAGAAATTTATTCTCACAGCTCTGGAAGCTACAAGTTCAAAACCCAGGTGTTGGCCCTGCTCTCTCCAGAGTCTAGGGGAGAATCCTTTCTTGCCACTTCTAGTTTCTGGAAGCCCAGGATCCTTAGCTTGTGGCAGCATAACTTCATCTCTGTCTTCATTGTCACATGGCCTTTCTCTGTGTCTCTTCTTATGAGGATACTAGTCATACTGGATTTGGGCACATCCTAATGAATTTATCTTAATTTGATTATACTGCAAAAACCTTACTTCCAGGTAAGGTCACATTCACAGGGCCTAAGGATTAGGATCTTCTCATACCGTTTGGGGGGAAACAGTTCATAACATCTTGTTTTCTCTCATATCTGGCCCCTTGCCCAGGAAAACCATAGTTACTCTCTTCTATTTCTCTAGAAATTACTCGCAGGCATCTCATCTAGTTTGAATTTTTCTATTTTAGATAGTGCTTATCTAAATAGAAATGAGGACAGATGATTCTTTTTCTTCATCTTTTCGGGTTTCTTTTTTCATTTTGCTGGAGGAATTTCTTCAGAAAGATTGCCTGAGAAATTAACTTTCAGAGCCATTGCTATCTGAAAATATCTTTATTCTTACTTAATATTGTTTGGGTGAAAAATTCTAGGTTCCACAGGAAAATATGCTCCCTTGTCTATGAGCGAAGGGTGACAGGAGGAAGATTAACAGGCCCAGCCACCCCCAGCTTCCTTGATTTCTCCACCTGCCAACTTTGAGCTCTGAACCTCTCTGGGGCTCCTCTGGAAGTGCTGGTTCCCACATGCGATGCAGTTCTCTTCCTTACGTTTTCAGGTTGTAGCTTTCCCTGTTACAAAAGATCCATCCATGTAGTCACATATTCTTGTATATTCCATAAATTTGTCAAATTATCTGCTTGGAATATGGCTTGTGATTGATGCATGGTTACTTAATAATGATTTCTGCTAAGTTTTGGAAAATTCTTTGAAGCCTCTGAATTGGTATCTCCAACTTCAACATGAACTTTGATATTTTGCCAGCTGGGTTTTATTTTGCTAAGGTAATCACACATTGTTCTACAAAACTTTCCCTTTGATGTCTTACTACACTGTTGTTGTTTTTTTAAGTATTTTGAAAACATGTTCATGCCAAAGTGAATTACCACTGACTTTGTTACTTATGTAATAATCTTATAGATCATCAAAGCATTTTAGTATGTCATTCCTTTTGAAAGTATCAAATCTTTTTTCCCGTAGCAAATTTGTAAACTTTAATTTTCACAGAACAACTGTCATAATCTAATTTCACTTGTGTTAGTAAAAGAATTTATGTGTTAGTGATTTTCCAGCTTAATATCCAGAGCTGTATCTTATGCTATTTTATATAGTCACTTTCTAGAAATGTTTTGTAACGATCTTTACTTACCATCTTTAGAATGTTCATGTTTACATGTGGATGATGGTAATACCTAATAGGAAAATAAAAGTACAGAGAGTTTTGAGTGATTTGCCACAGTAAGTTGAGACAAGATCCTGAAGTTGGTATATTTACTAATCCGGTCTCTAATTCAGTTACAGAAATGACAGTATTTCACAATGATGAAGGTAACCATTGCACAGATGTGATGTCTGTTTTTATTTCACAGGTAACCCTGTATCATTTGTTAAAACTGTTCCAATCAGATACCAATGCAATGCTGGGGAAAAAAACAGTGGTTTCAGAGTTCTATGATGAAATGGTAAGATTTTATGAGGGTTTTAAAAGCATTTTAAATTGTAGCGCTTTCAAGTTATTGGGCCTTTTCCCATTTTATCTCATTAGATATTTCAAGATCCAACAGCAATGATGCAACAATTATTAACAACATCTCGTCAGCTAACATTAGGAGCCTACAAGCATGAAACAGAATGTAAGTGCCATGAGTTTATAATTAATCCTGAAAAATAGTGTTATATAATGGTGAAAGGATTGTATGGTTAGTAACATTTAAATTCTTTTCTTAATGTAATATATAGATAAAATTTTCAGAAGTTAAAAATTAAGTATTACTATAGAACATGTAAGAAGCATATTTTAAATTGTTCCCAAAGTAGGTCTACTTTCAAAAAGATAAAAGACAGCTTCTCACAGTCTCTGAAATACTGTTAGTCTTTTATTCCCTAATTACATTTAAACATAGCTTTCAATTAATCTTGCTTAACCTGCTACCAGTCATCTCAGTCATTTTCTATTCATTCGTCTTTGCTAACAAAATCTGTGTGAAAAACCTTGCAGAACATGATTATACTTTTGTGTTCTATGAACTACTTTATTATTATTATTTTTTCAACGTATGCCATTTTACATAGTTTCAGATTCATACTAAGGTGGAAAGTACCAGGATGCCACACTAATAATCATTCACGGTGTACATTTCCTCTAAGCTGACTTGGCCTGCAAATACTGTACCCATCACTTCATGCAGCTAACTTGCCTACAATATGTATTGATTACCCGTTATATGCCAGGCATTGTTCTAGGGTCTGAGGATAGAACATTGTCCAAACCAGACAAAAAGCCCTGCCTCATGGAGCTTGCATTCCAATAGGAAGATTTGAAATAAAACAATGTGTACAATAGGGAATGGGTAGCATGGAGACAAAGCACAGGGGAAGGAGCACCTTTGGTGAGAGGAGATGATGATAATGATGATTGGAGTTTTAAATATCAGGTCACAGAATGCTTCCTGAGGTTGTGGCATTTGAGCGAATACCAAAAGGAGTGAGGAAGTGAATCTTGGAGCTGTCAGAGATAAGAATGTTATCTGTAGAGGGAGCGGCAAGGGCAAAAGCCCTGAGGTAAGATGATGCAAGGCATGTCTGAGGAACTGTAAGGAGGCCAGTGTGACTACAGGAAACAAGGGGACAAGGAGTAGCATATGGGGGTCAGAGAAGTTAATAGGGAACCAGGTCATATAGAGACGTGTAACTGTGAGGACTTTATTAAAGTGAAGGATGTGTGAAGTCATTTGTGGGCTTTGAGCAGAAGAGTGAACATATAAGACTAACATTTTAAAAAGATCAGTCAGCCTGGGTGGTGTGGCTCAGTGGTTGAGCATCGACCTAGGAATCAGAAAGTCATAGTTCGATTCCTAGTCAGAGCACATGCCTGGGTTGCAGGCTCTGTCTAGGATGGGAATGGTGCAGGAGGCAGCCAGTCAGGGATTCTTTCTCATCATTAAATGTTTCTCTCCCTCTCCCTTCCTCTCTGAAATCAACAAAAATATATTTTAAAAGATCTATCACCCTACTTACTGTGTTTTGAATAGTCTGTAAAGCAAAAAAAGAAGCAGCAGAGAGGCTATTCCAATAATCTAGATATGACAGAATGGTGGGTGGTACGCGAGTGATAGCAATATAGGGTGATGAGAAGGGAGCAGATTCTGGATCTATTTTGAAGATAAATACAATAGGATTTGCTAATGGTTTGAATAAAAAGATGTAAGAGAAGCCATGGCCCATGAGGCTCAGTTAGTCCTGTACACCAAACAGTGGTGGGTTCAGTCCCTGGTCAGGCATGTATGGGAGGCCACCAATCCATGTTGCTCTCTTTCCCTTCCTCTTTCTAAAAGCAATAATTTAAAAAAAAAAATGTGAGAAGATCAACAAAGAATGATTCTAAGGTTTTATGCTTGAGGAACCAAAAAATTGTCATAGCTTTTTACAGAGATGGGGAAATTTGAGAGGGGCAGGTTTTGGGGAAAGATTAGTTAGGAGTACCGTTTTGGACTTATGGATGTAGAATGCCTATAAGACATCTGAGTGGTTATGTTGAGAAAGCAATCGCACCCCAAATCTTATATTCAAGGAGAGGTCAAGGCTGAAGATAAATATTTGGAAGTTAATAAATAGATGGATTTATAAATTGTGAGACCCAATGGTAGCATCCAAAGGAGTGAAGATAGAAAAGAGGTCCAAGGACTGAGCCTCTTTCAACATTGCAACGTTTAGAAATTTAAAGAGATGATCAGCAAAGGAAATAACAGTGAGTATGGAGGAAGAAAAACTAGGTACCTATAATGTTCTAAAGCCAAGTACAGAAAGTGTATCAAGAAATAATCATGCCCTAACCAGTTTGGCTCAGTGGATAGAGTGTTGGCCTGCAGACTGAAGGGCCCCAGGTTCAATTCTGGTCAAGGACATGTACCTTAGTTGCGGGCACATCCTCTGTAGGGGTTGTGCAGGAGGCAGCTGATCGATGTTTCTCTCTCATTGATGTTTCTAGCTCTCTTATCTCTCTCCCTTCCTCTCTGTAAAAAAATCAATGAAATATATTTTTTTTTAAAAGAAAGAATCATAAGCTGTGTCCAGTACTACTGATAGGTCAAGTTAGATGTGGGCCATGAAATGGGTTATAGCCAGGTAGCGGTCCTTGAAGGACTTCACAGGGGTAGTTGAAGGGGAATAGTAAGGACAGTGGATGAAAAGAGAAGGAAGTAAAACTGGCAACAGGCACTGTGGACATCTCTGCTTTGGAACTTGCAGTGGTAGTAGAAGCAGGATATAGGGTCTAGAAGGTAGTGTTTTCAGGGGGAAATAAACCAATATATTTATAGGCTGAAAGGAGTGATGCAATCTAGTAAAAGAATTGCGGGGGGATAAGAATACAGGGGAGAAGGGAGTTGCTATTGAACCATTATTGGTTTTAATAGTGTTTGGTTTGTATTTTTATGAAACTCCTGACTAGAAGTTAAAAGATCTGAATATTGATTATAATTTTCCCACTTGGTAGTCATTTAAAACTTAAAAATCATACTCATTTAAATGTTTTATGCTTCACTTTCTGCATCTGCAAATATATTTACCTGGCCTACTTCATTATGAACATATAACAGATATGTATATGACCACTTTGACAAGGTAATATGCTATTTTAATTTGTTACTGGTTATTTGTGCTCCAGAGATCTTTTCTCTCATCGCACAAAATGTGCCAAATTGATAAAGGAAACTTCTCTTTTAAAATTCAAGTGACCACATTTTTGTGTTTTCAACAAAACAAATAACTCATTTAAGTAGGTTACAAGTAATTAATGAGTTTTATAAAAAAGCTTTTCTATAAACATATTTTGTGTTAAAGCTTATGCATGGAACTACATAACCTTTGGAAGTTTTACCAGTAAATTGCCCATTTTGAATTATATTCACTTTTTCCTTAATATTATCAAACAGTAAGAAATAAAAAAAAGATGGCACAGTTGATAAGCTTTTGAGAAGAAAACTTAATTTAGATTATTGCTTCATAGCATTTATCAAAACAGATTACAGTTTAATTAAAAATAGTTCAATGTTTTTTTAAAGTCAGTCAACCTGTTATTTAAAAAATTATAGAAATGGCTATCTTGTCTGGGGAAGAAAAAATTGAGATGTTAGAAGAAATTACATTAAAGGAAAGAAAAACCTGATTTTGTAAAAAATATTTAACTTCTACATTTCAAAAGGGCAAAGAAGAAAAATAATTTTGCAGAAATATGGCAAAAGATTAGTATCTTGAAAACCCTAAAATGGACAAATGAAATACAGGGTGTCCCAAAACACTGTATACACATTTTAATAGCTAATAGCTCAATTTTTTAAATGAAATTAATTTTAATAAACACTATCATTATGATTATTCAAAGAACTAGAAGCCCGGTGCACGAACTTGTGCATCAGGGGGTCCCTTGGCCTGGCCTGCGGGATTGGGTTTCCAACATCCCCCGGGGGGTGGGGGTCCAGATTGCAAGAAGGCGTAGGCCAGGCCAAATGCACAGATGGGGCTGGGGTTGGATGTGGGAGGTTGGCCAGCCGGGGAGGGACCATGGGAGGGCTGCAGAGTGTGTCTGGCCCATCTCACTCAGTCCTGATCGACCAGACTCTAGCAGCAAGCTAACTTACTTGTTGGAGCATCTGCCCCTGGTGGTTAGTACACCTTATAGTGACTGGTCGACCAGTGGATTGTCTGCCCCTGGTGGTCAGTGCATATCATAGCAAAGGATTGAGGGCCTTAGCATATCATTAGCATATTATGCTTTGATTGGTTGAATGGCCAACTGAACTACTGGACAGCATATTAGACTTTTTAAAAAAATATATGTTAATTGATTTTTTTACAAAGAGGAAGGGATAGAGAGTTAGAAACATCGATGAGAGAGAAACATTGATTCAGCTGCCTCCTGCATACTCCCTACTTTATAAGTAAAGACCCTAGAGCTACAGTTCAGAGCCAGAATTTTAAACCCAGAGTTTGTACTCTTAACCAATAAGCTATCAATCTCTGTGTAAAAGCCTTACAATCTGTGCTTCAAACCAGTAAGAAAGATTGGCTCTGCACAAATAATTATTCTTCTTTGGATTAATTTACTCCAACTTGAGGCTTCATTTTGAAATTTAAAACAGAATTTTTAAAAATAAACATTTAGTATGTAGAAAGCAGAAAAGTGGAACAAAGTAAGTTTTAAGTACATGCCCTTGACTGGAATCGAACCTGGGACCTTTCAGTCCACAGGCCGACGCTCTATCCACTGAGCCAAACTGGTCAGGACTCATCAGTGATGTTTCTATATCTCCCTCTGCCTTCATCTCTGAAATCAATAAAAGTATATTAAAAATAAAATAAAAAGATAAATTTTTAAAAATGCAAATTAAACAATAATGGGTGATCATATGTGTATCAAATCAGCAAAAGGAATCTTTAATAGTATATGTTGAACTTTACATTCTCATAAATTGTTTGTGTGAGTACAAATTGCTTTAGCCTCTTAGGAAAGCAATTTAGGAATGACCTAAAAAGATATATAACGACTCTTACCAATTTGAGGGCATTATACTCAATATTTGGTAATAATAAGCAGATTTATTGAGTGCTTACTATTTTTTTATGTTTTTTAATATATACATATATTTTTATTGATTTTAGAGAGGAAGGGGAGGAAAAGAGAGGTAGAAACATCAATGATGAAGGAGAATCATTGATTGGCTGTCTCCTGCATACCCCCTACTGGGATCAGACCAGCAATCCGGGCATGTGCCTTTGACCAGAATTGAACCTGGGACCCTTCAATCCACATGCTGACACTCTATCTGCTGAGCCAAACTAGCTAGGGCTGAGTGTTTACTATATGTACTCTTCTAAATCTGTACTTGTATAAAATTTAACTCTACAATTATTTTATTAAGTACTCCATTTTATAAAAGCAAACGGTATAGGGAAGTTAAGTTACTTGCCCATGAATACAGCTAATTATTGGTAGAAGCAGGACTATATCCAAAGCACTCCCCAAAACTTGGGCTCTAAAAACTTAATAATATTTTTAGATAGAGTAATATTCAGGATAGAGGTTGCTCATTATGAAACATATTAAAAGTTTATAAACATATTTGTGCTAATAAACCCATGGAAATTTACTTAAACACTAATGATCTAGCTTTTAAAAGTAATAGTTGCTTTTACAAGGAATAATTTAAATGAACATGTATCGGATACCATAATAACTATAAGAGGAAGACACTACTTTTAGTCCCATTTTATAAGTAAAGACCCTAGAGCTACAGTTCAGAGCCAGGATTTTAAACGCAGAGTTTGTACTCTTAACCAATAAACTATCAATCTCTGTGTAAAAGCCTTACAATCTGTGCTTCAAACCAGTAAGAAAGATTGGCTCTGCACAAATAATTATTCTTCTTTGGATTAATTTACTCCAACTTGAGGCTTCATTTTGAAATTTAAAACAGAATTTTTAAAAATAAACATTTAGTATGTAGAAAGCAGAAAAGTGGAACAAAATAAGTTTTAAAATGTTTTCCCCCAGGATCTCATTGCTAATTAACTTAGGCCTTCTTCCAGATATATCCTGTCTTTTGCAGTCTTATGATTTGTTAAGAATAAAATGTAACTAGGAGAATCCAAGATGGCGGCATAGGTAAACACCTACACTGCTGCCTCGCACAACAATTTCAAAACTACAACTAAACGACAGAGCGGACATCATCCAGAACCACAGGAAAGCTGGCCGAGTGGAAGTTCTACAGCTAGAGGGAAAGAGAGGGGCTCACAGAAACCCAGAGGAGCTGCAAAAAGCTGAGGTATGGAGACGCGCGCGAGGAGAGAGCGGGTGCCGGAGTGCCTGGCTGGCTTTCTCTAGCGGGAGGGAAACGGAGACTCTCAAAGGCATTGAACCCCTTATCTTACGACACTAAACCCCAGATCCAGCCGAAACTCAGACGGGGGGAGTTTGGACTGGGAAAAGGGAGAAGTGCACGGAAATTTAGGGGAGTCGCAGAAGATCAGGTCCGCTCTCCCACGCGCACTGAGCTGCGCGGAGGACAGACTGCTGATTGTGCCACTGGCTTTCGCGAGTGGGCGGGAGACAGACCCTCCGAACTGTGCCACTTCTGAGTCCACTGGACCCCTGTTTCGGGTGAAGCCCTGGGGACCTAGACTCGTGTAGTCCTGGTGCACAGGGGAGCCGGAAAGGCAGCTGTTAGAGGCACTGCGGGCGCGCGCACAAGGACTGCTCCAGCCATTACCCAGTCACGTGAGACTCAGGGGCCGTGGAGGGCGGGGCCAACTGCAAGGCAAGGCGGTCCCTTAAGCCCTGAGACTCCACCCCTCCCAAGCTCAACAGAGGCTTCTGCGGCTTTGCGTCTGGTATCATAAGGCTGAATCCAACACAGAAGTTTCCCTAGCATAGTGAAAATGCCGAGACAAGGGAAGGAATTACAAACAAAAGAAATGGAGGAAAAAAAACGACTAGATATAGAGTTCAAAACCACGCTTATAAGGTTTTTCAAGAATATGCTAGAAAAGATGGATAAATTTAGTGAGACCCAAGAGGAGCTGAAAAAGGACATACTAGAGATGGAAAAGGTCCAACTAAAGATGATAAAGGACCAAATAGAAATTAAACATACACTGACTGAAATAAAAACTATTATACAGAATCCTAACAGCAGACTAGAGAAAGGCAAGAATCAAGTAAAAAATGTGAAATATAAAGAAGCAGACAACATTCAACTGGAAAAGCAAGAAGAGAAAAAAATCCAAAAATGTGAACATAATGTAAGGAGACTCTGGGACAGCTTCAAGCGTACCAACATCAGAATTGTGGGTGTGCCAGAAGAAGAGAGAGAGCAAGATACTGAAAACCTATTTAAAGAAATAATGACTGAAAACTTCCCACATCTGGTAAAAGAAATAGACTTACAAGTCCAGGAAGCACACAGAACCCCATATAAAAGGAATCCAAAGAGGACCACACCAAGACACTTCATAATTAAAATGCCAAGAGCAAAAGAGAGAGAATATTGAAAGCAGCAAGAGAAAAACAGTTTATTACCTACAAGGGAGCACCCATATGACTGTCAGCTGATTTCTTAACAGAAATCATGCAGGCCAGACGGGAGTGGCAAGAAATATTCAACGTGATGAATAGCAAGAACCTACAACCAAGAATAATCTATCCAGCAAAGCTAACATTCAGAATTGAAGGGCAGATAAAGAGCTTCACAGATAAGAGAAAGCTAAAGGAGTTCATCAACTCCAAACCAGTATTATATGAAATGCTGAAAGGTACTCTTTTAGAAGAGGAAGAAGAAAAAGGTAAAAGCCAAAAAATTATGAACAACAAATACATATCTATCAACAAGTGAATCTAAAAATTAAGTGAATTTAAAATTTGATCAACAGAATAAACTGGTGAATATAATAGAATTGGGAGCACAGAAAGGGAGTGGACTGATAATTTTCAGGGGGAAAGGGGTGAGGGGTGTACAGGGAGAGACTGGACAAAAATCATACACCTATGGATGAGATAGATCAATGGGAGGGAGCTAAGGGCAGAGGGAGGGGTGGGAGCTGGGTGGAGGGGTGCTATGGAGGGGAAAAAAGAGAAACAAATGTAATAATCTGAATAATAAAGATTTAATAAAAAAAAAAGAAAAAAGAAAAATAAAATAAATAAATAAATAAATAAAAAAGAATAAAATGTAACTAAATCAGACCAATGGAATCTGTAGCTACTGTGAATGCTGTCTTTCTGACAAATGAGTCAGGTCTTCCTGACTAGATTTAAGACTTACAATAATACAGGATTCCTTGTTGTTCTCCAAATGTACATGAGCTGTTTCGAGGGCCTGCTGTGTCTACTTCCTCTAGTACTTACTTTCTCATTCTGCAGAACTTCGTTCAGTTTCTACTACTGCCAAGATGCCTTCCTTCATAATCACCTACCCTTTCCCCTTAGTATAAATCCAGTCTGCTTTCGTAGCTCTCTATGATTACCTTATGACATTGCACTGCATTTTTCTTTCTTATCCATCTTCTACCTCTGAACCCCAGCATCTAACAGTGTTTTTTAATTGATATGGAGAAGGAAGCAAGGGAATAAAATATTTTGCATTGTAAATAAGCCCTGGCCAGTTTGGCTCACTGGATAGAGCATCGCCCTGGGGACTGAAAGGTCCCAGGTTCAATTCCAGTCAAGGGCATGTACCTTGGTTGCAGGCACATCGCTCTTAGGGTATGAGGAGTTGTGCAGGAGGCGCTGATCGATGTTTCTCTCTCATTGATGTTTCTGGCTCTCTATCCTTCTCTCTTCTGCTCTGTAAAAAATCAATAAAATATATTTTGCATTATAAACAAAGCACTGTAAACAAAGTGTGAAGACTTTGTTCCAAACCATGAAAAACTATTGTGTTCATATCACAAATGACTAGTTTCTTTAATATATAAAGACTTCCTACACCTCATAAGGAAGGCCAGTAACCAATACCAAAAAACTTCTGCACAGCAAAGGAAGCCATCAACAAGATGAAAAGGCAACCTAGTGAATGGAAGAAAATATTTGCAAATCATTTATCTGATAAGAGGTTAATATCCAAAATATGTAAATAACTCATACAACTCAAAAGTAAAAAAAAAGTAAACAGTTTAATTTAAAAATGCACAGAAGATCTGAATAGATAGTTTTCCAAAGAAGCTACAGATGGCCAACAGGTACATGTAAAGGTGTTCAATGTAACTGATCATTGGGGAAATGCAAATCAAAACCATAATGAGATAATTACCTCCCAACTGTCAGAATGGCTATTATAAAAAATGCATCAACAGCAACAAAGAGAAAGCAAACACAGAATAAAAAGTCATGAAACAGGTGTTGGCAAGGATGTAGAGAAAAGAAAACTCATACACTGCTGAAGGGATTGTCAATTGGTACAGACAACAGTGGAAAAACAGTACAGAGGGTTTTCAGAATCTTAGGAATAGAGCTACCGTATGATCCAATAATTCTACTTCTGGTTATTCCAAGAAAATGAAAACATGAATTAATACACACACACACACATACTGCCATGTTTATTGAAGCGTTATTTATGTACCTAAGATATGGAAACTACTTAAGTGTCCATTGATGGATGAATGGATAAAGAAGATATGATATTTATATATACACAGTGGCATACTATTTAGCCATAAAAAATAATGAAAATTTGCCATCTGATGGTACTTAAAGGGTTTATGCTAAGTAAAAAAAGTCAGACCGGTAGAGACAAATACTGTATAAGCTCACTTATATGTGGAATTAAAAACAAAAAATCAAGTTCAAAGATAACAGAGAACAGATTGGTGATTGCCAGGAGGTGAGGAGTGGGCAAAATGGGTGAAGGGGGTCAAAAGGTACAAACTTTTTTTTTAAATTTTTTATATTTAAAAGTTTTATTTACTTATTTTTAGAGAGAGAGGAAGGGTTAGAGAGAAACATCAACTTGTTCTACTTATTTATACTTTCATTGGTTGATTATTGTATGTGCCCTGACTAGGGAATTGAACCTGCAACCTTGGTATATTGGGATGACGCTCCAACCAATTGAGCCACACTGACCAGGGCTAATTTTATTTTTTAATTACAGTTTATATTGAGTACTATTTTGTATTAGTTTCACGTGTACAGCATAGTGGTTAGACAGTCATTTACTTTATAAAGTATTCCCCATGATGTTTCTAGTACCTACCTGGCACCAAACATAATTATTACAATATTATTGACTATACTAGTATTTCCTGTGCCCTGCTTTACATCTCTGTGAGGTAAAACTTTTTTTTTAAAAAAAATATGTTTTTACTGATTTTAGAGAGGAAGAGGGAGAGAAAGATCAATGATGAGAGAGAATCATTGACTGGCTGCCTCCTGCACGCAACCCAAGCATATGCCTTTGTCTGGAATTGAATCCCTTGGGACCCTTCAGTCCGCAGGCTAATGCTCTCTATCCAGTGAGTCAAACCAGCTAGGGCCAAAACTTTAAAAAATAAAATAGAGGTGAAAACAATTTAAAAATAAAAACAATAAAGAAAGTACAGAGAAAAATATGGATTGTTTTGGCAATATAAATATTTATCTGTGTTACAAAATGTATCACAAAAAGAAAGTCACTAGCAATGAGCAAAATAAAATATTATTGCATATTTTGAATGTGCTAAATGTCTCACATATACATACAGTCTTCTTCCCTTGGTATCCTTTGGGGATTGGGTCCAGGACACCCAGAGGATATGATAATCTGCTGATGCACAAGTCCCTTATATAAAACTTGAGGCCCAGGTCATGAATTCATGCACAGGTGGGGTCTGCCCCAAAAGTAGGGGGGTGCTGACCAAGAGTGGGGCCAGCCAAGGAGAGGGGCCGCAGGTGGTTGGTTAGCCGACCCTGCCTCCTGGTTCAACTGCTAGTCGAACTCCTAGTCGAGGGGAAAATAGGATAGGATGGTGTATTTGCATATAATGTATGCATATTCTCCTATATATATACTTTACATCATCTTTAGATTACTTATACTACTTAATACAATATAAATAGTTGTTGAACTGTATTGTTCAGAGAATAACAAGAAAAAATAGCCTGTGCATTTTCAGTGCAGATGTGCCTGGCTACATAGTAAACATTAGTAACAACATAATATTTCCGCCCACTATTTTAGGTCTACAGATGCAGAACCCATGGATACAAAGGTCCAGCTCTATTGATTAATCCTCATAACTCCTCTGAGAAATACAAAGTTTTAACTGTATCATACAGAAAGATGAGACTGAGGAAGACCTAGAGATGTCAGCGTTCAGCTAATAAGGGGTCAGGGGTGTATTTGAACTCAAGTCTTTCAGATTTCAAAGGGGTGTGTGTGTGTGTGTGTGTGTGTGTGTGTGTGTGTGTGTGTGATTGATTTCAGAGAGGAAGGGAGAGGGAGAAGGAGAGAGAAACATCAGTAATGAGAGAATCGTTGATAGGTTGCCTCCTGCACACCCCACACTGAGGATTGAGCCCACAACCTGGGTGTGTACCCTGACCTGGAACCATGAGCTTCTGGTTCATAGGTCGATGCTCAGCCACTGAGCCTCTCCAGCAGTGCTCAAAGGGTTCTTTGTTTTTATTTTTCCTTCAGCAAACCTTACTTCTTTCAATTAGAGATCATTTTATGCTTTACTTAAAGCTTAACTATGCTTTAATGATTATCAGCAGCAATTACCAGATATGTCCACAAGATGGAGATGTTGGGTGAAAGAAGGCATTTATCTGAGTAAAATAGAATGCTACACTAAGTGGAATATTTAAATAGATGAATTCTACTTTGCTTAGTGATATTTTCTTTAGTAGTTTGTTATATAGGCAACTTGAATGTTTTAGATATCATTTAATGTTTCTCAGTCATAATGGTTAATATGGCTTACTATATACCGGATAGTATTCTAGATACTTTATAAATGAATTCACTTAAAATCTCCTCAAAAAAGAATATTGAGGTGGTTTTATTAAAATACCCATTCTAGAAATTATGAAATGAGCATAGAGATGATAAATTACTCAGAGTAGTACAGCTAATAAATGGTAGAGCTGGAATTCAAACCAAGACAGTTACTGCTCTCTTGGTTTCTGTCAGTTTTACCTGTACATAAATGTAAGAACACTATGTATTTAGTGTTCTTATTAGCTGGATGTCTTTTGGATTGTATGCCCCCCTTATTTCCAGATTAACATGTATATGGAGAAAAACAAGGATATTATATTATAAAATTCTAACTACAAATTGAAATATTAATAGCCATATCAATATTAAAGAAAACATCTGAGATCCTTTCTTGGTAGTTCAGATTTTTTTATCCATCCATGTCAATTTAATGTTATATCTCTTAAGTTGCCCATATTTTATCCTGGGAACATTGACCTCAGGAAATGCCTCATATATTACTTTATGGCATATTTTAGACACGTAAGAAGAATGAAATAATTCATTAAAAGTGATGTTTTTCTTAGTTGCAGAACTTGAAGTGAAAACCAGAGAAAAATTAGAAGCTGCGAAGAAAAAAACAAGTTTTGAAATTGCAGAGCTCAAGGAGAGATTAAAAGCAAGTCGTGAAACTATAAATTGTTTAAAAAATGAAATCAGGAAACTCGAAGAAGATGATCAAACAAAAGAGATGTAAACAGTTCTGAAGAGAAATGGGTAGGAAACTAAACTGAAAATAAGGTGGACTTTAAAGGGAAATGGACTGCTTGTTGCCGTTTCGCAGCAGTAGGGTTAAGTATTTTACTTTTCAAGCAATATTTAATGTGAAACATGTATATAATAGATATGAATTCTGTATGGGCATTTTAACCCATTTTAGGGTAAATTCTATGATAGGCACAATTGAAAACTTTTTTTATTACATTGTATAGCTTATCCTTTAGACAGGCATAAAAATTTGTTATAAAATGTATTTTATACACTGTTCATACTTCCCTGGTAGTTATAATTTGTGGTAAAATTAATGTGTGTATTTAATTAAGTTCTTACCTGCCTTCATCATGTTCCTTTTTTTTTTTTCCTTTTAGTATTACAAGTTTATTTAAGTCATAAAAAGAATTCTTGAGGTAGGAATCACCAACTTATTCTTAGAGTAGAATTTCTATTGGGTACAAAACTGTTACCAACATTTCCAACATGGTGTTTCTAGGACTGGCCTTGTAGGAGGAGTGCTGTGTGAAGGCTGTGCTGGTGCTTCTGCAGAAGTTCCGTGCTAACCCCTGCTCCCCTCTCATTAGTCTCATATAGTTCATTTGCCAATGACTTTCTACATTTTGTTTCTTCTAGGTAGAGTTGCCTATATTTTTCCCATTTACAATCTTAAGAAGTTTTCATGTTGAAGAGTTCAGATTCCAGATCTTCAATTCTGAGTTCAAACTGCCTTTTTATTGAAGCATTATTATTCTTTCTTAACTGCTCTAGATTTTCTTGAGCAGTTTACAGACATGCTTGTATCTGTAAAAATAGGTTGACTTGTTCTAATTTTTCTGCTACATCCTGTCTTGTTCTTTCTTCAGTCTTCTGTTTGTTCTACTTTACAGTATTCTGCCATATTCATTTATATGTTTTCTGAGGTTTCCACTTCTCTTTTATATTCCTTAGTTTTTCACATTTCTTTTGAATTCACTGATAATAACTTCTGTTGAAGTGTATTTTTTTCATCCAGACATATACATTTTGAAGATGCAGGTTGCACTTTTGCTATAAGATCATCATTCTGGTAATCTCCTTTTCTCATTCACCATTTTTCTTAATTTCTTGATGCAAGCTATATTGTAGAGATAGGTCTAACTCAATATATTTCTTTAAATGTTCCTTTTCATGCTGAGAACGGTCCCGCTCCCTCTGAGCTCCAGCGCTGGTGGCATCATGGGGTGAACCAGGGACATACGGGGAGGAACTGGACTGTCTGACATCAGGGCAGGAATTCAGGGATGGCTTTCTGCCAGACGAAGGTGCTCCTAGGGGTCATTGTTCCTTTTCATCCTGACTTTTTTGTATTTGATGTGCTAGTATCCAGTAAGTATTCAATAAATGTAGTTTACAGATCTGTTTCCTGCCTCATAATGTTTCTTTCTTTCTCTGATGCACTGGAGCTCTCTCATTACAATTAATGTCTTCATAGTACTGTGATCACACATCTCTTATTGGCATCCATTATAGTAACAGAAGCTCTTTGAAGGCAAAGATCACATCTTAAATATTGTTCTGCCTAACTACCTGTAATGTCACTAGTTTTCACGTGGAAAAATTTAATCTCTCATCCTCTTTCAGAGACACACAGGAAGCACCGGTGCATCAGCTTCACATTCACCCCTAATTTCGCTGCCTTTTCTTCAGCCTGTTCATATCCACATCATGAGCCCTCTACTTTGGACTCGCCTACTGTGACTTGAGCATTTAGTAATACGTACTTAATGTCTTAAGGCCATGTTTGCTGAACTATCTTCGCAATTGAAGGACAATAGATAGGGAAGTATTTTTGGAAAATGTAAGGAACACTCTTGCCAGGTAGCTCAGTTGCTTAGAGCATCATCCTGATACATTAAGGTAGCAGGTTTGATATCCAGTCGGGGCATATAAGAAGCAACCAATGAATGCATAAATAAGTGGAACAATAAAATCTCTGCCTGGCCAGCATGGCTCCATGGTTGATCATTGACTTATGAACCAGAAGGTCATGGTTTGATTCCTGGTCAGGGCACATGCCTGGGTTGTGGGCTTGTTTCCAGTTAGGGGGCCTACCAGGAGTCAGCCAGTCAATGATTCCTTCTCATCATTGATGTTTCTATCTATCCCTCCTTCATTCCTCTCTGAAATCAATAAAAATATATTTAAAATAAGTTAGTGAGGATGTGGAGAAATTGGAACCCTCATGTTGCTGGTGGGAATGTAAAATAGGTACAGCCATTTGGAAAAATAGTTTGGCAATTACTTAAAAAGCTAATCATGGTTATCCTAATGACGCAGCAATTAATTCTACTTCTAGTTTATACTCGAGAAATGAAAACATATTTACACAAGAACTTGTACATGATTGTAGCAGATTTATGCATAATAGCCAAAAAGAATACAACCCAAATATCCATCAGCGATGGATGAAATAAAATGGGGCAAGCCATACAGTGGAATGTTATTCAACCAGAAAGAAATAAGTACTAATTTTGCTACAGCAGAATGAACCTTGAAAACAAAGGTAAACGAATGAAGCCAGACACAAAAGCCACATATTATATGATTTCATTTATATGAAATGTCCAGAATAAGCAAATTCTTAAAAATGGAAATTTGATTACTTGTTGCCAGGGGATGGGGCAAAGGGGATTTCCATTTGGGGTGATGAAATTTTCTGGAGTTAGTAGTGATTGCACAATCTTGTGAATATACTAAAAACACTGAATTATATGTTTAAACATGGTTTTAATACTGTGTAAATTTTTAAAACGTGACAAGTTTTGTTTAGAATTTTAAAGCAAACATTAAAAATACAAGGTTTTGCCGAAACCGGTTTGGCTCAGTAGATAGAGCGACGGCCTGCGGACTGAAGGGTCCCGGGCTCGATTCCGGTCAAGGGCATGTACCTTGGTTTCGGGCACATCCCCAGTGGGGGGCGTGCAAGAGGCAGCTGATCGATGTCTCTCTCTCATCGATGTTTCTGACTCTCTATCCCTCTCCCTTCCTCTCTGTAAAAAATCAATAAAATATATATTAAAAAAACAAAAAAAATACAAGGTTTTGATTTCTATTTCTCCATTCTTGTACAAGTAGAAGAGAATATGTGTTTACCAAGAATTAATTACTTTTGCAATAAAGACTAAGAACAAGTAAAGAAAAGTCAGCTAATTAGGCAGCTCACTTCTTTAAAGAAGATCAAAGTGTAAGTCTTTTTTCTAAACAGTGTGGTAGGTAGGTAGGGCTGCTATCCATATTTTGCATGTAAGAGATAGGAGATTAAGGGGTTAGTCATCCAGCAACTTGACTCAGACCAGTAATTTACAGCCTTTCTGCCTCAATAACACTTAATTCTTCTCATGTTCAAAGCGTTAGCTCATGCCTAAATACTTCACAAATTTCTTTTCCTGGAGTAATTTAAGACTGTGTCAAATTTGAACATCAGGTGGCATAATTACAAAACATTGAGATGATAATCTGGCTAGCTATTAGTAATGTGTAAGAAGATTCTGGTGTTAAGTTCTGGTGGATGAAATATTAAAGAACAGATATTTGAAATCTCTTGTACAAGACATTCCTTAGCATTTCCACTAATGTCTCCAGTTGTTTTTTTTAAAAATAGTAATAGACTTTAAACTCTTGATATTGAAATCAAGGAAAATGAGAAGTAAAAACAGGAGTAAATACTGTTTTTAGAATTGCAAAGAACTTTTAAAGTACAGTGAGAAACCCAGAAATCATAAAGTTCTGGATTCCAAATTGAAAGAGTACGAATCTCCTGAGATTTGCTTTCAAGTACAGTCGTGTTACAGGGATAACTTCTGAGAAATGCACTGTTAAGGGGTTTGATCATACAAACCTTACAGTGTGTACTTACACAAACCTAGATGCCTACAAATACCTGGGCCATCTGGTACAGCCTTTTGCTCCTACGCTACACAAGCCTGCACAGCATGTTACTGTGCTGGATACTATAGGTAAGTGTAACACAATGGTAAGTATTTGTATATCTGCACTCAGAAAAGGTACACAAATGTCGGAGGCTGATAAAACACAGCACAGTTCTACAGCAAACATTTTTTTTTTTTTTAAGTAGAAAGAGTACACTCTAAAATGACGATAAGGACCGGCTGCTGTGGCTCAGTGGTTGAGCGTTGACCCGTGAACCGGAAGGGCACATGCCCAGGTTTCAGTCTCGATCCCCAGTAGGGGGCAGAAATGAAGCAGTGGAGCAATGGTTCTCTCTCATCATTAATGTTTCTATCTCTCACTCTCCCTGAAATCAATTAAATGAACAAAATGACAAGAAGTGTAATGTAAATATATAGTAAGAGTTATCAATATTGTATGCTGTGCATAACTGTATGTGCTATACTTTTATACAACTGGCAGTGCAGTAGGTTTGTTCATATCAGCATCACCACAGACATTTTACAGCAGCTGTGTTGTCATTAGAAGATGGGAATTTTTCAGCCCCTTATATTTGTTTGGAACCACTGTGGTTTATGTAGTCCAACAGTGGATTGAAACATTCAAAGCATGACTGTAGATACGTAATTACTCCTGTCAAGAGCAAAATTCAGCCCTGGCTGGTGTGGCTCGGGTGGCTGAGCATTGTTGCATGCACCAAGAGGCTGCCAGTTCCATTCCCCATCAGGGCACATGCCCGGGCTTGTGGGCTTGAACCCCAGTAGGGGGCATGCAGGAGGCAGCTGGTAGATATTTCTCATGGTTCTCTCTGTACCTTTATCTCCTCTTCTAAAATCAATAAAAATATTTCTTTAAAAAAAAAAAACAAGCCCTAGCCAGTTTTGCTCAGTGGTTTGAGTGTCAGCCCATGGACTGAGTGGTCTCCGGTTCGGTTCTGTGGAGGGCACATTCCTTGGTTGCAGGCGGGCATTTGCTAGTGGCAACTAATTGATGTCTCTCACAATGATGTTTCTCTCCCTCTCTTCCCCCCTTCCTTTTACACTCTAAAAAAATCAATGGAAAAAAAATCCTTGGGTGAACATTAACAACAACAAAAGGACAAAATTCACCCAAGTAAATTTGAAGCTCTACTTGGCTTTATGAAGCAATTTATGAATCATGCTGTATTTCATTTAGCATTTAGAAGGGCACTCAGAAGGGATGAACAAAATGGAAGATTTTTGTAGGCAGAAGGATGAGGCAGGAGAACTGTTAACAAAAGAAAATCTTTTTTTAGACCAGGACATCTTTTAAGGGATGGCAAAGGCTTTTAGTCCCATAAATTGCCTCTTCTGGGGAGTTGGGAGGAGATGGGGGATGATGAGGCCCCATGTGACAGATGACCTCATTGGTGTTGACCAGAAAATTCCACATTGGTTGATTAAGATTACATTTCTGACCCTAATTGGTTTGGCTCAGATTGTGGACTGAAAGGTCCCAGGTTTAATTCCAGTCAAGGACATGCACCTTAGTTGCAGGCACATCCCCAGCAGGAGGCAGCTCATCAATGTTTCTAATTCTTTATTCCTCTCCCTTCCTCTCTGTAAAAATCAACAAAATATATTTTAAAAATATATATTACATTTCTGGCCCTACCTGGTTTTCTCAGTGGATAGAGCATGAGCCTGCAGACTGAAGGATTCCAGTCAAGGGCACATGCCGGGTTATGGGCTATCCCCAGTAAGCAGAGGCATGCAGGAGGCAACTGATCAATGATTGTCTCTCATTATTGACGTTTCTATGTCTCTCCCTCTCCCCTCCTCAATAAAAAATAAAAATATATAAATATATACATTCAAAAATCAATAAAAATATTTTTAAAAGAAAAGATTATACACATTTATAATAAGTTTTCATTAAGGTTTACTGACCAGAACTAAGCTATTTTATATCTCTAAAAGCAACCTAAAGTCCCAGGACTGCCTTGTCCAAGCTTCTGTGGTAGACATTTTCTGAAAGAGCCAGATAGCAAATACTTTAGGCATTGCAAGCTCTACATACACAGTCTCACTGCTACTCAACTCTACTAATGTATCATGAAAGCAACCAAACCTAAACAAAGGAGCATTGTGCCATGTATTTATCTAATACACTGCAATTTGCATGTTATAATTTTTGCATCACAAAATACTTTCATTTTATTTATTTTTTAATAGAAAATGTAAAAAAATTAAACCCTAGTCGCAGGCTATACAAAAACATGCAGAGGGCCAGATACAGGCCCAGGAAGGATCCTTATGTCATCAACCTCAAGAGGGAGCTCTAGGATTTCAGAGTAATTTGCTCTTTATTTTTTTTGCCACATATTCATTATTTTATTTGATCTTTATAATGACATAGTCAGATGGGTGTTGACCTATTTTTACATGAGGAAAGTAAACATGAGAAAGGCTACAGAGGTGAAGGTGCCAGAACCAGATCTCAGGTTGTCTGATTACTAATACTGTGTCTCTCCCAATATGTTACATTGACCCTAATGTTTTTTGTTCGTTTTTTTTGACAATATATATATTTTTTATTAATTTTTTATACATATCTCCCCATTACCCCCCCTCCCTCCCAGGCATAACCCAACCCCCCCAGTGTCTATGTTCATTGGTTATGCTTATATGCATGCATACAAGTCCTTTGATTGATCTCTTATCTACCTCACCTAACTTTAATCTTCCTGCTGTAATTTCACAGTCTGTTTGAAGCTTTACTGCCTCTGTATCTATCCTTTTGTTCATCAGTTTATAATGTTCTTTATTATCCACAAATGAGTGAGATCATGTGATGCTTCTCCTTCATTGACTGGCTTATTTCACTAAGCATAAGGCTCTCCAGTTCTAACCAGATTGCTGCAAATGGTAAGAATTCCTTCTTTTTAATGGCAGCATAGAATTCCATTGTGTAGATGTACCACAGTTTTCTGATCCACTCATCAGCTGACCAGCACCTAGGCTGTTTCCAAATTGTAGCTATTGTAAATTGTGCTGCTATGAACATAGGGGTGCATAAATCCTTTCTGATTGGTGTTTGTGATTTCTTAGGATAAATTCCTAAGAGTGGGATTACAGGGTCAAATGGGAGTTCCATTTTTAGTTTTTTGAGGAAACTCCATACTGTTCTCCACAGTGGCTGCACCAGTCTGCATTCCCACCAACAGTGCACAAGGGTTCCTTTTTCTCCTCATCCTTGCCAACACTTGTCGTTTGTTGATTTGTTGATGATTGCCATTCTGACTGGTGTAAGATGGTATCGCATTGTTGTTTTGATTTGCATCTCTCGGATAATTAGTGACTTTGAACATGTTTGGCCTTCCTTCTGTCGTCTTTCGAAAAGGTTCTATTTAAGTCCGTTGCCCATTTTTTTATTGGATCGTTTATCGTCCTTTTATTAAGTTGTATAAGTTGGCTGTAGATTTTGGAGATTAAACCTTTATCAGTGATATCATTTGCAAATATGTTCTCCCATACATATGTTGTTTTGTTGATGGTTTCTTTTGCTGTGCAAAAGCTTTTTATTTTGATGTAGTCCCATTTGTTTATCTTTTCTTTAGCTTCAATTGCCTTTGGAGCAGTATCAGTGAAGAGGTTCTTTCAGCATATATCTGAGATTGTGCTGCCTGTGGATTCTTCTAGTATTTTTATGGTTTCCCTTCTAATGTTTAAGTCCTGTATCCATTTTGAGTTTATTTTTGTATTTGGTGTAAGTTGGTGGTCCAGTTTCATTTTTTTGCATGTATCTGTCCAATTTTCCCAACACCATTTATTGAAGAGGCTATCTTGGCTCCATTGAATGTTCATGCCTCCTTTGTCAAATATTAGTTGAGCATAGTGGTTTGGGTGGATATCTGGGTTCTCTATTCTATTCCATTGATCTATATGCCTGTTCTTGTGCCAGTACCAGGCTGTTTTGAGAACAGTTACTTTGTAGTATAGCTTGAAATCTGGTATTGAGATCCCACCTACTTTATTCTTCTTTCTCAGAATTGCTGTAGCTATTCATGGTCTTTTTTGTTTAAATGCAGAGTAAAACCCTGAGATTTGACCTTTTAAAATGTACAGAGCTGACTAGGTTAGTCATAGTGCAAGCTACTCTATCTCTATTCAAAAGATATTTGCAAGGGAGAGAAACCAAGATGGCGGCATAGGTGAACACCTAAACTGTTGCCTCCCACAATAATTTCAAAATTACAACTAAAAGAACGGACACCATCCAGAACCATAGGAAAGCTGGCTGAGTGAAAATTCTACAACTAGAAGTAAAGAGAGGGACTCACGAAGACTCAGAGAGTTGTAAAAAGCTGAGGTACGGAGACACGCTCGTGGAGAGGATGGGCGGCGGAGTGTCTTCCTCTAGCGCAGTGGTTCTCAACCTTTCTAATGCCGCGACCTTTTAATAGAGTTGCTCACGTTGTGGTGACCCCCAAACCATAAAATTATTTTCATTGCTCCTTCATAACTGTAATCTTGCTACTGTTATAAACTGTAATGTAAATATCTGATATGCAGGAGGTATTTTCATTGTTACAAATTGAACATAATTAAAGCATAGTGAGTAATTACAAAAACAATATGTAGTTATATATTGTGAAATATTTATTTCTAATTATAAATAAATGAAATTTTTGTCTTGAATCATGGTGTAGCATGGGTAACAATCTTCATATGACAACAGTAAACTAGATTGCTACACTTTGCTACACCAAGGAGCGGTGTGTTGGTTCCTAAGACCATGGGAAATAGGTGTTTTCTGATGGTCTTAGGCGACCCCTGTGAAAGGGTCGTTCGGCCCCCAAAGGGATCGTGACCCACAGGTTGAGAACCACTGCTCTAGCGGGAGGGAGACAGAAAATCCCAACTGCACTGAACCCCACTTCTGACTGCACTGAACCCCAGATTCAGGCGAGACCCTAGGGACCCAGACTCATACGGGTCCCTAGAGCACATGGAAACTCAGGGGAGCCAGAAAGGCAGAGGTCTGGAGGCACACACACATACACACAAAGAGGGCTGCAGTGATTACGCAGAGACACTGAGACCCAGGTGCTTCCCTGTAGGGCAGGGTTGATGGGAAGCCAAGGTTGTCTGCTCAGCCCTGAGACTCCACCACATCCAAGCTAAGCACAGAGGCTGTTGCAATCTCACAAGTCTTAAGGCTGAGTTCAGCACAGAAGTTCTCCGGCACAGACACAGCTGATTTTCATAACCAATTGGCTTGGAGGTCAATTCCCCCCAGTGATACCAACAACAATCAAGACTTAACTACAACAAGATTGTACACACAGTCCACAAAGGGGTGCACCAAGAGTGTCCACCTCAGGTAACTGGGGAGGCGGAGCTACTGGGCCATATAGGACACCTAGCATACAAAGCTATTCTACCAACTCAGGGAAGCAGTGAAATATGCAGAGACAAAGGACAGATCACAAACAAAAGAAATGCAGGAAAACAAAGGATTGCATATAGAGTTCAAAATCATGGTTGTAAGGTTTTTCAAGAATTTCCTAGAAAAAATGGATAAATTTAGCAAGACCCAAGAGGAGATGAAAAAGGACCAACTAGAAATTAAACATACACTGACTGAAATAAAAAATATTATACAGAAACCTAATAGCAGACTAGAGGAATGCAAGAATCAAGTCAAAGATTTGAAATACAAAGAAGCAGAAAACACTCCACTGGAAAAGAAACAAGAATCCAAAAATGTAAAAATAGTGTAAGAAGCCTCTGGGACAACTTTAAGCATACCAACATCAGAATTGTGGGGGTGCCAGAAGAAGAGAGAGAGCAAGATACTGAAAACCT
>JAAGEH010000304.1:12229789-12268604 GCA_011751065.1 Lasiurus cinereus
CACATCTGATAGCTAATCAAGACATTCCATCTAGACCACGTGTTCCAGGCCACACCCAGACGCAGAGCATCCACACTGCCAAAGATCCATTTAGTTGAAATCTATCTAGGGCAACATGTCAAAGCTGCAATGAAGAAGTCTGCTTTTCTCACCTAGCAGAATTACCCCCCTGCTAACCTTACCGGCCCTTAGTGACTATAAACTGAAGCCATGTATAGGTCTGCATGCATATGTAACAACTTATTTGAGAATATTTATGAAGGGCCATGTGTGAGCAAGCACTTGGGATACTTCATGAATAAACAAAGCGTCTGCACTTGTGGAGCTAGCATTCTAGAAGAGAGTCAGAAAATAAAGACTGAGCATAATAAATAACTCAGCTAAAGAGTGAAGTTGGAAAGTGTCAAATAAAATTAAAGAAGGTAAGAGGGTTTGGAGTGCTGGAGGGAAGCATGGACAACGCTGCAATTTTGTCTTTTACTTTAAAAAAGAGCACTTCATTGAGGTATGATTGACATACAAACACTGTGCCTGTTTACTGTCTACAACTTGATGACTTTGGAGATGCACGCACATCAGCAACACCATCTGTGCCTCCAAGGACGTGTTCATCATCTCCAGAAGTCTCCTGCCCTCTTCATGTTTTTCACTCTTCTTTTATTTGTGATGAGGTTACAATTTTATATATATAAATGTGTGTATATATATATATATATATATGTGATATTTTTCTTGATTTCAGAGTGGAAGGGAGAGGAAGAGATAGAAACATCAATGATGAGAGAGAATCATTGATTGGCTGCTTTCTGCATGCCCCCTCCTGGGGGTCGAACCTGCAACCTGGACAAGAATCGAACCTGGGACCTTTCAGTCCACAGGCAATGCTCCATCCACTGAGCGAAACAGGCTAGGGCTGAGGTGGCGATTTTAAATAGGGTAAACCCTAGCCAGTTTTTCTCAGTGGACAGAGTCAGCTTGCAGACCGAAGGGTCCCAGGTTCGATTCTGGTCAAGGGCACGTACCTCAGACATGGGTTGCAGGTTCTTCCCCAGGCCCTGGTTGGGGAGCATGCAGCAGGCAACCAATGTATTTCTCTCACATAAATATTTCTCTCTGTCTTTTCCTCTCTCTTCCACTCTCTATAAAATCAATGGAAAAATATCCTCAGGTAAGGATTAACAAATAATAATAAAAACAGACAGACAAATATGTAGGCCTGATTGAGAAGGTGCATTAGAGCAAGACATGAAGGAGTGGATAAGTTAGCAGTTATTGCTGGGAAGAGTAGTCTGGGCAGAAGAGATGGCCAGGGTAAACTCCCTGAAGCAAAAGCATTCCTGGTGTGTTGGAGGAACATCCAGAAGTGAGGCTGGAATTGATTAAGCAACGGACAGGTAGCAGAAGATGAAGTCAGGGGGGTAACAGGGAGCCAAAACACGTAGGCTTTTGGTGTCCCTTGCAAAGACTTTAGTTGTTATTCCAAGTGAGATGTGAAACCGGAAGAGCAACCTGATCTGACTTAAGTTTGGAAAAGGTCCCTCTGGCTGGACTGGAGGGTAGAGGCAGAGAGCAGGAGCCTGGGTTAGGAGCCGAGTTCAGGACCCAGAGAAGAGATAATGATGTTTGTCATCAGGAGCCATGGATGCACTATGTTTGTGCAACTGGAGATTTATTTTATTTTAAATATACTGTTTAAATTGTTGATAGTATTACAAATATTTCCCATTCCCCCTACTCCCTTTCCCCGCCGCCCAGCCCCTACCTCCCCACCCAGATCTGCATCACCCAGTTGCCTGTGTCCATGGGCTATGCATGTAAGTTCTTTGGTTTATCTATTTTTGTCTCCAAGCCCTCACATTGAGGTATGTCTCTCTGTTCCATGCCTCCATGAATCTCAGGTCTTATTTTGTTGGTCATTTCATTTTGTTCATTAGATTCCACAAATAAGTGAGATCACGTGAAATTTGTCTTCCTCAGATTGGCTTATTTCGCTTAGCATAATACTCTCCAGGTCCATCCATGCTGTTGCAAAGGGTAGGAGGTCCTTCTTTTTGACTGCTGCATAGGATTCCATGGTGTAAATGTCCCACAGCTTTTTTATCCACTTATCTACTGATGGGTACTTGGGCTGTTTCCAGATCTGTAAATAATGCTGATATGAACATAGGGGTGCATATATTCTTTCTGATTGGTGTTTGGGGGGTTTTACCATATATTTTCAGAAATGGGATCACTGGGTCAAACAGAAGTTCCATTTTTCATTGTTTGGGGAAACTCATACTGTTTTTCCACAGTGGCTGCACCAGTCTGCATTCCCACCAGCAGTGAACTAGTGTGCCCTTTTCTCCTCATTCTCGCCAGCACTTGTTTGTTGATTTTTTGCTGATAGTCATTTTGACAGGTGTGAGGTCTCGTTGTGGTTTTAATTCGCATCTGTCTGATGATCAGTGATTTTGAGCATTTTTCCATATGTCTCTTGGCCATCTGTATGTCCTCTTTGGAGAAATGCCTATTAAGGTCTTCTGCCCATTTTTAAATTGGATTGTCTTCCTTTTATTGAGCTGTATGAGTCCTTTCCATATTTTGGGTAGTAAACCTTTATCATATGTGTCATTGGCAAATATGTTCTCCCATTTAGTGGGCTGCTTTTCATTTTGATGGTGGTTTCTCTAGCTGTGAAGAAGCTTTTTATTTTGATGTAGTCTGGCGATTTATTTACCCAGCAAATATTTATAGGCACTGTGTAATGTACAGGGATGCTGTGGGGACCATCCCAGTGATGGTCCCTCCCCTATTACTGTAAACACTTAATGGAAATGGTTAAGGTAGGTAGAGGGTTTGGCGAAAGTCAGGCTGGCTCTAAGCTATTGTAAGGTACCCTCTCTGTGATCCTGGACCTACCTCAAAGCTCAGGTGCCACTATCGTCCCCAGGGGAAGGTGAGGAAAGTAAAAGACTAAGAGGGTTCGTACATGGCCAGAATGTATACATCAGGCAAAGTGAGAATTCAAGTAATCAGCGTTGGGCCCCACAGTGCCTTCCTTAACGATAGTGGGTGTGATGGGGGTTATCATAGGATGATATGGGACGAAGGAAGTAACACTGAAGCTGAAAGTTAATAGCAGTTTGCCTCCTCAGAAGAATGGGTATAGGTAGAGGAGAAACAGGGATGCAAGGGGAGTGTTCCAGGTACAGGGAGGAATATATACATACAAAGACAGGAAAGACTGAATAAAAACTCCATGATGTTGAATCCTTAAGTGTGTGAGAGGTGGTTGTGGTGATTTAGAATGAATCAGAAAAACCACCAGAGAATAGAACTTTGGGTTAATAAATCTATGGATCAATAATCACATATTTTTCTTTAAATTTTTCTTTCTGGGACCTCGTGTTGCAAATGTGTCAACTGAAAGAGAATTGATCTTGGAATCAAAGTAGCAATGGCATTCCAAGAAGTAGTTTGCAGTTGGGAGGCTAAAGGCCTCCTGATTTCCTCCCCTTCGATCTAACCCAAATAAATACACCAAGCAAAGCAATGTAAACACAACTTCAGAGAAAGGCCCCTGCCCACATTTCCATCACATGTCAGTCAAGCCTAACTAAATCCTGTTATATTATTGATTAGCTTTGAAATAGCATCAGTAAAATTCATTTCACTACTCTGGAAAATTGGCATGCTATTACCCATTACATCATCATCACACTCAACTGAGCTAATGCATGCAAATTGCATATTTGACAGCTTCTATCCATTTGCAAAATTCAAATATCTAAACAACAATTGCATGTTCTAATAAAGAACACAATCTTTTTTTTATTACCTCACGAATTGGACAAATGATTGACATGGGAATAGGAAAAAGATTCACATGTTTGTGTTCCATAAATTCGCTCTTACCCAAAACTTTCTACTTAATTTACTTCATAATAAGATAGGAACTTCTCGGCATCTGCTGTCTGAAAGTAGGAGAATGCACTGACTTCTTATGCAGAGCATCCCCGAACTTCCAGAGTGAAAGCTGGCTTGGCCCACTGAGAAGTCCAGGATGTTGAAGCCAGCCTGATTGGGGATTAACCAGGGTGATGTAGTTGATTGCTCATCGGTGACATTAGGAATGAATTTGTACTGCCTTGCACTTGCATGGCTTTCCTTCCCAGGGGAAATGTTGCCATTAATTGCTTTGTGAGATATCAACAACGTGACAAGAAAGCAAGTCGTCTACAAAGTGTTGTAGTCATTATGAGGGAAAACTCTGGGAAATCCCATGCAAATTCTTTTTTTTTTCCTTCTTTTTTTTTAAAATTTAATACATCTTTATTGTTCAGATTATTGCAATTGTTCCTCCTTTTCCCCCACCATAGCTCCACTCCACTCAGCTCCCACCCCACCCTCTGCCCTTACCCTCCCCCTCATTGTCCTCATTCATAGGTGTATGATTTTTGTCCAGTCTCTCCCTGCACCTCCCTCACCTTTTTCCCCCTGAGAATTGTCAGTCAAATCCCTTTCTATGCCCCTGATTCTATTATATTCACCAATTTATTCTGTTCATCAGATTTTTTATTCACTTGATTTTTAGATTCACTTGTTGATAGATATGTATTTGTTGTTCATAATTTTTATCTTTACTTTTTTCTTCTTCTTCCTCTTCTTAAAGAATACCTTTCAGCATTTTACATAATACTAGTTTGGTGGTGATGAACTCCTTTTGTTTTTTCTTATCTGTGAAGCTCTTTATCTGCCCTTCAATTCTGAATGATAGCTTTGCTGGGTAGAGTATTCTTGTTTGTAAGTTCTTGCTCTTCATCACCTTGAATATTTCTTGCCACTCCCATCTGGCCTGCATAAGTTCCTGTTGAGAAATCAGTTGACAATTGTATGGGTGCTCCCTTGTAGGTAATTAACTGTTTTTCTCCTGCTGCTTTAAATATTCTCTCTTTGTCTTTTGCTCTTGGCATTTTAATTATAATGTGTCTTGGTGTGGTCCTCTTTGGATTCCTTTTGTTTGGGGTTCTGTGCACTTCCTGGACGTGTAAGTCTATTTCTTTCACCAGGTGGAGGAAGTTTTCTGTCATTATTTCTTCAAATAGGTTTTCAGTATCTTGCTCTCTCTCTTCTTCTGGCACCCCCATAATTCTGATGTTGGTACACTTGAAGTTGTCCCAGACGCTCCTTACACTATCTTCATATTTTTGGATTCTTTTTTCTTTTTTCTTTTCCAGTAGAGTGTTTTCTGCGTCTTTGTATTTCAAATCTTTGACTTGACCTTGCATTCCTCTAGTCTGCTGTTAGGTCTCTATATAATATTTTTTATTTTAGTCAGTGTATGTTTAATTTCTAGTTGGTCCTTTTTCATCTTTAGTTGGTCCTTTTTCATCTCCTCTTGGGTCTCACTAAATGTATCCAACTTTTCTAGGAAATTCTTAAAAAAAAACTTACAACCGTGGTTTTGAACTCTATATCCAGTTGTTTGTTTTCCTGCATTTCTTTTGTTTGCGATCTCTTCCTTTGTCTCCACATATTTCACTGAGTTGATAGAGTAGCTTTGTGTGCTAGGTGTCCTATATGGCCCAGTAGCTCCGCCTCCCCAGTTACCTGAGGTGGACACTCTTGGTGCACCCCTTTGTGGACTGTGTGTACAGTCTTGTTGTAGTTAAGTCTTGATTGCTGTTGGTATCACTGGGGGGAATTGACCTCTAAGCCAATTAGTTGTAGGGATCAGCTGTGTCTATGTTGGGAGAACTTCTTTGCTGAAGTCAGCCTTATGATACAAGACTTGCACAATTGCAAATGCCTCTGTGTTCAGCTTGGATGGGGCAGAGTCTCAGGGCTAAGCAGACAGCCTTGGCTTCTCGTCAGCCCCACCCTATGGGGCCCCTGGCTCTCAGTGTCCCTTGGTAATTGCTGCAGCCCTCTCAGTAGACCTCTCAAGACCTCTGCCTTTCCGGCTCCCCTGAGTTTCCGTGTGCTCTGGGGACCGGTATGAGTCTGGGTCCCTAGGGTCTCGCCCGAAACTGGGGTTCAGTGCAGTTGGAAGGTTCCTCTCACTAGAGAAAGCCAGCAACACAATCAGCAGTCAGCCCTCTGTGTGGGCACTCACACTCACGCGCCTCCAGACCTCTGCCCTTTCACGACTCCCCTAAGTTTCTGTGCACTCCTCCCTTTTCACAACAGTCCAGACTCCCCCCACATGAGTCTCGCCCAGAACTTAGATTCAGTGCGGTCGGGAGTTTCTGTCTCCCTCCCACTAGAGGAAGCCAGCCAGACACTCTGCTGCCCATCCTCCATACTCGTGTGTCTCCATACCTCAGCTTTTTGCAGTTCCTCTGAGTCTCCATGAGCCCCTCTCTTTGCTTCTAGTTGTAGAATTTCCACTCAGCCAGCTTTCCTGTTGTTCTGGATGATGACCGTTCTGCCTTTTAGCTGTAGTTTTGAAATTGTTGTGCAAGGCAGCAGTTTAGGTGTTCACCTATGCCGCCATCTTGGTTTCTCCCCATGCAAATTCTTGTGGGATTTAGACAGTGTCCACAAGAACATCACAGGCAGTTTGAGCCATAGAAGCATGCCTGGTGCAAGCCTGCACTTATGCAGAGGGAGCAGGACCTTGCCCTCAGAGCCAGGGACCCAGCAGCAGAAAGAGAGAACTTGTTTTCCCCATTGGCCTTTGGACCTCTCTATTCCAGGATTTCTAACTCAAGTTGTTAAGAGGGCAAAAGTCCAGTGTACATTTAGTGATCCCCAACGTACATTTAGTGTCACAAAGAGGAGCTAGTAATGGCCTAGTGACGACAACAATTTCAAAGCAAGTATGGATCTAAACATGGGAGAGACATGGCCTCAATGCTTGATAAGAAGTGGTACATCTGTGAAAAGCAAGACTGTGTGTGCGGGGACAGAAGGGAGAAAGCAGGTGTGCTGGGAGGTGACGGCCTGTGGAATGGACTCTGAGGCCAACGCTGTCTGAAAGGGGCCTGTCCAGGGGGTCCAGGCAGGAGCAGCAGCTCTCCCTGAATGCCATGTGCATCACAGCCTGGAGGTGGCTTCTCTCACCCTGCAGGATTCCTATGAAGATTAAGAAGGCTTGAAATACATTTTTGGGAGCTCAGTTCACATCTGTTTTCTATTTGACATGTTCTGTCAGCACTTCTGTGAGAACACAGCCATCACCCTAGCCTTGGAGCCGGAGGCAGCTGGATCCTCCAGGTCTGGCACTCCCTGGGCCCTCTGTCCCACCTCAGTGGAAGAAGAGGAGAAAACGCAATTGTATCCCAGCTTCAATAATTTCCGTCACACCACTAAGTCTTACCCATACACTGTACTTCAAAGAGCAAACAGGCAGGAAGAAATTGACCTGGTTAATCAGTTGTTCTCCCACCCAAAAATAACAACAAACAACTTAGAGGCTTTTCAATCAACTGATGTGTTTAATTTGTTACCTAGTAAGCAATAATAATAATAATAATAATAATAATAATAATAATAAAAGATAAATTGTCTTGATTTTTACATTTAGAGTCCTCTAGCTAGGGAACTGGAGTTTGCCCAAGTGATTGGCCATAGGGGAAGATGCGGAACTCAGAAACCCTGTGAACTAGTGATGTTTATCAGAATGAAGATTTCCAAATGACACTTATCAGTGTGCAGAGGCATTTATCACAATAAGGAAACATTTCCATCGATTTGGTTCAAAGGACAGCCCAAGACGCATAGTGAGTCACATCTCCTGTCTACCTCCCTGCAGTCCTCCCACTGCCACTGGATGACCCAGGCTGGCTTCCCCAGGGCCTGGGTTTGAAATTACAAGGATCTACGACTCCACTTTCCACTTACGTCAGTGTGTCATGACTGACCTCCAACGCTAAATTTTGATGATAAGAACACATTTGGTGGGAGATGAGTGGTCAGGGCTGGATGGCCAAGATCTTGGCTGAATACCTTCCAAGCTGCTGAGCAGATGAGAAAGAATGACCAACGGCTGATGCATAAAGGCTGCGTGGGTGGGAGGCCAAAACTCCTGTGGCTATAAATCCTTTGTTTTTCAAGGCTAATTATTTGTGTTCTCCACTAGCAATTCTGCGATGTTTTTAAAAGTAGCTTTAAAATGGGGAAATGTTTCGTTTTATTGATCACTGCATGTGATGTGTTTCTAAGCCTGTTTCTTTGTTGGTGTTTCTGTAAAAGCAACAGCAAGCACTTGTTATTGTGGAAACAGTCCCTGTGGAAACCAGCAGGACTTCGTTTGATGTTGGCATTTTCGTGGCATGCCTCCCCAGAAATGCTTGACTTAATATTTTTTCAAAAAAAAAAAAAAAGCGAGAAAAGATTTTGAAGTCAGATGCCCCTTAAAAAAAACAACAACAATTTGTTGATGGAGAATCTTTTCTCATGTAGAAAGAGATTTTAGTTAAGATGATCAAATGAAATCATCTTAAATTATACTTAATCTTTAAGTTATACTTAAAGATTCTGGCTTTTTAAAAATCTTAGTCAAATAAAGCTGTGTATTCTAAGCAAAAAATCAAAGGTCATTCTTCTGATAAAGAAAGATCCCAGGGATTGTCTTGTATTAGGGAAGGCATATGAGCAGTGACTTCAGCCTTGGCCCGTGATAATGCTGTTCAAGTCATGTTCAGAGAGTGGAAGAGTTCCAAAATCCAAGTAGGTTTTGGACTGCAGATACCATGCTTGCAATTTGTGTAAGGTGCTTCTTACTAGTTTCCTGAGCTGCACCAAATCTTGACTGTCAACTCTCTCTCCCTTTTTAAAATACCTGCTTGTCTAAAACATTCACCTGTCAACAATGTGATGTATGTGTTGGAGGGAGTCAACAACCAAGAATGAGAGTGATTTTTCAGTGTCTTCCCCCTCCCCCATCACATTTCTCTTGGTAGAATCCTGTGTAATAGTTAACTCTCTTTTATCTGTTTCATACCAAAGCAAAACCTACATAATCTAAATACACTTGAGCTAATCCTTCAGCCTTGTTACCTTACCACTGTTGCAATAGCCAATAAGTTGTCCATATCGCTGACTTAAGTTTCACTTCAGTCATTTCTCCTGCTCATCTCTCTAACCATTCTTCCTTGAGTGCCCCATTTAAGTGTCATATCCTTTGAAGCTGCACTTTCTCATTCTCAATCACCCCTCCACAAGTCAAGTCTCCTTTACTTTGCATATATCGCCCCTGTGATCACTACACTTGATAGTCACGTGTTTACGTGTCATTCTACAGTTTCGAGTGAGAATCCCATCAGGGCAAGGGCTGTGCCTCATCCATCTTTATAGGACAGCCCGAGGCTCAGTGTCTGCCATTGCACAAGGCTTGTCTAAATGTTTGTTGATTGAGAAGATGCCACATGCTGGGCACTCTGATGGATAAAAGATGGAGAAGGAGTCAGTCCCTACTCTCAAGAAGCATACAATGCAGTGGGGTCAGGGGAGACTTGGCTATAAACACAATATAAGAAAGAGTCTGACAGATGGCATTACAGGTGAAATATTTGAGATGGGCCTTGAAGGGTGCTAGAAAGACCTTCCAAACAGTGGACCTGCATCAGCAAAGGGAGAACACTTGCGGTATCTTTAAGTTGTCCGATGACGTTGAAGGTGATATTAGGTAAGCAGCAGGGAGCAGTGGAAGATAAGGTTGGAAACCTAGTTGAGGCTAGATGGCTGAAGGTCATTCTTAAGTTTTGGATTTTCTCCTTTAAATGATTGAAAACTTAGTCAAAGTTTCTGATGCATTAAGAATGTTGTAGGCGCCGAAACCGGTTTGGCTCAGTGGATAGAGCGTCGGCCTGCGGACTGAAAAGTCCCAGATTCGATTCCGGTCAAGGGCATGTACCTTGGTTGCAAGCACATCTCCAGTGTGGGGCGTGCAAGAGGCAGCTGATCGATGTCTCTCTCTCATCGATGTTTCTAGCTCTCTGTCCCTCTCCCTTCCTCTCTGTAAAAAATCAATAAAATATATTTTTTAAAAAAAGAATGTTGTAGGTAGCGTGGACTGTCATTGCTTTGAGGATTAAATATAACTGGATTGCCCAACCAGTATGGCTCAGTGGTTGAGCAGCAACCTATGAACCAGGAGGTCACGGTTTGATTCCTGGACAGGGCACAAGCCCAGGTTGCAGGCTTGATCCCCCCAGTTTGGGGTGTGTAGGAGGCAGCCGATAGATGATCCTCTCTCATCATTGATGTTTCTATCTCTCTCCCTCTCCATTCCTCTCTGAGATCAATAAAAACATTTAAATATATTTAACTGGATTGCTGGGAAGAAGTTGGAAAGGAATCTTGACTAAATTGTGTGGCTCATTCTTTCAGCTACAGAAGCAGAGTAGCAAAAGACATGATCACAGCAGTGTTTTAGAGGGGTGATTTTGACAGGGTGTGAGGAATGAGATTTGGATGAGGGGCAGGAGGCAGGAGGGCTAATTGGGAGGCCAGGAGCTTTGAAGACCTGAAGAAACGCTTTGTCAGTCTAAAGAAAGGGATAAAGTGATTTGCAGTCTCGATCACTGTGAGAACTCCATCAGTCTGGCTGGAGTGGCTCAGTTGGTTGAGTGTTGTCCTGTGCACCAAAAGGTTGCAATTCAATTCCTGGTCAGGACACATACCTAGGTTGTGGGTTCTGTCCCCAGTCAGGGATGTAAGTAAGGCCAACCAATCCCATTTCTTTCTCATATCGATGTTTCTCTTTTTCTTTCCCTTTCTCTCTCTAAGCATGTCCTGGGGTGAGGATTAAAAAAAAGATTAAAAACTCCTTCAACAGTTAATTAGTTGGGAGGGACCTGGTTTGGTCAGGGGGAGGAAGCAAAAGGTAAGGTGAGGAATTGTAGTTCAGGTGTATTAAATCTGAAGTGTTGGAAACACATCCCGGAGGATAGTTCCAACAGATCGTTGGAGATATGTGAAAACAACCTGAGAAAGAGACAGAGAGAAATCTGCTTATTCTTCACATGAAGGTATGGATGACAAAAGCCACATGACTTGGTGAGCCCATGGAGGTGAGTGGGTCCTAGATAGAAAATTTCAGGACCAAAACTTAGGAAAAGCTTTCATTTAGGGAACAAGAGGGAAAGAGCCAAGAAAATTGGCATTAGGGGTCTAAGAGGGCCAGGAACAACAGGTGCTAGAGAGGTGATACCTTGTTTCCCTGAAAATAAGACAGTGTCTTATATTAATTTTTGCTCCCAAAAATGTGCTAGGTCTTATTTTCAGCGGATTTCTTATTTTTCTATGAAGAAGAATACGGTACACATTTATTGTTGAACAACAAAAAAAGGAAATTTATTACCTCTATACAGTACGGGTACCAGTACAGTAGTAGTTGTCATCACAAACCAGCTCACTGATTGGCCGCAGCGCAGCCGGAGCTATTCAGGCAGTGCGAGGTCTCTAAATCAGGAGTCAGACGCCTTATGGTAGCTTCGGGGGCCTTATATTCTGGGGAGGCCTTATGTTCCAGGGAGGCCTTGTTATCAGGGAGGTCTTATTTTTGGGGGGATGCCTTATATTACAAACTGGAAGTAGGTCTTATTTTCAGGGGATGTCTTACTTTCAGGGAAAAAGGGTAGAGCAATGCAAAAAGTTCAAGGACAATGAGGATGGAGCAAACATCTGTGTATCTCATAACTGGAAAATCACTGGTGAGTTTTAAGAGGGTACTTCCAGTTGCAAGATAGGGACATAACCACAAATCCAGCAGGAAATTGCAAACTCAAATGCTTTCAAGGACCTGACAGGTAATAGGTGAACAAAGAGTGTCAGAGGAGACGGTGATGACTAAGTGATCACAAGTCCCACCCTCTAGTAGCAGCTGAGTCAAGACCATTGTTGCCACAGGAAAAGGGTGCCTCAGGGCTGCCAACTGTCTGACTTTTATGGAAAAAAACAACTGAAATCTTTTTTAAAAAAAAATATTTATTGTTGACAGTATTACATAGATCCTGCTCCTTCCGCACTCACCCCCGTCCCCCTTAACTTCTTCCAGCCCACTCCCCCTCTCCCCACACACTTCCCCCAGGCCCTCATCATCCCAAGGGTTGTGCATATATGCATACAAGTTCCTTGGTTGATATCTTCCCCCCACCCTCCCCTGCCTTCCCTCTTCAGGTTTAACAGTCTGTTCATGCTTCTATGACTTTGGATCTATTTTTGATCACCTGCTTATTTGGTTCATTAGATTCCACATATGAGTGAGATCATGTGATACTATCTTTCTCTGACTGGCTTATTTTGCTCAGCATAATACTGTCCAGGTCCATCCATGTTGTTGCAAATGGTAAGAGTTCTTTCTTTTTTATTGCCAGGTAGTAAATGTACCATAGTTTTTTAATCCACTCATCTGCTGATGGGTATTTAGGCTGTTTCCAAATCTTAGCTATGGTGAATTGTGCTGCTATGAACATAGGAGTGCATATATCCTTTCTGATTGGTGTTTCTAGTTTCTTGGGATATAGTCCTACATGAGGGATTATTGGGTCAAATGGGAGTTCCATTTTAATTTTTTTCAAGAAATTCCATACTGAATTTCTCTACAGGGACTGCACCAGTCTGCATTCCCACCAGTAGTGCATAAGGGTTCCTTTTTCTCCATATCCTCACCAGCACTTGTCATTTGTTGATTTGTTGATAGTAACCATTCTGACAGGTGTGAGGTGATATCTAATTGTTTTGATTTGCATTTCTTGGATGATTAGTGACTTTGAGCATTTTTTCATGTCTCTTGGCCTTTTGTATGTCCACTTTGAAGAAATGTCTATTTAGGTCCTTTGCCCATTTTTTACATTGGATTGTCCTCCTCTTTTATTTACTTTTAAAAAATATATTTCATTGATTTTTTACAGAGAAGAAGGGAGAGAGAGAGTTAGAAACACTGATGAGATAGAAACATCAATCAGCTGCCTCCTGCACACCTCCTACTGGGAATTGCCCCCAACCAAGTACATGCTCTTGACCAGAATTGAACCTGGGACCTTTCAGTCTGCAGGCTGATGCTCTATCCACTGAGCCAAACCGGTTAGGGCTGTCCTCCTCTTTTAAAAATAATATATTTTTATTGACTTCAGAGAGATAAAGGGGAAGAGATAGAAACATCAATGGTGAGAGTCATTCATTGGCTGCCTCCTGCATGCCCCCTACTGGGGATTGAGCCTGCAATGCAAGCATGTTCCCTGACCAGAATCGAACTGTGATCTCCTGGTTCATAAGTCCAGGCTCAACCCCTGAGCCATGTTGACTGGGCTGAAATCCTTATTTTTCACTGAAATTTCCTAATTTTTAAAAACACTATAACAATCAAGTTTATAGACTGTATCTGGTCTCTGAGTTGCCATTTCTCGCAATCTTTGCTAAGCTTGAAGGCATTGATGACAGGACAAGAATCTTCTGAGATGAAAGGCAGTGCAAGAATAACTGGTGGGTGTTTTCAAGACTGAAGTGCTAGCAAGTATCAATGACAAGATTGAGTATTCTGGAGAAAAAGGTCCAAGGAGGGGGCAGAAGGCATGAGGCTTTTAGGGAGAAGAGATACCTTTTCTTTTCAGATGAAAGAGATGAAGAGAGTGAGAAACAGAGAGATGTTAAATGTTGGCAATGAGAATTGAGGTAAATGAGGGAAAATTAAGTACTATAAACTTAATGTCATCAATAAACTCTAAGAAGATGATCTTGAGATTACATGCTGAGGATGAAGTAGGCAAAGACTGCACTTGGGTCAGGAGAGGGTGGGTAGTGGTTGCAACAGTCTCCAGGGTCAGCATTTAAGAAGTGATAAATTAAACAAATAAAAACCTGGATGTAGCAGACATCCACTGGGATTTTCTATGTTATCAATACTTTTCTTTTTTACATTTTTTTATCACTTTCAGAGAGGAAGGGAGAGGGAAAGAGAGAATCATCAATGATGAGAGAGAATCATTGATCACTGCCTCTACACATCCCCCACTGGGCATGTGCCCTGGCCAGGAATCCAACTGGGACCTCCTAGTTCATGATCGATGCTCAAGTACTAAGCCACACTGGCCGGGCCAGGTACTCAATACATTTAAAGTGACTTCAGTAGCCACTGGGCCAAGCCTTAGGGATTTCTAGTCAAGTTAGAGAGATAGATGAAGTAATTATCACAAGACTGTACATATCCTAAAAGGGCTATAAACAGGGTCCTATTGAGGAAAGAGGAGAAACATCCTGGAAGGCTTTCTGAGGAAGGGGCATTGAAATACTGTGTTTAAAAGAGAAGTTGTAATTACTATGAAAAAAAAAAAGGGAAAAAGTCAGAAAAAATAATTATACAAAACACTAGAGGTAACAACAAACATGGTCATTCTTGAAATTTCAGCTAGTACTGTGTGTCTGGCAAGGTCAGAGGTGAAATTGAAGGTCAACACAAAGAAGCACAAATGGTCATGGAACTTGGATTTGCCTTATAGACAAGGAAAAGCCATAGAAGAATTTTCAGCATGACAGGTCATCAGGTTGTTTGTGAGAAAGAGCACACTGGCTAGGAGCAAGAAGATCATGAAGGAGGCCAACACTGATGTGCAATTGTGTACCTAAACATAATGGCTACATCTTGAATTATTTAAATTGCTGAGGACAATCTTAATCTCCTCATCCACTGATGGATCTAGAGTTTGGGTATACAACTTACTTTGGGTAAATGGGGTATAAAAGGATTCTACAAGGAGCTTCTGGGAAAGAGTTCTTTGATAAAGAAGAAATGCTTGAGAAGAAAGCTTCCACTGTCCCATTCGTTTCTTTCTTTATGCTTGTTACACCATGAAGATTAATATTTGGAGCCGTAGCGATTCTTTTAAGATTAGGAGGCAATAAGGATGAAAGCCAACAAGTTGGAAATGGCAGAGCAGAAGAAAAACCCTGGGCTCTGGCTGTCAAAAGAAGTCGCTGAGAGGATGTGACTGTCAGACCCTCAAGCTGGATTCGAGCATGTGGAGGCTCCTCACCCTTCCCTGCCTTTGGAATGTGCATTCTGCCCACCATTCCAATCGCTAGAGCCTTTTGAAGGACACAGCTTTGAGAGAGGAATGTGTGGGTGGACTGTGACTGAACCTCATGAAAGCTTCTATACAGACTTGTAAGATTCGGGCATTCTAGTGGAGGTGGAGATCTACTGGTTTTGCAGGGGTGCGAGACAAGTCTCAAATGCAGGTTCCCTTGCTTATTAAAACTGCCATCTCCCAATCTGGAGTGGTCTGCCTCACTCCCCTCTCTTTCCTGGCCCTCCCTGTAAGGGGGCCACTTGGGACTATACCCAGGTTGTGAACCAACACATGGTGACACTGTTCTGTTTCCAAAACTACTCAGTGATGGCCTGTCTCAAACAAACCAAGCCAATAATAAGTGACTTGATTAAATCATGATTATTGGATTTTTTGGTTAATTGCCACACTGCCTTATATGGCGCCACCACAGTAGAAAGTTTAAAGAGCAAGAGTTCCTAAACAGCTAAAAGTCTATACTCATGTAGGGTCCTATTTCTGTGCACAGGAGACGAGATGCAGACTCCGGCTCATTTTTTTACTTCTCTCACCACTCTTTACCCTTCCCTTCCACCTGGAGTTGGAAAAGCTGCTTTACTTACCCTTGTACTCTTCTTCTTTGTGGCTTCCCTTGCTTTTTCCTAAACAGAATTCATTTCTCCCTATTTAAAGTCCCAGTGTCTTGGCATTTGTTATATTAAATTATATTAAATTATAGTTAACTAGAGGCCCAGTGTACAAAACTTATGCACTGGTAGGGTCCCTAGTGGCTGCTGGCTGCTGACCAGGGCCTCCCTCCCTTCTCCCAGACAACTCCCAGTCAAGGGGACAATTTGCATACTATGTTTTTATTATATAGGATTAGGAGGCCATGGGTCTTCCTTTCTTTATCTGTGTGCCCCTGGCACAAAGGCCAATAAATAATAGATGCTCAAAAAATGTGTTTTAAGTGGAATTTTGAGATGGGGGCTTAAATAACAACAAAAGAATATTGGGCCTATTTTATATGTTTTCCCAGATTGGCCTCACTAGCCTGAAAGCTGCTTGCTAGATGGAGAGTCCAGTGGTGTTTACTTCCCCGGGTATGAGGACCATCTCAGGCCTGGCCTCCATGGCAACACGCAGTGTCAAGCCAGCTCAACGCGAGTCGGAGTTTCTGTTTCCTCCCACCACTTGTAGACAGTGCTGTGACTTCCCGAGGGACTGCCTAGAGAGTCTTGGGTTCCAAGTCCAGGCTGCAAGGGAGTTATCACCCCTGTGGGGGGCCTACTTTGACCAAAGTGAAACGGAAGGTGAAAAGGAACCAGCACATTAACTCATCTCCCCCTTTCTCCTTGATGGACCCCTCAGTGCTTATGGTTCCATAGGCCTGACCAAGTAACTCACTGTGTTCTCTCATGAGGCCGTAGCAAATGCCCTTACGCATCACTTTGTATTTGCTATTTCTCCATCCCTGGCTGACTTCCTTTCCACTCACTCTTGCTGCCCTGGAATTGTATCCCCTTCTTTCTAGTAACATTAGCATATACCCTGGCCTCAACCTCTGTGTTCTAGGCTAAGACAAAGAATTGCAGCTATTATTCAAAATCGATTTTCTCATTGTATATTTGTGGATGCCACTTCAGTTTAACTTTCCTTTCAAACATAGGCAGCCAGGGATGCCAAAACAGCATAGGATTTTTAAAAGTTCTTTTTGTTTAAGGAAACCATTATTCACGAGTGGAATTTCTTAAAAAAATCAATCTGTCCATTTTTTAAACACTCAAAAGGAGGTGAAACGTGGTCAGTCTCAAGGGCAGTAAATTAACTCCTAGGATAAGCAAGTATTTAATTGTCCTTGATTTTGAACACTGAGTTGTCAGTTTTCGCTTGATAATGATTCCTTTAAAGTGATATTATTTCCCAAGGCATCAAGTCCGTGTGGACAAGTTTCTTGAAAGAGAGTTGGGAAAATCAATGGAAAGTACACAATTATCCACTGCTTGATGCTTGGTTACCTTAATGCCATCTCATACCAATAAAAGCTACAGCAAGTGATGAGAGGACCTGAGTTATTCCCTTTTGACAGACACGGAGCACTATATTATTTTTGTAAGATTATTCTATTAATCACAGACATCTTTTTGATGTACTAAAATTTGTTTTATGTTGAATACCTGCAGGAGTTATCTATAATTAATAGAAATATCCTCAGGGAGGGGGAAATGAAGCTACAATCTCAGGGGCAGCATAATCATCTGGAATTTATATGGATGTCTCTGCCTCAAGGGACCTGGAGTCATTAGCCAAGATAAATGAAAAACGTAATTTACAATAAAGATATTAACCTACATTATCTTTTTAAAAAATATATTTTATTGATTTTTTTACAGAGGGGAAGGGAGAGGGATAGAGTTAGAAACATGGATGAGAGAGAAACATCGATCAGCTGCTTCTTGCACACCCTCTACTGGGGATGTGCCCGAAACCAAGGTACATGCCCTTGACTGGAATCAAACCTGGGACCCTTCAGTCCCCAGGCCGATGCTCTATCCAGTAAGCCAAACCAGTCAGGGCAACCTACATTATCTTGTCCGAGATATAAGAAACAAAGAAGATAGAACATTTTGGCTTATTGCTAAATTTCCCAGAACAGAAGCTCATGGACAAACAAAAAAAAGAATAAATATTGTGTCTGCTCTGAAAACGGCCAACAAGGGAGGTGTACAAGTTGAAAGGGACCCATCAAGAAAATAAAAGTCGGAGAATCCAAGATGGCGGCATAGGTAAACACCTACACTGCTACCTCGCACAACAATTTCAAAACTACAACTAAAAGACAGAGCGGACATCATCCAGAACCAAAGGAAAGCTGGCTGAGTGGAAGTTCTACAACTAGAGGGAAAGAGAGGGGCTCACAGAGACCCAGAGGAGCTGCAAAAAAGCTGAGGTGCGGAGACGCGCGCGCTGAGAGAGCGGGTGCCGGAGTACCTGGCTGGCTTTCTCTGGCGGGAGGGAAACGGAGACTCCCAACGGCATTGAACCCCTTATCTTAGGACACTAAACCCCAGATCCAGCCGAAACTCATACGGGGGGAGTTTGGACTGTGAAAAGGGAGAGGTGCACGGAAATTTAGGGGAGTCGCAGAAGATCAGGTCCGGTCTCGCACTCGCACGGTGCTGCGCGGAGGACAGATTGCTGATTGTGCCACTGGCTTTCGCGAGTGGGCGGGAGACAGACCCTCCGAACTGTGCCACTCCTGAGTCCACTGGGCCCCTGTTTCGGGCGAAACCCTGGGGACCTAGACTCGTGTGGTCCTGGTGTGCAGGGGAGATGGAAAGGCAGCGGTTAGAGGCACTGCGGGTGCGCGCGCACAGGGACCACTCCAGCCATTACCCAGTCAACGTGAGACTCGGGGGCCATGGAGGGCGGGGCCGACTGGAAGGCAAGGCGGTCCCTTAAGCCCTGAGACTCCACCCCTCCCAAGCTCAACAGAGGCTTCTGCGGCTTTGCGTCTGCTATCATAAGGCTGAATCCAACACAGAAGTTTCCCCGCCGTGGTGAGGATGCCGAGACAGGGGAAGGAATCACAAACAAAAGAAATGGAGGAAAAAAAAAAAAAGACTGGATATAGAGTTCAAAACCACGCTTATGGGTTTTTTCAAGAATATGCTAGAAAAGATGGATAAATTTAGCAAGACCCAAGAGGAGATGAAAAAGGACATACTAGAGATGCAGGAGAGCCAACTAGAGATGGAAAAGGTCCAACTGGAGATGATAGAGGACCAAATAGAAATTAGACATACACTGACTGAAATAAGGAATATTGTACAGAGTCCTGGCAGCGGACTGGAGAAAGGCAAGAATCAAGTAAAAAATTTGAAATATAAAGAGGCAGACAACATTCGACTGGAAAGGCAAGAAGAGAGGAGAATCCAAAGGTGTGAACATAATGTGGGGAGCCTCTGGGACAGTTTAGAGCGTGCCAACATCAGAATTGTGGGGGTGCCAGAAGAAGAGAGAGAGCAAGATACTGAAAACCTATTTAAAGAAATAATGACTGAGGGGGACCGGGATCCGGGGAAGGAGCCGCCCGCGTCCCCGGCCCCGGAGGCGGGCTCGCCGGCGAGGTCGAGGCCCCGGGGCTTGGGGGGACATGCCCCGCAGCACAGGGCGCCGGGCTGGGCCCCGCAATGGGGAAACACAGGCATGGAACGCGGACTAACGGAGCTCCGCTCGGCGCCCCGCCGTCCTCCTCCCAGTGCTGGACTGAGTCCCTGCTGCTGGCGACGTCCGCGGGGGAGAGGGACGGGGCTGGGGGGCTGGGGCGCTGGGGCGCTGGGGCCAGGCTGCAGGTGCTGAGACCCTCGCGCTGAAGCTGAGGCTAAGACCCTCGCGCTGAGGCTGAGGCTGAGATCCTCGTGCTGAGGCTGAGGCTGAGATCCTCGTGCTGAGGCTGAGGCTGAGACCCTCGCGCTGAGGCTGAGGCTGAGATCCTCATGCTGAGGCTGAGACCCTCGTGCTCAGGCTGAGGCTGAGACCCTCGTGCTCAGGCTGAGGCTGGGGCTGGGACCCTTGTGCTGAGGCTGAGGCTGAGGCTGAGACCCTTGCGCTGAGGCTGAGACCCTCGCGCTGAGGCTGAGGTTGAGACCCTCATGCTGAGGCTGAGGCTGAGACCCTCGCGCTGAGGCTGAGGCTGAGACCCTCGTGCTGAGGCTGAGACCCTCGTGCTGAGGCTGAGGCTGAGGCGCTGAGACCCTCGTGCTGAGGCTGAGGCTGAGATCCTCGTGCTGAGACTGAGGCGCTGAGATCCTCGCGCTGAGGCTGAGGCTGAGGCTGAGCGGTGCGTCCTCGGCTCGATCTCTTGAGCCGCCAGGGCACCTGCCCTCAGGGCTTCCGGTGCAGCTCGGGCCGGGCCGGACCTGCAGGAGCGAGCGCCGGTGCTGGTTCCCTTAACCCCTGCGACCCCGCAGCCCCCCGCCCCCCTCCCCACGTGTGTGTGCTGCCGCTGTGGCAGCAGGAGGAGGTGTGCTCAGTGGGTAGAGCGTCGGCCTGCGGACTGAAGAGTCACTCATGGCGGAGCCCGCGGAGGACTTGCTGCTCCAGACCCACCCATGACTGATAATTCTCAGGGGGAAAGGGGTGAGGGGTATACAGGTAGAGACTGGACAAAAATCATACACCTATGGATGAGGTCAATGGGAGGGAGGGAAGGGTGGGAGCTGGGTGGAGGGGTGCTATGGAGGAGAAAAAAGAAAAACAAATGTAATAATCTGAATAATAAAGATTTAATTAAAAAAATAAAAATAAAAAAAGAAAAGTCAAATATAACATAAATTTGGCAAAAAATTATTATTATTATTATTATTATTGTTGTTGTTGTTGTTATTTTGGTTAATCCTCACCCAAAGATCTTTTTCCATTGATTTTTAGAGAGAGTGGAAGGAAGAGGGAGATACAGAGAGAGAGAAACATTGATGTGAGAGAGACACATCGATGGTTGCATTTATCCCAACCAAAGTCTGCAACCAAGGTACATACCCTTGAGCAGAATCAAACCCAGAATCCTTTAGTCTGAGAAAACTCTATCCACTGAGCTAGAGCAAGATGATAAATTGAATTTTATAATTTCTTGAGAATAGAAAAATCATCAAAACTCTCCTAAATGAGATTGGAAAATAATAGCATTCATCCTGAAATATATACATGCTAAACACAGCCAGCTCTCAAACATCTTAATGGATGAGTGCTTCCCAAATCAATCAGCAAATGTTTGTTAAATGTGAATCATGGGGATTTTGCCTAGAGACCACGGCCTAGGTTCCTGCAACTATGTTCCCTGACCAAACTGGAAATTGCCAGCATCAACTATGACCTGCTTTATAACTAAAGTTGTGTCATAGTAACAGTTATAATGATAGAAAATAAGTAGAGAGTGTTACAATGTTATAGTAATAGAAAATAATTAAAGAGCGTTCTAGGAAATATAGAAAAATAACTTGTGTGAAATTTCATATGATGTTTTGGAAAGTAACTAGACAGGAATGCACCCCATAGATAAGGACTGGTCAGAGAGACTTGAAGTACGAACATGACTCACCCTGGAAAGTCCAGAACTTGTTTTGGTTTAAAGTGTAATTTGGAAGAATATTTTGTACCCCGATTGATTAACACTTGCCCTGACTGATATGCACCTGTACCATTGACGCAATTGATTGATTAACGCCTTAAATCTCTGTACCTGATTGAAAAGTACCTGGATTGCCATTAGGTAAACAATTTGGCAATAATAATGGGTCCCAAACCTCAGACATCAATCGATTTAATTCATGCTTCTGCTCTGCTCCTCGGCTGAATCCTCCCATCAAACCGCGATACAACTTCACGAGATCTCAGACAGTAAAGCCTCAAAACCCCGTTCCTGACCAGATCTTGCCAGCTGCCAGACACTGTTGCAGCTGCCTCCAGAGGAAGCCACAGTTTGGGATTCCGTTAAGCCTGTATTCATGGCACCAGGAATTCGTATGAGTAATAAAGTGCTGTGTGATTTGCAACTGCATATTTTGTGTGGTATAATTCCTCCAGCAGTCTTGATTACATTAATACTAGAGGCCCGGTGCATGAAATTCATGCACGGGGGGGAGGGGGGAGGGTGCCTTGCCCGGCCTGCACCCTCTCCAATATGGGACCCCTCGGGGGATGTCTGACTCCCGGTTTAGGGATTGGGCCTAAACCAGAAGTCAGACATCCCTTTCGCAATCCAGGACCGCTGGCTTCTAACTGCTCACCTGCTTGCTGGCCTGATCCCCTTAAATGCTCTCCCCTGCCAGTCTGATCCCCCTAATTTCTCTTCCCTGTGGCCTGATCACCCTAACTGCTCTCCCCTGCCAGCTTTTCCTAACTGCTCTACCCTGCCAGGCTGATTGCCCTAACTGCTCTCCCCTGCTGGCCTGATTACCCCTTACTGCCTCTGCTTCCACCCTGCCACCATGGCTTTGTCCAGAAGGACATCCAGAAGATGTCTGGTCTAATTAGCATGTTACCCTTTTATTAGTATAGATAAGGTCAGATGATAATGCCTACCCTCGGTCCTGCTTGTTTAGAGTAGTCTCTGTACTAGAACATCTGAATGTCCGAACACCTACATGGTTAAGTTTATCTCAAGGGTCGCCTTGGATAACACCCCATATACTCTACTCAGACAAGTTGCCTAATCCTGAAGGCACGCTGGAGAAGAGAAAATATAGGGAAGGAATGGTAAGGGAGATAGGATGATCTATGGAAGGAGAATTTAAAGAAGACAGTGATCCAAATGTTGTCCCAAGAACAAGAGGACTATGGAAAAGCCTTTGGATTTACTTAGAAGTAGTCACTGGTGTTGTCCTTCAAAAGAGAAGTTTCAGACATCTATCTTCTGGCCATAATAGAATAGTTGGAACTGGGGTTAGCCCTGAACAACTAGAAAAGTAGACAAAAATATATGAAACAACTATTTTACGATCAGACAACAGGTAGTGTGGGACTGTGATCTCTGAGCGAAGGGTAACCCTAAGATCACCCTGGCTTCTACCTGGAGGCATGGGCCTGTCCATGAGGCAGGGAAGGGATCCCATGTGAAAGACGGTGGTCTTACTGAGATGAGGAGATGAAGATGGGAGTTCAGAGAGCTGAAGCTGCTGGCAGTTGCAGGGCAGAGATGCAGAGAGGAGGAAGGCACCTGGAAAAAGAGCTCCAGAAAGCTGCATGGGCTCATTTTGAGGTTTGGAGGAATACAGTGAAACTCCACACTCTGGATAGAGCCTGGGGAGCTGTGAACTGAGCAATTTCAGATCTCAGTCCATCGGAAGATAAGCCTGGAAGCAAGGTCTCAGCAGGCTGAGAATAATGCTTCTTAGAATGGCAGTTTGCAGCTTCTTTCACGCATTTTGAATTAAAGAGGGAACTAAGAAAGATTACCTGGCAGTGGGAGAAAGCAAGGCAGGGATTGGATTACAGAATAATTAAGATGATGTGCTCTCTGGAGGGTGGCTTCTGAGAGGTTGGAAAGAGGCATTTCAAAGGTGTGTTCACCTAGATCAGTGGTTCTCAACATTTCTAATGCCTCGACCCTTTAATACAGTTCCTCATGTTGTGGTGACCCCCAACCATACTTCATAACTGTAATTTTGCTATTGTTATGAATTATAATGTAAATACCTGTGTTTTCCGATGGTCTTAGGCGACCCCTGTGAAAGTGTCGCGACCCACAGGTTGAGAACCACTGACCTAGATGCACAGGGCTTGCTCCAGGCAAAGAGGAACCTTTTACTGATGTGCCTGGGGCATGACTGCTCACCATGACCTGCCCAGTTAGGAATTTATAATCAGATCACCCTGTGAGTTAACGGTCTGTAGAACCCTTTTCCACTCACATCCTAAATGGCCATGCTTTAGTAGTGTTACTTAACCATCCCTAGAATAAAGGTTACTTTATATCTGCCCTAAAAAGGCTTTGTACAAGCCCCAAAGGATCAAGTATCTTTACTGCCTGCCACAGAACATGAGAATCTTGTAAGGAAGACAGCAAAATCTAGACAACTCAACAATGTAAAACCCACAATATCTAGCATCAAATAAAAACAAAACCAGCCCTAGCCAGTTTTGCTCAGTGGCTAGAGCGTAAGCCTGCGGACTGAAGGGTCCTGGGTTCGATTCTGGGAAAGGGCATGCACCTCGGTGGCAGGCTCCTCCCTGGCCCAGGCCCTGGTCAGGGCTCATGCAGAAGGCATCCATTCAATGTGTTTCTCTCACATCAATAGTTCTGTTTTCCCCTCTCTCTTCCACACTCTCTAAAAATCAATGGGAAAATATCCTCGGGTGAGGATTGAAAACACACACACACACACACACACACACACACACACACACACACTAAATATGGCAAAAAGCAGGATAATGACCTGTAAGAAAAAAAAAAAAATTCCTCGAAGGAAACAGACTCAGAAATGATAGAGGTGGATAGAATTAGCAGACAAGGATACCAAAGCAGCTAAATAACAGTTTGACCAGTTAAATGAAAACATGAACAAAGTGAGAGGATAAATGGAAGCTATTTTTTAAAATATATTTTATTGATTTTTTTACAGAGAGGAAGGGAGAGGGATAGAGAATTAGAAACATCAATGAGAGAGAGACATTGATCAGCTGCCTCTTGCACGTCCCCTACTGGGAATGTGCCCACAACCAAGGTACATGCCCTTGACCGGAATCGAACCTGGGACCCCCCTGCCAGTCCACAGGCCGACGCTCTATCCACTGAGACAAACCGGTTTGGGCTATTTTTTTTTTTTTAAATAAAATTTCAGCCAAGTAGTGGAGAGGACAGCAGACTGAAAAAAGGGAAGGAATGATGAGGAAAAAAATGAAGGTAGTGGGCAAAGACCATTTTTTCAAGAAGTATGGCCGCACAAATGAAAAGGGGCAGCATACCTATCAAAGGCTTGGGTTGTTATTCTTCTTCCCTAGAAATAAAAGCTAAAAATGAAAGCGAGAGAGAAGGAAGCAGTTGAAGAAGAAAGATTTAATTTAATATATATATATATATATTTTTTTTTAGCTGAAACCGATTTGGCTCAGTGGATAGAGCGTCGGCCTGGGGACTGAAAGGTCCCAGATTCGATTCCGGTCAAGGGCATGTACGTATCTTGGTTGTGGGCACATCCCCAGTAGGGGGCGTGCAGGAGGCAGCTTATCGATGTCTCTCTCTCATCGATGTTTCTGGCTCTTTATCCCTCTCCTTTCCTCTCTGTAAAAAATCAATAAAATATATATATTTTTAAAATAATATATATATATATATATTATCGATGTTTTAGGGGAAGGGAGAGGGATAGAGAGTTAGAAACATTGATGAGAGAGAAACATCAATCAGTTGCCTTCTGCACACCCCCTGCTGGGGATGTGCCCGCAAGGTACATGCCCTTGACTGGAATCGAACGTGGGACCTTTCAGTCCGCAGGCTGATGCTCTACCCACTGAACCAAACTGGTTTTGGAAGAAAGATTTAATTTTTATGAAGAGGAAATTATATGAGATTAATGGTTCTGGGAAGATTTAGGAGAGAAAACTTTTACCTCTAATGAGAAGAGGAATGGGTGTTTTCCCCTTACATAATAGAAAGAAAATGAATTAAAAATAGAAACAGAAAGTTCAAGGAAATTAAGGCCAAGGAAACTAATGGAGTTTCAATAAAGGGGAGGCAAAATCATTCACTGTGGAGCCACAGGATTGGGGAATCCAATGAGTGAAAAAATGAGATGAGGGAGCCTGAACTAGTGACTGTGTGAAACAAGCCTCAGAGAAAATATAGGAAATGAATAAAAAGGATTAGCTCACTTTTCCCAAACACGGGAAATTGATTAGATTCCAGAATTAGAAGATCATCAAATGCAAAGGAGGAGGGATTTGAGTTTAAATGTTAGTATCAGAAGTGTTCGTCCCCTCCCTCTCCCTCTCATCTCAGTCTCCCCTGCCTGGCTTCCTCTGCATTCCCATGCCCTCAGCAGGCAGAAGGTGACCAACCCACTGATCCAGAGTTTACATTTTTGGTCAACTGACCAGGTCAAATTGGGTAACCTTGCTTGAATTATAAATAATCAGAAGAGAGAATCTGATTGGCCCATTCAGAATCAGTGTTCAACCCTGGTCCAATCAATTGTGGGTAAGTGAGTACAGTGATACTGAATAGTAAATACAATTGGATGAGTGGAGTCATCTGTGGACAAGGAAGGCATCTCTCAGGAAGATGAGTCACTGTAAGCTGGATAAACACCCCCAAAAGGTCTAAAACACATGTTTTTCTTTTCATTTTAGTATGCTAAATCAGGGAAAACATTCAGGGAGAATAGTGATGTCTAGGGGGTAGAATTGTGAAGGTGATGTCACATCAATATTTCTCTCTGTCTTTCCCTAGACTCTACTGCATGGTGAGGTGAAAGTCAGGCCAAGGCAGATGACAGAATGTTGTGTCTGGTCTCTGACATGACCATCATTGTGGGTTAGTCATCTCATCTCTAGAGTCTGTCTCTGCATCTGCAAAATGGGCAGAATGCCAATTGCACCTACTCTGGATGAATTGGCACAAATCGAATGAAAATATATATGAAAACACATTGCATGCTGCTAAATGCTATCAAATGTGTTTTAGACCTTTTGGGGGTGTTTATCCAGCTTACAGTGACTCATCTTCCTGAGAGATGCCTTCCTTGTCCACGGATGACTCCACTCACCCAATTGTATTTACTATTCAGTATCACTGTACTCACCCACAATTGATTGGACCAGGGTTGAACACCTGATTCTGAATGGGTCAACAGATTCTCTCTTCTGATTATTTATAATTCAAGCAAGGTTACCCAATTTGACCTGGTCAGTTGACCAAAAATGTAAACTCTGGATCAGTGGGTTGGTCATCTGCCTGCTGAGGGCATGGGAATGCAGAGGAAGCCAGGCAGGAGAGACTGAGATGAGAGAGAGGAGAGGACAAATACTTCTGATAGCTGGGCAGTTCCAGGTTCTTCCTCCTGAGGACTGACTGCTTATTGCCTTGGGGTTCTGTGAAACACTCTCATGTCCAATTAGTAAAATACTTTTTCCATAATATGGCTCAAAGGTTGTTTTATAATTTTTAACTAAAGAGGTTTTTTTTTAATATATTTTATTGATTTTTTTTTTTAACAGAGAGAAAGGGAGAGGAATAGAGAGCTAGAAACATCAATGAGAGAGAGACATCGATCAGCCACCTCCTGCATCCCATCTACTGGGGATGTGCCTGCAACCAGGATACATGCCCTTGACCGGATTCGGCCTGGGACCTTTCAGTCCGCAGGCCGACACTCTATGCACTGAGCCAAACCGGTTTTGGCATAACTAAAGAGTCTTAATTAAATAAAGCAATATAATGGGTTGAATAGTGTTCCCCATTGTCCCAAATCATGTCTGCCCAGAACCTTAGAATGTGACCCTATTTGGGAATAGGACCTGCAGATGTATTAGTTAAAATGAGATTACATTGTATTAGAATGGGCTTAATCCAATGCCTTAAAAAAAAAAAGAATAGAAGACACAAGAAATACACACAGAGAAGGAGGCTGTAAGAAGACAAGGGTAGGCAGAAATTGGAGTTTTGCTGCCACAAGGCAAGGACTGCCTGGGGCCACCAGAAGTTTGAAGAGAACAGGAAAGATCATTCCCTAGAGCCTTCAGAGGGAGCTTGCCTCTGCTCACACCCTGATTTTGGACTTCTAGCCTCCAGAACAATGAGAGGATAACTTTAAGCCCAGTCTGTGGAACTTCATTACCTAAATGTTGTATATCCAAATACAATCACATCGGGGGTTACGGCTTCAACATAACTAATTTGGGAGAAGAGACACACAATTTAGTCCATAAGGTTTGGCAAACTTTAAAGGACCTGACTAATAAAGGTGGGGGCATGTACGTATATGATGATCACAGAGATTTAATATACATTTTGGGGAGTGTGACAAAGCAAATAAAACCTGTCCTAAATGTTGCCCTCACCTCCTGTATGCCCTGGTCATGTCACATCAAACCTCTGGTCCTCTAAAGTCTCCCTTCCCAAATGTCTGCCAGGGAGCTTGTCTCATGAGATTGGCTCAGCCCTGCTAGAAGGAGAAAGGCATTCTGGGCATGTGTGAACAGGGTCAGAATTATTTTTTTCTCCTTAACATCTTATTAGAATCTTCATCAGACAAACACTTGTCTCATTCCTGATTCCAATGTAGGGGTGAGAATGAAAGAAAATCTTGGATTATTTATGTTACCTTTCTAAGACACAAATTGCTTCTGACTATCTATATATCTCTATCTCTATCTATATACCTATATATCTATATATCTCTATATCTCTATCTCTATCTCCATAGCTATATATCTACCTATCACACTTATGCATATATTCATACTTTCTATGTGCCAGGCATTGTGCTAGTGATATATATATATTCTTTTACTCCTTATGTCAATCTCATGAGATAGGTAGTATTATTATACGCATTTAACAGTTAAGAAAATTAAGGCACAGAGAGGTTAAATATGTTGCCCAAGCTCATACAGTTAATAAGTGTTGATGTTGGAACTCAACCCATACAGTCTGGCCTCAGAGTTCATGCCCTTAACTACTAGCTTATTATAAATAAACAACTACAAAATATAAACAAATGACAGTGGAAATGTGAAAAGTACTAAAATAGAAATTATGTAAAAAGAGACATGGAATCAGAAAAGAATCATGTTATATTTGTTTGGATGAAGCATCTCTCAGCCGACTAGTCTCTATAGCCATTGATGCTCATGTGGTACTCTCAGGCCCAGAAGAAAATACAATTTGCCTTGGCATAAGACTGTGTTAGTGGGTTGACTTGACCTGGGTTTGGCAAGCCACTTGGTAGCCGTGGAGAGATGCAGTGTTGCTTGTCACATTCTGCACATCCTAAGCAACGAGTCGCTTGCTTTGAGGCTTTGTCCCCAGGGCAGAAAGGGAAGAAGTTTATGCTCCTTCCCATCGCTCTTACTAATCAAGCGCCCCTGTGTGCTCCAACAAGAGCTTCTTCTTAGTTGGATGAATGGGTGTGTAGAGAGGCAAGAGGCCAGGACTTATGGGCTCAAGAATGTGCAAGATTTATTAGAGCTGCTGGTTAGAACACTGCTGTTTTCCTAAACTGGACCAAAATGCTCTCACACCAAACTTTCAGCAATAAAATAAACAGCCTCAGGTGTCTATCGACCTAAGAGGACCTGCTTGTAGTTGATATAATTGCCAAACCATTCGCTGGGAACTTGACACATGAATCCTTCAGCTTTCAATCCAGGATGAGAATTTGCATCCCAAAATACGACTAAAGCTTCTTAAAGGAAAATATATTTCATTCATTCATTGATCAAATATTTATTGAGTACTTACTATATGATAGGCATTGTTCTTGGAGATTGAAATACATCAATAAGCAAAACAAAGGTTCATGCCCACAAAGGATTTATACCCTAGTGTGGGGAGATAGATGATTAATAATAAACATAATAAATAAGTTATATAGTGTGCTAGGAAGTTCTAAGTGTTATGGAAAAAGAAAGAAGTAGAGCAGAATTTGAGGGATTTAAAGTGTTGAAGGCTGGTTGCAATAATTTATTTATTTATTTACTTGTTTATTTATTTATTATTTTAAAATATTTTTTTATTAATTTCAGAGAGGAAGGGAGGGAGAGAGAGATAAAAAACATCAATGATTAGCCCTAGCCAGTTTAGCTCAGTGGATAAAGTGGCCTGTGGACTAAAGGGTCCCAGGTTCAATTCTGGTCAAGTACACATACCTTGGTTGCAGTCTCCTTCCCAGCCTGGGCCCTCATCAGGGCTTGTGCAGGAGGCAACCAATCAATGTGTTTCTTTCACATGGATGTTTCTGTCTTTCCCTCTCTCTTCTACTCTCCCTAAAAATCAATGGACAAATAACCTCAGGTGAAGATTAACAGTAAAACATCAATGACTAGAGTGAATCATTGATCAGCTGCCTCCTACATGCCCCACACTGGGGACCAGGCATGTGCCCTGACTGAGAATTGAACTATGACCTCCTGGTTCAAAGGCTGACGTTCAATCACTGAAACATGCCGGCCAGACAAGGCTGGTTGCAATTTAAATAGACTAGTCCTTATTGAGAAGGTGACATTTGAGCAAAGACCTGAAGGAGTTGAGAGGCTCAGCCAAAAAGACATATGGACATACGTGTATAGGGAAAGAGCTTACCAGGCAGGTGTGTGTCTGGTATGGCTAGAGCAGTGGGAGGGGAAGGGTGGATTATAGAAGACAGGAGGAGATAACAAGGACCCAATGGTATGCAGGCTGGTAGGTCACTGTAGCCTACCAGCCTGCACACCATCTTTTGTTTTTATTTTTATTTTTTAAATAAAATTTTATTGTTGAAAGTATAGCATATGTCCCTCTTTTCCCCCCATTGACCCCTTCCAGCCTGTCCCTGTCCCATGCCCTAGGCCTTCAGACTTTGATTTTTACACTGTAGGACTTTTACTCAGAATGAGCAGGGACTCTACTAGAGAGTTTTTAGCAGAGACATAGTCTCTCTTATATTAGAACCAAATCACTCACGGCCTATTGACTGTATGAGAGCAAGAGTGGAAACAGGGAAGTCTTAGCCAGTTTGGCGCAGAGCATTGGACTGTGGACTGAAGGGTCCCAGGCTAGATTCCAGTCAAGGGCACATGCCCGGGTTGCAGGCTCGATCCCCAGTGTGGGTGTGCAGGAGGGGGCTGATCAATGGTTCTCTCTCATCATTGATGTTTCTATCTCCTTCTCCCTCTTCCTTCCACTCTGAAATCAATAAAAATATTTTTACAAAAAATATTTTTTTACAGGAAAACCAGATAGAATGCAATCACAATGATCAAGAAAGAGACAATGCTGGCTTAGACCCTGAGAGTGGGGGTGGTGAAAAGTAGTCAGTCAGTTTTGGGATAGAATTTAAGTAGAGCCAGTTGGAGTTAAATACATTAGATGTGGTTTATAAAGGGGGAAAAAGACAAGTTAGATCACTACAACCATCAAGAAAGAGAAATCTGTAAGTGCGGCAGGTTGTTGGATAGGAGTCTGGAGGTCAGGGATGAAGTTTGGGCTGGAGATGTAAATGTGGTAGTTTTTGGCATTCAGATGGTATTGAAAGCCAAAGTCTGGATGAAATCACCAGGTAAGTGATGTGGATAGAGAGGAGGTCCAAGGATTGGGCCTTTCAGCATTCCAACATCAAGGGGTTGGGAGAGAAAAGAGGATTCAGCAGAGGAGAGCAAGATGGAGTGATCAGAGGCAGGAGGAAAACCTAAATGTCAAATTCTGGTAACAAAATGAAGAAAGTGGGTCAAGGAGGAGGAAAGTATCAGCTATGTCAAATGCCATGAACTCAAGTAAGATGGGGACTAAGAATTGATCATTGGATTTAACAACATGAAGATCATTGGTATTTTGCTAAGAAATGCTTTGTTGGGGTGGTAGGGGAAATTCAGACTGGAATAGATTTAGATATGAATGGGTGAATTTTATTTACTATGTATACATTATATTTCAATAAAGTTGATTTAAAAGCACAAAAAGAGGGAACATGTGAAATAGGAAAACCAAAACTTAGTAATAACACAAGACCTTCCGAGCTCACAGCTCATGTTCCCCTGTTCTGTGCCGTGAAAAAAAAAAGAAAAGAAGCAAGAAAAAGCAAAAATGTCCATCCATATTAAAATGGATAAATAAATCATGGCATATTTATTCAGTGTAATACTATAGACTAAACAGGGGTCAGCAAACTATAGTGTAAGTGTCAAATTCAGCAGAGTCCCTATTTTTATCCAGTTTCACTAGGACATAGCCACAACCATGTGTTTAAGTATTGTTTGTGGCTGCTTTCATAGGCTACAACAGCAGAGTTGCGTAGCTGTGCTAAACTCCTTCTGGCCCACGAATCCTAAAGTATTTACTATCCAATACTCTACAGAAAAAGTTGCCAAGCCCTGCACTGGAGTCATCAGGATGAGTGGACTATTGGTATTCACAACAACATGGGCTAATTTCACAAATACAATGTTGAGGGAAAGAAGCCAGATGCAGAGTGTACACTGTATGATTCTACTTGTATTAAATTCATAAACAGGAAAACTAATCTTGGTGCTAGCAGTTACAATAACGGTTACCTTGGTGTTAGTGACTGGGAGGAGTCAGGCGATGAGCTTCTAGGGTGCTGATGATATTCTAATTATTTTTTTTTCCTAGTTGACATCCATCACCATAGTTATAAAAATTTTTTTCCTGTGATGAGGACTTTTAAGATCTATTCTTTCTGAACTTTCAAATATGCAATACAATGATATTCTAATCTTTGATCTGGGTGCTCATTAGCAGGATTGTTCGCTTGGTCAAAATTAACTGAGAGCTTAGGATTTTGTGTACATTTCTAAATGTCTAAAATAAAGTTTACTAAAAGTTAAAAATGGTGAGAGAGGAACTGGATACAGAGGTTATAACAACTCTTTCATAAAGTTTCATTACAAAGGAGAGGAAAGAAATGAAGGGTAGTTAACAGATGAAGGAGGATTAAAGAAAGGGTTTTTTTAAGCTGGGAGAAATAATAATAGTGTATTTGTACATTGATGGAAGATTTCAGAAAGATGAGAATGCTAAAGTGATGTGAGAGGAGATGCAATCTTTTGTACACTTACAGGGACTGGCTTTGGACAAAAGCAAAGGGAGTTAATCTATACTAATAACAGAGTTTGGGTAACTGAAGGCACCTGCAACCTGGTGCCTATCTTTGTATGTAGTGGAAAAATAATTCTTGGTTATCAAAGAATTCCTTTGTGATCTTCCCTAAGCAGTTCGATGTCGGATACTTGGTAAATAATAATCTCACTAATAGTCAATATGTCACAGGTGCTTTCACACAGTTCTCATTCAACACTCATCTTCTAATAAACATAGCATATTTTCTGTCTTTCCCATGAGATGGTACAGTGCAACTCGAAGCAGCTAGTGATAGCCTATGGTCCCCATGACCCTGCCACAATTGTCACCAAAGTCTCTGTATTCATTTGCTAGAGCCGCCTTAATGAAGCACTGAATGGCTTAACAACAGAAATGTATTGTCTTAACACTCTGGAAACTAGAAGAGTGAGATCAAGATGTTGGCAGGGTTGGTTGCTCCGGAAGCTGGGAGAGAGAATCTGCTCCATGCTTCTTTCCTAGAGTCTAGTGGTTCTCTTAATCTGTGCTGTTTCTGGCCAAGACCGGTTTGGCTCAGCCTGCAGGCTGAAAGGTCCCAGGTTCTATTCTGGTCAAGGGCATGTACCTTGGTGTGGCCACATCCCCAGTGAGGAGTGTGCCAGAGGCAGCTGACAGATGTTTCTCTCTCATCAATGTTTCTAGCTCTGTCCCTCTCCCTTCCTCTCTGTAAAAAAAATTAACTATACACACACACACACATATATATATATTCTATTAATCTTTGCTGTTTCTTAATTTGTAGATAACTCACCCTGATCCTCTGCCTTCACATTCACATGGTGTTCTCCCTGTATGTGTATCTATTTGTTTACAAATGATCTCTTTATATAAAGACATCACCCTATTTCAGTCTAACGCAGTGGTTCTCAACCTTCCTAATGCCACGTCCCTTTCGTTGCTCTGTAGCAACGAAAATAATTTTATGGTTGGGGGTCACCACAACATGAGGAACTGCATTAAAGGGACGTGGCATTAGGAAGGTAGAGAACCACTGGTCTAACCTCATCATAATTTAACTAATCACATCTAGAATACCTCTGTTTCTAAACAAGGTCACATTCTGAAGTACTGAGAATTAGAGAATTAGTTGCATTTGGGGTAAGGGAACACAGTTTAATCCATGGAAATCTTCTGATGTCACATTTAGTGTCAGCCTTAATGGCAGTAGATCAGGTAATTGTGGACCAGATAGGATTGAGGATCAATGGGATTGACAAGGTCTTTCTTATGCATCTCTCTGATGCCTGTGAACCTGTTGTCTTTGATGTGATTCTGGTGAGACAGTTTTAGAAGCAGAACCTTGAAGAATAAGAGGTAAATACTGGGAAGGTGAAGAACGAATGAATTTGCAAAGGAAGGAGTTACTCTAGGTGGCATTTCACAGTTTGGTTAAGGATCATCTGTATTGAATATACAGTGGTACCTCAAGATACAAGTTTAATTCCTTCCACAACCTTGCTTGTATATCAAGTTGCTCGTATGTCAAAGCAAATTTCCCCATTGAAATCAATTGAAATGCCGTTAATCCGTTCCAGCCCCCAAAATGCCACCCCAGTTGTTCTTGTTACATGTTTTTGAATAAGAAAAATGTATTTATAAATGACAAATATTGTATAAAAACATAATAAAAGAGAATCTAAAGGAATAAACTGATTTTATAAAGTGTATTTACCTACTCATTACACTCTTAATGCTACACTTTATCCCTAAACTGAATGTAACTTAACTAATCTTCACTGAACTTAATTGCTAATGGTCTTTGCATTTTTGGCCGATTTCAAAAAAAACATGTCCAAAGAGGTTTGCCTATTCCTCCCTTTCAGAATGTTTCTGAAATGGGTGAGGCAAGTTTCATTGAACAGCTCCGATGCACGACCAGTAGCAACTTTTTCGGGGTGTTTCTTTTCTACGAAGTGTGACACCCTCTCCCACACATTCCTAAGATCTCCTTTATCTCACTTGTAGAGATCTCCTCCACCTCTGGCTCCTGCTCCAAACCAATTTCTTGGAAAACCTCCACATGTTGCTGAGACTGCAACTCTTGTAACTCCTCCGTGGTGAGTTCCAGAGAGTGCTCCTTGACGAGCTCATTCACATCTCTCTCATCCACCTCCAGGCCCATGGATTTTCCCAGAGACACTATCTCCTCCTCCACTGGCACCTCGGGTTCGAATACTTCAAAGTTCCTTTCGGCTACAGCCTCAGGCCACAGCTTCTTCCAGGCAGAGGTCAAAGTCCTCGTTGTAACACCAAGCCAGGCCTGATCAATAATTCTGAGGCATATCACGATGTTCAAGTGGTTCTTCCAGAACTCTCGAAGGGTGACGTTTGTGTTCTCCGTCACCTCAAAGCAGCCCCGGAACAGGTGCTTGATGTACAGCTTTTTAAAATTAGAAATCACCTCCTGATCCATGGGCTGCAGGATAGGAGTGGCATTGGGAGGTAGGTAGACAACCTTTATAAACTTGAACTCTTCGAGAAGTTCATCTTCGAGGTTCGGTGGGTAAGCAGGAGCATTGTCGAGGACAAGAGGGCTTGCATGGCTAGGTTGTTTTCCTGTAGATATTTCTTAACAGAAGGGCCGAAAACCAGGTTTACCCACTCCACAAAGAACTGCCTGGTGACCCATGCCTTCAGGTTTGCCCTCCACACAACTTGCAGTTTATCTTTTAAAATCTTATGTGACTTAAAGACTCTGGGATTTTCCGAATGGTATATGAGCAGAGGCTTGATCTTGCAGTTGCCACTCGCATTGGCGCACAATGCGAGAGTTAGCCTATCCTTCATGGGTTTGTGGCCTGACATCGCCTTCTCCTCTGCCGTTATATAAGTCCTATTCAGCATCTTCTTCCAGAAAAGCCCTGTCTCGTCACAGTTGAAGACTTGCTGGGGGATATATCCTTTGGTTTCTATCAGTTCGGAAAAAGATTTGAGGTAATCCTCAGCTGCCTTCACATCCGAACTTGCTGCCTCACCATGCCTGACGATGGAGTGAATGTTGGACATTTTCCTGAAGTTATCAAACCAGCCTCTTGGCTTTAAATGAGTCTTTTGATGCTTCGTCCGTGGAAGTGCACGGGGTCTGCTCCAGCAAATCACCGTAAATCGCTCGCACCTTCTCGCATATGATGCCCTGTGTTAATGTATCTCCTTTAAGCTGCTTCTCCGTTACCCACACCATCAGTAGATTCTCCATCTTTTCATGGAGAGAGCTACGGAGCTTAGAAATTATTGTAACACCCTTAGCTGGTGTTATACCCTTAATCAACTCCCTCTGTTTAAGCACAGTGCATATCGTTGAAGTACTACGCCCGTATTGCCTCACCAAGTCAGCCACTTGCACACCTTGCTCATATTTTTCTATGATTTCACGCTTTAATTCAATAGACATCATCCTCTTCTGAGCACTGACCTTTCCATTCACTTTCTTCGGACCCATCGTTATAAAAAGAAATGTGATAAAGTGTGTAAATGCACAAAAGATGCTTCGACAACGAGGTAAACAAACACACTGACTGAGGCGTGGGAAACTATGGGACACTCGAGTCGTGGTAAAGTGGTGGGTCATGTGGAGTCGGCCGATCTGCGAGATTACTCCTATCTCAAATGTTGCTCATATTTCAAAGCAAAAAATCGTTTGCTTGAGAGCTCATATCTCAAAAATCTCATAAGTTAGGGCACTCGTATCTCGAGGTACCACTGTATTTGTTTTTTTGTTTGTTTGTTTTTTTGTTTTTCTTTTTTTTCTGAGAGAGAGAGAAAGAGAAAAAAAAAGAGAAACATTGTTTGTTTTTGTTTTGTTTTGTTCGACTTATTTATACATTCATTGGTTGATTTTTATATGTGCCCTGACTAGGAATTGAACCCACAACCCTGTAGTATCAAGACAATGCTCTAACCAACTGAGCCCCTGGCTAAGGTCATGCTTGTCTTTTATTTTATTTTATAGTATTTATTTATTTTATTTATTTATTTATTTTTATTTAATAAATCTTTATTGTTCAGATTATTACATTTGTTTCTCTCTTTTCCCCCCATAGATTCCCTCCACCCCGCTCCTATCCCTCTCTCTACACTTACCTCCCCCTGCATTGTCCTCATCCATAGGTGTATGATTTTCATCCAGTCTCTTCCTGTACACCTCTCACCTCTTTTCCCCTGAGAATTGACAGTCCACTTCCTATCTATGCTCCTGATTCTATTATATTCACTGGTTTATTCTGTTCATCAGATTTTTAATTCACTTAATTTTTAGATTCACTTGTTGGTAGATATGTATTTGTTGTTCATAATTTTTTATCTTTACCTTTTTCTTCCTCCTCTTCTTAAAGAGTATCTTTCAGCATTTCATATAATACTGGTTTGGAGTTGATGAACTCCTTTAGCTTTTTCTTATCTGTGAAGCTCTTTATCTGCCCTTCAATTCTGAATGATAGCTTTGCTAGGTAGAGTATTCTTGGTTGTAGTTTCTTGCTATTCATCACGTTGAATATTTCTTGCCACTCCCATCTGGCCTGCATAGTTTCTGTTCAAAAATCAGCTGACAATCTTATGGGTGCTCCCTTGTAGGTAATTAACAGTTTTTCTCTTGTTGCTTTTAATATTCTCTCTTTGTCTTTTGCTCTTGGTATTTTAATTATGATGTGTCTTGATGTAGTTCTCTTTGGATTCCTTTTATATGGGGTTCTGTGTGCTTCCTGGATTTGTAAGTCTATTTCTTTCACCAGATGTGGGAAGTTTTCTGTCATTATTTCTTCAAATAGGTTTTCAGTATCTTGCTCTCTCTCTTCTTCTGGCACCCCCATAATTCTGATGTTGGTACACTTGAAGTTGTCCCAGAGGCTCCTTACACTATCTTCACATTTTTGGATTCTTTTTCTTCTTGCTTTTCCAGTTGAGTGTTTTCTGCTTCTTTATATTTCAATTTTTTTACTTGATTCTTGCCTTCCTCTAGTCTGCTATTAGGTCTCTGTATAATATTTTTTATTTCAGTCATTGTATGTTTAATTTCTAGTTGGTCCTTTTTCATCTCCTCTTGGGTCTCGCTAAATTTCTCCATCTTTTCTAGGAAATTCTTGAAAAAAGCATATAACCATGGTTTTGAACTCTATATCCAGACATTTGTTTTCCTCCATTTCTTTTGTTTGTGATCTGTTCCTATGTCTTTGCATTTTCACTATGTCGGGAGAACTTCTGTGCTGGAATCAGCCTTATGATGCAAGGCTTGCAAAACTGCAAAAGCCTCTCTGTTCAGCTTGGGTGGGGTGGGGTGGAGTCTCAGAGCTTAGCAGAGACAGCTTTGGCTTCCAGTCAGCCCCACCCTATGAGGCCCCTAGGTGTCAAGTGTCTCTCAGTAATCACTGGAGCCATCTTGTGTTAGACCGCTGCCTTTCCAACTCCCCTGCACTACAGGACCCATATGAGTCTGGGTCCCCAGGGTCTTGCCTGAAACTGGGGTTCAGTGGAGTTAGAAGTGGTGCAGTTGGGAGGCTCTGTCTCCTGCCCACTTGAGAAGGCCAGCAGCACAATCAGCAGCCTGTCTTCTGGGAAAAGTGGCATGCACACCCTCAGACCTCTGACCTTTCGTGGCTCCTCTAAATTTCTGGGCACTCCTCCCTTTTCACTGTCCAGACTCCCCCTATATGAGTCTTGCCTGGACCTGGGGTTCAGTACTGTAGGATAAGGGGTTCAATGCAGTTGGGAGTCTCCATCTCCCTCCTGCCAAAGGAAGCCAGCCAGGTACTCCACCGCCTGCTCTCTCCATGTGCGCGTCTCCGTACCTCAGCTTTCTGCAGCTTCTCTGGGTCTCCGTGAACCCCTCTCTTTCCTTCTAGTTGTAGAATTTCCACTCAGCCAACTTTCCTGTGGTTCTGGATAATGTCTTTTCTGTCTTTTAGATGTAGTTTTGAAATTGTTGTGCAAGGCAGCAGTTTAGGTGCTCACCTATGCCGCCATCTTGGTTTTTTCTCCATGTTTGTTTTTTTAAAGCAGCTTCTCAGGCCTCACCCCTGAGACTTGAATTAAACAGGCCTGGAGTGCAGAAATCTACATTTTAGTGTGCTTTAAGGTGACTCAGATGCCACACTTTGACAAAGATTTCCTTGAAGAGCCAGTGATTAGTGGTTTAGGGAAACTGAAGACACAAGACACTGGGTTGGAGCTAGACTGGGCCTTGTCATCCAGAGAGAGCAGACAGAACCATAGAACCTCTCAGGTCCACACTGCAGGGGCTAGAAGAGACCATCAAGGCCACCTCCTCATTTTCCAGCAGAGAAAATGGAGCCCAGAGATGGTGACCCCTGGGCACTGTGAGCACTTAAAAACAGAAAGAGAAGCAAAAACAGGACTTCAATATAATAAGAGGATTACCATGGATGAAATGAAAAGAGAGAAATGTGAGGAACTGGTCCTTATGCCAGTGTCTAGACTCCATAATGTCTCCTTTTCTTTTTTTTTTTAAATTAAATCTTTATTATTCAGATTATTACATTTGTTTCTCTTTTTT
>JAAGEH010000304.1:12269004-12420375 GCA_011751065.1 Lasiurus cinereus
CTTTTTCTTATCTGTGAAGCTCTTTATCTGCCCTTCAATTCTGAATGTTAGCTTTGCTGGATAGATTATTCTTGGTTGTAGGTTCTTGCTATTCATCACGTTGAATATTTCTTGCCACTCCCGTCTGGCCTGCATCGTTTCTGTTGAGAAATCAGCTGACAGTTGTATGGGTGCTCCCTTGTAGGTAATAAACTGCTTTTCTCTTGCTGCTTTTAATATTCTCTCTTTCTCTTTTGCTCTTGGTATTTTAATTATGATGTGTCTTGGTGTAGTCCTCTTTGGATTCCTTTTCTTTGGGGTTCTGTGTGCTTCCTGGATTTGTAAGTCTATTTCTTTTACCAGATGTGGGAAGTTTTCAGTCATTATTTCTTTAAACAGGTTTTCAGTATCTTGCTCTCTCTCTTCTTCTGGCACCCCACAATTCTGATGTTGGTACGCTGAAAGCTGTCCCAGAGTCTCCTTACATTATGTTCACATTTTTGGATTCTTTTCTCTTCTTGCTTTTCCAGTTGAATGTTGTCTGCTTCTTTATATTTCAAATTTTTTACTTGATTCTTGCCTTTCTCTAGTTTGCTGTTAGGACTCTGTATAATATTTTTTATTTCAGTCAGTGTATGTTTAATTTCTATTTGGTCCTTTATCATCTTTAGAAGGACCTTTTCCATCTCTAGTTGGCTCTTTAGTATCTCTAGTTGGTCCTTTTTCATCTCCTCTTGGGTCTCACTAAATTTATCGAATTTTTCTAGCATATTCTTGAAAAACCTTACAAGCGTGGTTTTGAACTCTATATCCAGTCGTTTTTTTTTTTCTCCATTTCTTTTGTTTGTGATCCCTCCCCTTGTTTCGGCATTTTCACTATGCCGGGGAAACTTCTGTGTTGGATTCAGCCTTATGATACCAGATGCAAAACCGAAGAAGCCTCTGTTGATCTTGGGAGGGGTGGAGTCTCAGGGTTTAAGGGACCGCCTTGCCTTGCAGTTGGCCCCGCCCTCCACGGCCCCTGAGTCTCACGTGACTGGGTAATGGCTGGAGCGGTCCTTGTGCGCACGTGCACCCGCAGTGCCTCTAACCGCTGCCTTTCCAGCTCCCCTGAGCACTAGGACCACACGAGTCTAGGTCCCCAGGGTTTCGCCCGAAACAGGGCCCCAGTGAAGTCAGAAGTGGCACAGTTCGGAGGGTCTGTCTCCCGCCCACTCGCGAAAGCCAGCGGCACAATCAGCAATCTGTCCTGTGCGAAGCACCGTCCTTGTGCGAGACCAGACCTGATCTTCTGCGACTCCCCTAAATTTCCGTGCACCTCTCCCTTTTCATAGTCCAAACTCCCCCCGTATGAGTTTCGCTGGATCTGGGGTTTAGTGTCGTAAAATAAGGGGTTCAATGCCGTTGGGAGTCTCCGTTTCCCTCCCGCCAGAGAAAGCCAGCCAGATACTCTGGCACCAGCTCCCTCAGCGCGCGTCTCAGTACCTCGGCTTTTTGCAGCTCCTCTGGGTCTCAGTGAGCCCCTCTCTTTCCTTCTAGCTGTAGAACTCACACTCCGCCAGCTTTCCTGTGGTTCTGGATGATGTCCGTTCTTTCTTTTAGTTGTAGTTTTGAAATTGTTGTGCTAGGCACCAGTGTAAGTGTTTACCTATGCTGCCATCTTGGATTCCTCCGTCTCCTTTTCTTTATCAGATCACAGAAATTGTCAAGCTGCAGGGTGGGCCACTTCTATGCTTCTGAGGTAGGCCTGGGTTCTGGAAGCAGGCATTTGTCCATGGGATAAAGAATAGGCCTGTTTTTAGTGGTTATTTGTGGAAGTTCACTGCTTCTCGCAGCACTGCATTATCCTTAGCATACAAAGATAAAGTAAGAGCCCAGGAAAAACACTTAGAGTGTCTGACTAAATTGATGACCTTCAATTAACACTGATTAGACTTTAATAATTAGCCTTCCTTGCTGAAACTGGTTTGGCTCAGTGGATAGAGCGTCAACCTGTAGACTGAAACATCCCAGGTTCAATTCTGGTCAAGGGCATGTACCTTGATTTCAGGCACATCCCCAGTAGGGGGCATGCAAAAGGCAACTGGTCGATATCTCTCTCTCATCAATGTTTCTAACTCTCTATCCCTCTCCCTTCCTCTCTGTAAAAAATCAATAAAAAATATTTTTAAAAAATTAGCCTGCCTGACAAAATTCTGAGTATAATAATCTATATTTTATCTTTACTATGCTTGCACCTTGTTGACCTCATTTCATGTTCATGATAAACCCCGTAATAGGTATTATCCTCACTGGACAGAACTTTAAAGATGAAAATCTGATCATGCCCTTCAGCTGCTTATCAACCTTCAGTGGTTCATCACTGTCCAGCCATTGGCTCATTCATCCTCTCTTGGGGAAATATGTTCCAAGTTAATAGCCTAAAAGAAGAGAGAGCAATTTGTAGAAGGCTGTATGTAACAGCTTTATTTTTAAAACTGGAAACAACCCCAAACCCAGCAAAAAACAGCAGGGTTAAGCAGAGCCTGTTCTGTCAATATGCTAAATGCTCTGTACCTACTTTTAAAAAACATATATTTACTTGTTAATTTTTAGAGAGAGGAAGGGAGAGAGAGAGAAGAACATCAATATGTTGTTTCACTTACCTGTGCATTCGTTGGTTGATTCTTTTTTTTAAATATATTTTATTGATTTTTTATAGAGAGGAAGGGAGAGGGATAGAAAGTCAGAAACATGGATGAGTTGTGCCCGAAAGCAAGGTACATGCCCCTGACCGGAATCGAACCTGGGACCTTTCAGTCCGCAGGCCAACGCTCTATCCACTGAGCCAAACCGGTCTCAGCCATTGGTTGATTCTTGTATGTGCCCTGACTGGGTATTGAATCACCACCTTGGTATCTAGGATGATGTTCTAACCAACTGAGCTACCCAGCCAGGGCCTTTGTACCTATTTTAACTGATAAGAATACATTCTACACGGAGGCATGAGTGTGTTTCTAACGATGTGGATCTCAAGGAGGTAAATGTGGAATAAAAATAATGAACAGGATAATGAGCACATTAATTTCAACTCTGTAAAAATATGCACTTATACACTGACAAAGACTAGACAGAAAGTGATCAAATGTTTGGTATTGTATGTAAATCAGCTCTTCAGTTTAAGTGTGACATACAAATTTAAATGTGGAAAATAATGCCTTTGGGATTTTCTTGTGGGGTCCGCTCACATAGGAATTTATACTGTTAAGAGTAAAGTAGACGTGGAACTTAAATTATTTTTTAATATATATTTTATTGATTTTTCACAGAAAGGAAGGGAGAGAGAGGGAGAGTTAGAAACATCAATGAGAAACATCTATCGGCCGCCTCCTACACACCCCCCACTGAAGATGTGACCACAACCAAGACCGAAATTGAACCTGGGACTTTTCCAGTCCGCAGGACAACGCTCTATCCACTGAGCCAAACCAGTTTCGGCAACTTAAAATCTCTTAAGATTTCAATACATCCAGGTGAGCTAAGGACACAGGGCCTTGTTGGGATGCAGTGTTTGGATCAAGTCAAACCAGGCAGGGCATGGAAGCCTACCGCAGCCTTGCTTAGGATGCTCGTGCAAATTGGGCCCGTAGCTACCCCAATTACTGCTGCCGCAGCAGTTCAAGGCTAGAGAGGACTCACAGAGCAGGGAAAGAATTGCCCTATTAACTGAGAGAAAAACTGGTCAGACTCGATCAAGCAGAACATTCGTGTGTGATGTCAAACTGACCTTATGTACAATTTCAAAGAAGCCTGGAGCAGTTCACCAAACTCTCTTCTCTTTATGGGTATTTGTCACAGTTGAAGGCATAAAAGCAGGTGCTGACGCCTCACTATTAATGCACACAAATGGCCGAAGCATCCGAACTTTAGTATCTATTCAAATATGTTCATGAATGTATTTTTAGCTTATTTTTTTAAGGTTCTCTCCCTTGCACCCAGCCCTAAATCTTACCGCATTTGCCTTTTTAGTGCTTTTCAGTAAATAATGTACTCATTAATGAAGACCTCTCTACTGTTTCATAGTGTAGAGATTGATGGTTGAGAAAGATGTTGCCCTTCTTGATTTCTCCAGGTTTTCTTTCTTTTTTTTAAATTTTATTTTTTTAATTAATGTATTACATGTGTACATATCTTCCCATTGCCTCCCCCCCCACTCCCATGCATGCCCTAACCCCCCAGTGTCTTGTGTTCATTGGTTATTCTTATATGCATGCATACAAGTCCTTTGGCTGATCTCTTATATACCCCACCTCTCCCTAATCTTTCCACTGTAATTTGACAGTCTGTTTGATACTTTACTGCCTCTGTCTCTATCTTTTTGCTCATCAGTTTATAATGTTCTTTATTATCCATGAATGAGTGAGATCATGTGGTATTTTTCTTTCATTGACTGGCTTATTTCACTTAGCATAATGCTCTCCAGTTCCATCCAGGTTGCTGCAAATGGTAAGAACTCCTTCTTTTTTATGGCAGCACAGGTTTTCTGTCTTGGTCAATCTGGATCCTCACTCTTGGCTTATCCTGGCTTCATCAGGCCCAAGAAAAACTGGCTCTTGCATCCCAAACTCATGTGAGTATGATTTGTATCAGAAAATCAATTTAATCATTTACAATTGTAACAGCCAAGTGGGGCAATATATTTACGTTGGCCAGTTTGCAAGTTTTTCTTCCCACAGAGGAAACCAAACAAAGGTTAGAAGTCTGTTGCTTTGCAAGCATAAGTTATTGGTACAAGGACAGGGTCTGAGAGAGATTTATTTACAAATTGATCTACCTAGAATTCCTTGATTCCCTTTCTCAATATCTGCTCCTCCCTGCAGAAATCTAGAAGGCCAATCTTTCCCAACCACCAACTCACTCCTCATCTCTACACAGTGAAACAGTCAACATAAAAAGGACTTCATCTACTCTGTGAGCCTTCTCCTAGCCCTGAGCCTTTGGGAAAAATGAGTCACTTGCCTGGCCAGGCCACCATAACTTTTATACCTCTGTTACAGCACCAGTACCTTGTTGTCTAGCACTTCTCCATGTACCTGTGCCCTGCTATTTCAATAACTGGGACAGGGACACTCTTACTCACTTTTGTTTCCTCCTTCTTAGCACATAGCAAGTGCTCAGTTCAGGGGTGCAGAACGAATGAATGAAAGAACAAATGAATGATGAAGTAAAGAAGGAACTTATTTCTCCATTTATCCTAATGACCTTTTCTAAGTCAGGTTCTATTAAGTATATATGGATAGATATTAAGAGCATTTGTGTGTGTATGTGTGTGTGTGTGTATGAGAAAGAGAGAGAGAGAGAGAGAGAGAGAGAGAGAGAGAGAGAGAGAGAGAGAGAATTCTGTTCCTTAACTGTGAGACACCTGTTTAAACAGACCATGGAGAACCAGCTGCAGGCAACACTCAATGCTTTACATTTTCACCCAGATTGATCTGCTTATTTGACCCATCTATATTCTTTTCTGGCCTCACTTCAGGCCTGACTCACTGTTAGCCTGCTTCCTTATTTTAGTGAACAACTCGACCCGCTCCATAAGCATTTTGACTTGGATTTTTCTAACTCACCTGTTACCCATCTTCTCTGCTAACCTCTATTAATCTTCAGGGCACTTTGGATCCCTGCTTCTCAGAGGACCAGCCCCATCAGCATCACCTGGGAACTTGTTAGAAATGCAGAACCTCAGGTACCAGAACTACTGATTCAAAATCTGAATTTCAGCAAGACCCTGAAGTGATTTGTACACACATTAAATGTGGAGAAGCTTTAAATCTTTCTGAACCCCTGCTCCTGGCTCATGGTTTTCCTCTCTATCTTGTCTCCTGTTACTCTCAAAAGGCAACATTCATTGTATTAGTTATCTATGAAATTGTCCCAACTTATCAGCTTAAAACAACAAACATTTATTACTTCACAGTTTCTGTGCATCAGGAATCTGGACAAGACTTATCTGGATCTTCTGGCTCAGAGTCGCTCACAAGGCTACCTTCAGGGTGTCAGCTGGGCCCAAGTCACCTGAGGCAGGGTAGGGAGGAGCCGCTCCAAGTTCACGCGGGTGGCTATTGACAGGCCTCATGTCCTCCTGGGATGTTGGCCAGAGCCCCTCTCAGCTCCTTGGCGCATTGGTCTCTCCACAATATGGCAGCTGGCTTCATAGAGCAAACGAGGAAAAGCAAGAGAGGGCATACAAGTTGGAATTGGGAGTCTTTCGATAATATAATCTCAGAAGAGACAGCCCATCGTTTTTGGCTTATTTATTTGTTAGAAATAAGTCACTAGGTCCAGTCTACACTTAGCGGAGGGGATTCTACAAGGGTGGGAGTAACAGAGATGGGGATCATTGGGGGATATCTTATAGACTGTATACTACATCCATGTTCATCTATAATAATTTATAATAATAAAAGCATAATATACAGCCGAGACCGGTTTGGCTCAGTGGATAGAGCATCGGCCTGCGGACTGAAAGGTCCCAGGTTTGATTCCCGTCAGGGGCATGTATCTTGGTTGCGGGCATGTCACCAGTAGGGGGCGTGCAGGAGGCGGCTGATCAATGTCTCTCTCTCTCATCGATGTTTCTGACTTTCTATCCCTCTCCTTTCCTCTCTGTAAAAAAAAATCAATAAAATATATATATTTTTAAAAAGCATAATATACAAATGGACTGAATGGTTGAACAGCAGAATGACTGTCCAGACAACCATGCTATGACATGCACTTGCGCCAGGCCAGCCAAGGTGGGCGTGATGCAATTGGTTGGGGGGTCCTGCCAACACCCCGGGATCACTCTGCAGAGGGAGGCCCAGGCCACTGGCTGGTGGGGTGAGCAATCAGGGAAGGGGGGCTCCATGATCTCCCCAAAGAGGGAGGCCCAGGCTACCTGGTGGGCAGGTCCTCCCTCTGCAGGGCGATTGTGGAACCCCGTGATCAGTTGTCCCACAGAAGGAGGCCCAGGCTACCCAGCGGGCGGTGCTGCAAGAGAGAACAGGCCAGGCTGAGTGACATCCCCTGAGGGCTCCCAGACTGTGAGAGGGCACAGGCTGGGCTGAGGGACCCCCAAGTGCACAAATTTCGTGTACCAGACCTCTAGTCCTTTATAATAAAAGGCTGATATGCAAATTTTCCCCTCAACGGGGAGTTCAACCAGAGTTTGACCAGGGGGCAGGGCCCACCTGCAAACTTCCCATGGCCCCTCCCTCAGCCAGCCCAGTCCCAGATCACAGAGTGTGGCCCAGGCCACTGGCTAGTGGGGTGATCAATCAAGGGAAGGCTGGCTGGCCAACCTCCGGCATTCCCTCTTCCCAGCCAGCCAAGCCCAGTTGGCCCCAATTGGGACAGGACAGCTGGACCCCACTAGTGCACGAGTTCATGTTCTAGGCCTCTAGTATTCAACTAATAACTTGGCTAATAGACTTCTTCAGTTACACATCACGTGGCCATACCTAGGACCTCACCACCACTTAATATTTTATTTTCTCCCTCTGTGCTTCCTGTCTTTATTTATTTCCTCCACTTGTTCTATACCTTCACAACTATTAATCCTTTCTTCAGAGCAAACGACTTTCTATTCCTTTTAGCCTTTTTTGTTTTAATCTATTCATGCCCTTCCAGTCTTTTTTTTTTTAATTTACTTAGAATAAAAAAAGCTATTCATTTAAATTTTTTTTTTTTAATGGAAGGGTACAGGGGCAGTGAAATGGGATCCTATGTAACATCTAACCTTTTCACATACAGTTTCTTCTTCTACCCAGAAGTTGACTTCTTACTGTATTTAAGATTCAGGCATAACCAAAACCAGTTTGGCTCAGTGGATAGAGCGTCAGTCTGCAGACTGAAGGGTCCCAGGTTTGATTCCAGTCAAGGGCATGTACCTTGGTTGCAGGCACATTCCCAGTAGGGGGCATGCAAGAGGCAGCTGATCAATGTCTCTCTCTCAATGATGTTTCTAACTCTCTGTCCTTCTCTCTTCCTCTCTGTAAAAACCAATAAAATATATTAAAAAAAAAGATTCAGGCATAATTATGTCCATGTCCCACCCATCTCATTAGATTCTAATATGCTAACTAGATAAGCACTTTCACATTTAAAAACAAAGACTCCAGAAAGGTATAAAGTTTATTACCATCTAAAAGAAAAAAAAAAAGGACTAACTACTGAATATGGGATAGTTCCTTATTTACATGTTTACTGCAAGGAGGCACATTTTAATCAGCATTGCAATAATCAAAGGATTTTAATTTTTTAGAACTATCAATTATTTCATTCTCCAGGTAAAAGATTATTGAAAACATTAAATGATCGCCCCAATTAGAAAGACAAATGAATACCTTAAAAATGTGTAGAAAAGGGTAACTGCTAACTTAAACATGAACTTTCACAAAATTGTTCTTGTGCCTAGTTCAGACAAGTTAGAGAAACTGGCAAAAAAAAAAAGCAACACATGAATATGTCTTCATTTAAGTACATGCTCTCAAGCTAGTTTAAAGAAAAAAGACTAATTAGGGTTTCCAAAGTTTTAGGAGTCTATCTTCACTGTAGGTAGCAATCAGGTTCTGATGAGGATGATGTGCAATCCCAATCACATCCTTCTCATGGACTGTCAGAGTTCTCTCCAGTTTGCCAGTGACTGTGCTAAAATAGTAGAGCACAAAGTCCTCTCCCACACAGTAAATCCATTCACCACAGGGAGAGAGGGCACAGCAAACAAAGTCACCACGTTCTCTCTTACCAGAGCTGAAGCTTCTGACAATCTGCCCCTGCATGTTCATGATGACCACTGTGTTTGACCTGTTGCACACCACAAAGTTCTCTGGGTTTTTAGGAAGCAGGATCACACTGTTGACAGTGATGTCTGTCCCTGCAGTGCTGCCCAGAGATTTAAAGGTATTTGAACATTCTGTGGTCTTCATATTCCATATCTTTACGGTGCCATCAGAGGATGCACTAAAAATATAATGTCCATCTTGTGTAAATGTTGCTTCATTAACAAAGGAAGAATGGCCACGAAATTCCTTCAGGGTCTTCCCAGATTTTAAACCATGAATTCTAATTGGTCAAAAGAGGCACTAAGGATTTGACTGTTATCCTTAGAAAAGCTTAGACAGGTAACACCTGTGAAATTATAGCAGGAAGATTAAGGAGAGGTGGGGTAGATAAGAGATCAATCAAAGGACTGGTATCTATGCATATAAGCATAACCAATGAATATAGACACTGGGGGGTTGGGGTATACCTGGGAGGGAGGGGGGGCAATGTGGAAATATGTACACATGTAACACAATAAAAAATAAAAAAATACAGGAAGAGACTACTGTGTCTCTGAATACCATGGACAGCATTGAGAGTTTTGTGGCTGACATTAATAGTGGCCACTGGGACACTGTTTTACAGGCAATACAGTCTCTGAAATTGCCAGACAAAACCCTCATTGACCTCTATGAACAGATTGTTCTGAAATTGATAGAACTCCGTGAATTGGGGGCTGCCAGGTCTCTTCTGAGACAGACTGACCCTGTGATCATGTTAAAACAAACACAGCCAGAGCGGTATATTCATCTGGAGAACCTCTTAGTCAGGTCTTATTTTGATCCTCGAGAGGCATACCCAGATGGAAGTAGCAAAGAGAAGAGAAGAGCAGCAATTGCTCAGGCCTTAGCTGGGGAAGTCAGTATGGTGCCTCCATCTCGTCTCATGGCATTGCTAGGGCAGGCGCTGAAGTGGCAGCAACACCAGGGGTTGCTTCCTCCTGGCATGACCATAGATTTGTTCTGAGGTAAAGCAGCTGTCAAAGATGTGGAAGAAGAAAAGTTTCCTACATAGCGGGGCAGGCATATTAAGTTTGGTCAGAAATCACATGTGTAGTGTGCTCGATTTTCTCCAGATGGTCAGTATTTGGTCACTGGGTCTGTTGATGGATTCATTGAAGTATGGAACTTCACAACTGGAAAAATCAGGGAGGATCTTAAGTACCAGGCCCAGGATAACTTTATGATGTTGGATGATGCTGTTCTCTGCGTGTGTTTCAGCAGAGATACCAAAATGTTAGCAACTGGGGCTCAAGATGAAAAAATCAAGGTATGGAAAATTCAGAGTGGACAGTGTTTAAGGAGATTTGAAAGGGCACACAGTAAAGGTGTTACCCGTCTAAGCCCTTCCAGTCTTAACCTAAAGCCAGTTGTGAGCAAGCTCAATATTTTGTGTGTGTGTGTGCGTGTGCAGGTGTGTGCGCAAAAATCTTGTTTTATTGTTTAAAATATTACATGCATTACTACATATATCTCCTTTTTTATTCCCATTGACCTTCCCCCAGCCTCCCCTACCCTCTGTCACATTCCCTCATTTCACCCTCTCAATGTCTTGTATCCATTGGTGTGCTGCGATGCATGCGTACAAGTCCTTTGGTTGATCTCTTTCCCCCATCCTCAACACTCCTGAGCCTTCCCGCTATAATTTGACAGTCTATTCGGTGCTTTATTGCCTCTGTGTCTATCTTTTTATTCATTGGGTTATAATGTTCTTTATTTTCCATAAATGAGTGAGATCATGTGGTATTTTTCTTTCATTGCCTGGCTTATTTCACTTAACATAATGCTCTCCAGGTCCATCCATGCTGCTGCAAATGATAAGAATTCCTTCTTTTTATAGCAGTGCAATATTCCATTGTGTAGATGTACCATAGTTTTTTAATCCACTCACCTGCTGATGGGCATTCAGGCTGTTTCCAAATTTTAGCTATGGTGAATTGTGCTGCTATGAATATAGGGGTACATATATCGTTTCTGGCTGGTGTTTCTAGTTCCTAGAAGTGGGATTACTGGGTCAAATGGGAGCTCTATTTTTTAGTTTTTGAGGAAACTCCATACTGTTCTCTACAATGGCTGCACCAGTCTGCATTCCCACCAGCAGTGCACGAGGGTTCCTTTTTCTCTACATCCTTGCCAGAACTTGTCCTTTGTTGATTTGTTGATGGTTGCCATTTGACAGGTATGAAATGGTACCGCATTGTCATTTTGATTTGCATCTCTCGGATAATTAATAACTTTGAGCATGTTATCATATGTCTCTTGGCCTTCCTTTTGTCTTCTTTTGAAAAGATTCTATTTAGGTTCATTGCCCATTTTTTTATTGGATCATTTATCTTCCTTTTAATAAGTTGTATACATTCTCTTAGATGTTGGAGATTAAACCTTTATCAATGATAACATTTGCAAATATATTCTCCCATACCGTGGGCTTTCTTGTTGTTTTGTTGATGGTTTCTTTTGCTGTGCAAAAGCTTTTTATTTTGATGTAGTCCCATTTGTTTATTTTCTCTTTAGCTTTCATTCCCCTAGGAGCAGTATCGATGAAGAAATTCCTTTGGCATATGTCTCAGATTTCTCTGCCTGTGGATTCCTCTAGTATTTTTATGGTTTCCCATCTTATGTTTAAGTCCTGTATCCGTTTTGAGTTAATTTTTGTGTACGGTGTAAGTTGGTGGTCTAGTTTCATTTTTTTTTTTTGCATGTATCTGTCCAATTTTCCCAACACATTTATTGAAGAGACTGTCTTGACTCCATTGTATGTTCATGCCTCCTTTGTCAAATATTAATTGAGCATAGTGGTTTGGGTGGATATCTGGGTTCTCTATTCTATTCCATTGGTCTATATGTCTGTTCTTGTGCCAGTACAAGGCTGTTTAAGAACAGTGGCTGTATAATACAGCTTGAAATCTGGCATTGAGATCCCACCTACTTTATTCTTCTTTCTCAGTATTGCTGTGGCTCTTTGGGGTCTTTTTTTATTCCAGATGAATTTTTGGAGGGTCTTTCTAAGTCTGTGAAATATGTCATTAGTATTTTAATGAGGAGTGCATTGAATCTCTAGATTGCTTTGGGTAGTATGGACATTTTATTTTATTGTTTTAATATATTTTTTATTGATTTCAGAGAGGAAAGGAAAGTGATAGAAAGATAGAAATATCAATGATGAGAATCATTGACTGGCTGCCTTCTGCATGCCCCCTATTGGGGGTCGAGCCCACAACTCAGGTATGTGCCATTGGCTGGAATCAAACCTAGGATCCTTCAGTCCAGAGGCTGACACTCTATCCACTGAGCCAAACCAGCTAGGACAGTATGAACATTTTAATGATGTTGATTATCCCAATCCATGAGCATGGTATGCTCTTCCATCTGTTTACATTTTCCTCTATCTCTTTTTTCAGTGTCCTGTAGTTTTCTGCATATAGGTCTTTTACCTCCTTAGCTAAGTTTATTCCTAGGTATCTTAATTTTTTTGGTGCGATGGTAAATGGGATTGCTTTTTTAGTCTCTCTTTCTGTAAGTTCACTATTGGTGTATAGAAATGCCATAGATTTCTTGGTGTTAATCCTGCTACATTGCTGAATTCATTTATTAAGTCTATTAGTTCTTTGATGAAGTCTTTCAGGTTTTTTATGTACAATATCATGTCATCTGCAAATAAGGACAGCTTTACTTCTTCTTTTCCAATTTTTTTTTCTTTTCCAATTTGGATGCCTTTTATTTCTTCTTGTTTAATTGCAATAGCTAACATTTCTAGTACTATGTCAAACAGGAGTGGTGAGAGTGAGCATCCCTGTCTTATTCCTGTTCTTAGAGGAAATGGTTATAGTTTTTGCCGATTGAATATGATGTTAGCTGTGGGTTTATCATATATAGCTTTTATTATGTTGAGGTATGATTTTTCTATTCCCACCTTGTTGAGAGTTTTTATCAAGAAAGGGTGTTGGATTTTGTCAAATGCTTTTTCTGCATCAATTGATCTGACTGTGATTTTTATCGCTCAATTTGTTTATGTGATGTATCATGTTTATTGATTTATGGATATTATAACATCCTTGCACTCCTGGGATAAATCCTACTTGGTCGTGGTGTATGATCTTTCTGATGTACTGCTGAATCCGATTTGCTAGAATTTTGTTGAGGATTTTGGCATCTATGTTCATGAGGGATATTGGCCTGAAATTCTCTTTCATTGTGTTGTCTTCATCTGGTTTTGGTATTAGGGTGATGCTGGCTTCATAGAAGGAGCTTGGAAGTGTTCCTTCTTCTTGAATTTTTTGGAATAATCTGAGGAGGATAGGTTTTAATTCTTCCTTGAATGTTTGGTAAAACTCCCCTATGAAGTTGTCTGGTCCTGGGCTTTTGTTTGCTGGAAGTTTTTTGATTACTGCTTTAATTTCTTCCAGGGTTATTAGCCTATTGAGATGTTTATATTCTTCCTGATTGAGTTTTGGAAGGTTATTTTTTTCTAGGAATATGTCAATTTCCTCCAGGTTGTCCACTTTGTTGGAATAGAGTAGTTCATAGTACTTTTTAACAATTCTTTGTATTTCGGAGGAGTCTGTTGTTATTTCACCTCTTTCATTTCTGATTTTGTTTATTTGAATTCTCCCTCTTTGCTTCTTGCTGAGCCTGGCTAGAAGTTCATCAATCTTGTTTATCCTTTCAAAGAACCAGCTCTTGGTTTTGTTGATCTTTTGTATTGTTTCTTTGGTCTCTATGTTGTTTATCTCTGCTCTGATCTTTATTATTTCCTTCCTTCTGCTTGTACTAGGCCTTTCTTGTTGCTCTCTTTCTAACTCTTTGAGTCGTATGGTTAGGTAATTTATTAGCATTGTTTCATGTTTTTTTTGCAGCAGGCTTGTAAAGCTATGAACTTCCCTCTCAAGACTGCTTTCGCTGTGTTCCATAGATTTTGCATTGTTGTATTTTTATTGTCATTTGTTGCCATGATGTTTTTTATTTCTTCCTTTATCTCTCTGGTAACCTAGTCATTGTTTAATAGCATGCTGTCTAGTTACCATGTGTTTGATTTCTTTGTATTGTTTTTATTGTAGTTGATTTCCAGTTTTATGCTACTGTGATCTGGGAAGATGCTTGATATGATTTCTATGTTCTTGAATTTGAGGAGACTTTGCCTATAATCCAACATATGGTCTATCTTTGAAAGTGACCCATGTGTACTTGAGAAGAATGTATATTTTGTGGCTTTGGGGTGAAATGTTCTGAAGATGTGGTCTAATGAGTCATTTAGGATTGGTGTTTCTTTGCTGATTTTTTGTTTAGAGGATTTGTCCAGTGGTGATAGTGGGGTACTAAAGTCTCCTGCTATGATTGTATTATTGTCAATATCTCCCTTGATATCCTCCAGGAGTTTTTTTCATGTATTTGGGTGCTCCTGTATTGGGTGCATATGTGTTTACCAGAGTTATTTCTTCTTGTTGGATTGCTCCCTTTAGTATTATGAAGTAGCCTTCCTTATCTCTTGTTATGTCCTTCACTTTATTATCTAATTTGTCAGATATAAATATTGCTACCCCAGCTTTTTTTTTTTTCATTTCCATTCGCCTGAAAAACCTTTTTCCATCCCTTCACCTTCCGTCTGTGTCCATCTTTTTTTCTGAGTTGGGTTTCTTGTAGACAGCAGGTATATGAGTCGTGTTCTCTTATCCAATATGTTACCCTATGTCTTTTGATTGGGGCATTAATCCATTTATATTTAAAGTTATTATTGATAGGTGCTCATTTGTCTCCATTTTTATGCTTTACTGCTGTGTTCCTTCTTCGCTTCCTATTTCTTTTTTTTAAAGCAGACCCTTTAGCATTTCTTGCATTGCTCATTTGGTGGGAATAAATTCCCTTGGTTCTTTTTTGTCTGTGAAGCTCCTGATTTCACCTTCAATTTTGATTGATAGTCTCACTGGGTACAGTATTCTTGTTATTCAGACCCTTCCTTTGCATGACTTGTTATATTTCATTCCATTTCCTTCTGGCCTGATGAGCTTCTGTTGAGAAATCAGTCACTACTCTGATGGGGGTTCCTTTGTAGGTAATTTTCTATCTCTCTCTGGCCGCTTTTAAGATTCTTACTTTGTCGTTGGTATTTGCCAATTTAATTATAATGTGCCTTGGCGTCGGTCTTTTGGGGTTCATTTTGCTTGTGACTCTGTGAGCTTCTTGGATTTGTGTGGGTATTTTCTTCCCTATATCAGGGAAGTTTTCTGTCATTATTTCTTCAAACAGGTTTTCTATTCCTTGCTCAGTGTCCTCTCCTTCTGGAACCTCTATTATGCGGATGTTGTTTTGTTTCGTGTTGTCCTAAAGTTCCCTTAGGCTATCCTCCTGCTTTTTAATTTATTTTTTCTAGAAGCTGCTCTATTTGGGTATTTTTTCCTACCTTGTCTTCTAGCTCACCGATGCAGTCCACACTGATCCAGTCTACACTGGATGCTTTCTATTGAGTTCTTTACAGCAGCGATATCATTTTTTATTTCTTCTTGGTTCTTCTTCATTTCCTCTTGGTTCTTACACATATTGTCGAATTTGTCTTCCATTCTTTTAAGACACCTTATGACCATTTCTCTGAATTCTTTCTCTGGAAGGTTGCTGCCTCCACTTTTTTTACTTCCTTTTCTGGTGATGACTGCTTTTCTCCCATCTGCAGGCTGTTTCTTTGTCTCTCTATGGTCTCTCTTCTCTGGGTATCTGATTATATAGTTCTCTCTCTCCTTATCCCAGGCGAAATCTGACCTTTTCGTGGTGGGCTGTAGAGCTCCTTTGAATTGATGTGTTTGTGCCAATTGAGGAGCAGTGTTCTTGGGCTTGCAGCTGTTCAGTGGGTGGCGCAGTTATAGATTTTCAGGCTTCCGTAACATCCACTTTTCCCTTCAAGATGGCGTGGTCTCTGCATCTGAGTCAGTTGCTCTAGGAGGGAACCCAGCAGCAGTGGGGGCTGTCCAGTTAGGGGAGCCCCATCCAGCAGGCCCCCTTGGTCTCCTGGAATATAGCTGTCCCTCAACTTACCAACAAACACTCCCGTGCAACTCTCAGCTGTACTTTCTATCTGCTCCTGGAGAAAGCTCAGGACAGGTCTGTCTATTCCGCTGTCATTTTTTCCTCCCCTCTGCAAATGTCTTTATGCATCATTCATCTCATAATATGCACATCAGATGTCAAACTGAATATGATTCATGAGTGTCAGAATTATGAAGAGAAGCCATATAAATTCAACATATGTGAGCCTTCAGTATCTCTCATGTTTTGGAAAACACGAAAGAAATCACAATGGAGAGAAAAACCTGCAAGTGACCAGTTTGGTGCCCATGGTGGTCAGGATAGAGGGTAGTTGTTGTGCTACGCCTCTTAATCTGGCCACCGCAGTTGCTGCCTTGGCCCTGCCACTCCCACGCGGCCATGTCATGACAGTGCAGGCCACCCCACTTCCCCATGTGTACCTTTGTAGTGCCGGCCAGAAAACTCACCCTCCTCACAATTGGTTCCACCCCAGGAAAGCTTAATGTTTTTATGTTACATAGGAGGCTTCCTATGAGCCGCTAGTTCTGTATGTCCTAATTTAAAACCCAGAAAATTTGTAGGATTATCACCTTTTCATCTTCCACTCTAGGGTAAATCTAGCATTCTGTGATTTTCCTCCATTTCCAGATTTAAGCATATGTTTTTATTATTTTTATTTTTTAATCCTCACCTGAGGATATTTTTTCCATTGATATTCAGACAGAGTGGAAGGGATGGGGAAGAAGGGAGAGAGAGAAACATCCATGTGAGAGAGACACATTTATTGGTTGCCTCCTGGGTGACCTGAAACAGAGGTACAGGGCTTTGACTGGGAATTGAACCCAAAACCCTTCAGTCTGCAGGGTGATGCTGTAACCACTGAGACAAACCAGTCATATATATATATATGTGTGTGTGTGTGTGTGTGTGTGTGTTTGTGTGTATATATCTATATCTATATCTATATTTATATCTATATCTATATCCCCCCCCATCAGCATTTATCCCTCCTATCATTTCCAGATTTTGGAACATCCCCAAAGAAAATCATAAAATCATGCTGATTGGGTTCACCCACTGTAAATGAATGCTATCTAACTTCATTTGAGTAACACCTCTCTTCAGGATTGCATTCCTGCAGAATTTCTCCAGCATCATTTTCAGAACTTTCTCATTCTCAAATTTCTATTGGTATTCTTTTTTTATTTTATTTTAATTTCAGAGAGGAAGAGAGAGGGAGGGAGAGACAGAAACATAAATGATGAGAGAGAATCAATTGGCCAATTGGCTGCCTCCTGCACGCCCCCCACTGGGGATCAAGTCCTCAACCCAGGCATGTGTCCTGACTGAGAATTAGGAATTGGACCACGACCTCCTAGTTCATAGGTCAATGCACAACTACTGATCCACACCAGCCGGTCTCCTATCACTATTCTTTTTTTTTTTCCTCTTCAGAGAGGAAGAAAGAGGGAGAGAGACATAGAAACATCGATGATGAGAGAGAATAGTTGATTGGCTGCCTTCTGCACACCCCATACTAAGGGTTGAGCCACAACCCAGGCATGTGCCCTTGACCAGAATCAAACCAATGACCCTTCAGTCTGTAGGCTGATGCTCTGTCCACTGAGCCAAACCAGTGAGGACCCATCAATATTCTTGATCTACCCTTCTTTACTTTCCTCCACTCAAAGGCCATTCCCTAGATTGGCTTTCTCTACTCTTTTTTTTTTTGTCTCCACTTTAGAATGCTCTTAAGTCATCTCTTCACTCATTATTTTTTGTTCCTCTTTTCTCAGAAATGGGTGCTAATCAGCATTTCTGGATCTGAACTCTTCACCTGTCCTTATATTCTATCTTATTCCACTTGTTCAATATTGCTTCCTTTCAGTTTATATTCACAATAAAAGTAACTTTGGTTCAGTTACCATCTCAGACTACTACTTTATCACTTCCTTTCTACCACTAAGTTTACATTTAATTTTATTATAATTTAAAATATACAGAAATGTCGAGTACCATAACAGGTACCAATATAGTAGTACTTGCATGTAGATTTAACAATTTGCCTTATTTGCTTTATCTTTGTTTTCCTGAAGCATTTTAAATTAAATTATAGAAGAAATGATATTTAAAAAATTAACATCACCTGTAAATTTCGGTTTCTATTTTTATTTTATTTATTTTTTATTAATCCTTACTTGAAGATATTTTCCCATTGATTGTTTTAGAGAAAGTGTAAGTAGGGGAGCCAGTTTGGCTCAGTGGATAGAGCATCAAGCTGTGGACCAAAGGGTCCTGCTTTGATTCCAGTCAAGAATACGCAGGGCCCTATTTCAGGGCTGGTGCAGGAGGCAACCAATCGATGTGTTTCTCTCTCATCGATGTTTCTCTCTGTCTTTCCCTTTCTCTTCCACTCCCCTAAAAAGCAATGGAAAAATATTCTTGGGTGAAGATTAATAAAAATAAAATTATTTCCTAATCCTTGCCCAAGGACATGTTTTGTGTGTGTGTGTGTGTGTGTGTGTGTGTGTGTGTGTGTGTGTTTAATTAAAACTTTATTCCTCAGATTTTTACATTTGTTTCTCTTTTTTCCCCTCCATAGCTCCTCTCCACCTGGCTCCCACTCCTCCCTCTACCCTTACATTCCCCCCATTGACCTCATCCATAGGTGTATGATTTTTGTCCAGTCTCTCCCTGCATCCCCTTCACCCCTTTCCCCCTGAGAATTACCAGTCCACTCCCTTTCTGTGCTCCTGATTCTATTATATTCACCAGTTTATTCTGTTCATCAGATTTTTAATTCACTTGATTTTTAGGTTCACTTGTTGGTAGATATGTATTTGTTGTTCATAATTTTTTATCTTTTACCTTTTTCTTCTTCCTCTTCTTAAAGACTATCTTTCAGCATTTCATATAATACTGGTTTGGAGTTGATAAACTCCTTTAGCTTTTTTTTTTATCTGTGAAGCTCTTTATCTGCCCATCAATTCTGAATGATAGCTTTGCTGGATAGATTATTCTTGGTTGTAGGTTCTTGCTATTCATCATGTTGAATATTTCTTGCCACTCCCAACTGGCCTGCATAGTTTCGGTTGAGAAATCAGCTGACAATGGAATGGGTGCTCCCTTGTAGGTAATACACTGTTTTTCTCTTGCTGCTTTTAATATTCTCTCTTTGTCTTTTGCTTTTGGTATTTTAATTATGATGTGTCTTGGTGTAGTCCTCTTTGGATTCCTTTTATATGGGGTTCTATGTGCTTCCTGGACTTGTAAGTCTATTTCTTTCACCAGATGTGGGAAGTTTTCCATCATTTTTTCAAATAGGTTTTCAGTATCTTGTTCTCTCTCTTTTTCTGGCACCCCCCACAATTCTGATGTTGGCACACTTGAAGCTGTCCCGGAGGCTCCTTACATTATCTTCACATTTTTGGATTCTTTTTTCTTCTTGCTTTTCCAGTTGAGTGTTTTCTGATTCTTTATATTTCAATTTTTTGACTTGATTCTTGCTTTCCTCTAGTCTGCTATTAGGTCTCTGTATAATATTTTTTATTTCAGTCAGTGTGTGTTTAATTTCTAGTTGGTTCTCTTTCATCTCTAGTTGGTTCTTTTCCATCTATAGTTGATCCTTTTTCATCTCCTTTTGGGTCTCGCTAAATTTATCCATCTTTTCTAAAATATTCTTGAAAAACCTTATAAGCATTGTTTTGAACTCTATATCTAGTCATTTGTTTTCCTCCATTTCTTTTGCTTGTGATCTCTTCCTTTGTCTCTGCATTTTCACTATGCCAAGAGAACTTCTGTGTTGGATTCAGCCTTATGATATAAGACTTGCAAAACTGCAAAAGCCTCTCTGTTGAGCTTGAGTTGGATGGAGTCTCAGGACTTAATGGACCTGCCTTGCCTTCCAGTTGGCCCCGCCCTCCATAGCCCCTGGGTCTCATGTGACTCTGGGTAATTGCTGGAGCGGTCCCTGTGCATGCTCGCAGTGCCTTTAGACTGCTGCCTTTCCGGCTCCCCTTCGCTCTGAGACCATATGAATCTGGGTCCCCAGGGTTTCGCCCAAAACTGGGGTTTAGTGGAGTTAGTTGTAGCACAGTTGGGAGGTTCTGTCTTCTGCCCACTCATGAAAGCCAGCAGCACAATCAGCAGTCAGTCTTCTGCACACAGTGCTGTGCGCACCACCAGACTTCTGCCCTTTCACGACTTCCCTAAATTTCTGAGCACTTCTCCTTTTTCACAGTCCAAACTCCCTCCATATGAGTTTTAGCTGGACCTGGGGTTCAGTGCCATAGGACAAAGGGTTCAATGTATTTGGGAGTCTCCATCTCCCTCCCGCCAGAGAAAGCCAGCCAGGTACTCCGGCACCTGCTCTCTCCATGGGCGTGTTTCCATACCTCAGCTTTTTGCAGCTCCTCTGGGTCTCTGTGAGCCCCTCTCTTTCCTTCTAGTTGTAGAATTTCCACTCAGCCAGCTTTCCTGTGGTTCTGGATGATGTCTGTTCTGTCTTTTAGTTGTAGTTTTGAAATTGTTGTGTGAGGCAGCAGTGTAGGTGTTTACCTATGCCACCATCTTGGATTCTTCCACCTTGTGTGTGTTTTAAAAAAAATAATTTTAGAGAGAGAGGAAGGGAGAGAGAAACATTAATCGATTGCATCCTGCACGAACTCCATCCTTTCACTCTATGGGACTACACTTCAACCAACTGAGCAGCACAGGCCAGGGCTCAATTCTCTTTTGACTTCAACAATGATCCCTTCCCTCTTTATTATGTTACTGAATTGTTGAACTGGTCCCATTGTCCCTCTCTAACCTTTCACCTCTGGATTTGTCTGATTGTTTCTTTGGTTTATGTCATTTAACATGTTCATCCACCCCTTATTCCCTGTAAGTTGGAGATTTTCAATCTAAATTAAGCATTTTTGTCTGGAATATTCCTAGCTGATGCTGTATACAATTTAGTGATTCTAATATTAATTACTAAGCCAGTTCTCCCCAGTATTGTTTTGTTTTTGTCACTTTCAGTCAGCAAATAATCCCTAGTATATGCCCTGACCAGGAATTGAACCCTGGTCTCCTGGCTCTTGAGTCGACCCTCAACCACTGAGCCACATCAGCCGGGCATGGCATACTTATTTAATTTCCAAGTTGAACAGTTTGTAAATTATAACTATTGGTGCTGTTCATGTAAAACATGCTTATGATAGTAAAGTGAATAGAAGTGCCCTAAAGTGGTACTTCTTAGTTCACTTGTAACTGTTGCTCTTGAATGGTATCTGACACAATAAAATTTATAAAAATTTTAGCATGAAAAATAACATTTGTTTCAATCAGGTAAGATATAATGGTGGCTTGCACTAAGGTGATATTGAGGTGGTAAAACGTGATTAGAGAAATTAAAAGATAACTTGTTAGTAACTAGGACCTAGCTGAGGTCAGGTGGTATTTGCTGGTTAGTTACTGATTAATTTTGTCTTCCTAGTTGAGAAGAACTTTAGGGGCTAAGACTGTGGATGGAGAAAACAAAGATGACCAACCCATTGGTAGGGGGATTGGTATGATTATAACAGTAAACAGGTAGAAATGATAACAGCTTGGGCTAGTGACACCAGTGAATGGGAAGTAAGAAGTTTTCAGATTCTAGATTCATTTTGAAAGTATAATTAATATGATTTGTTGGTAAATTGGGCAAGAAATATAAGCAAAAGTAAGAAATCAGGGATGGCCCGGCCAGTGTGGCTCAGTGGGTTGAATGTCGACCTATCAACCAGGAGGTCACAGTTCGATTCTCTATCAGGGCACATGCCTGGGTTGTGGGCTCGATCCCCAAAGTAGGGTGTGCAGGAGGCAGCTGATCATTGATTCTCTCCCATCATTGATATTTCTATTTCTCCCTCTTCCTTCCTCTTTCTGAAATAAATAAAATAAAATAAAAGTATTTAAAAATGGGTAAATTAAAAGAAGTATATACTAAAAAAAAAGCCACCTAGTCCAGCCCTACAATAGGGCAAGGATGTATATTATACACAGAAGAGACACATCAAAACAAATCCAAAGAGTGTGGATATACAATACTCATACGAGGGAAGGAGAAAACAGATGCAGACATTGAAGAGAAGAAATTCAAAGACTGATATACAGTATTTCCATGTTCAGAGGGCAGGGAGATGGGAAAAAACCAACAAAGATTGAGAAGAACAAGTAGTAAGATAGGTAGAAAAGCCAGGTTAGGAGCCAAGCAAAGCATTGTAAAAAGATAAGAGGGATCAACTGTGTCACATGTTGCTAATAGGTCAAACCAGATGAGGACAGAGATTGGCTATTAGGTTTAGCCATGTGGAAATCTTTGGTGATCTTGACAAGAGAATTGATGACATGGTATAGAATAAAAACTTGATCAATATGGATTCAAAAGAGAGTAGGAGAGAAGATAGAGATAGTGGGTGCAGCAGACTGCTCTTTCTTTTAAAAAAATTTTTTTTGTTGAATTTAGAGAGGAAGGGAGAGGGAGAGAGAGATAAGAACATCAATGATGAGAGAGAATCATTGATCAGCTGCCTCCTGCATACCCCGCACTGGGGATTGAGCCAGCAATCCTGGCACGTGCCCTGACTGGGAATCAAACCTCGACTCCCTGGTTCATAGGAACAGACTGCTTTTTCAAGGACTATTGCTAAAAGGTGATAGAAGGAAATGGAGGAGTCACTGGAGGGAAAACTGAGGTAAATAGTCTTTTTTTTTTTTTTAGATGGAAGAAACAAACCTGTGTTTTTAGGGTGGTAGAAGAGATCCAGTGGAGCCCTGGCCAGGTAGCTCAGTTGGTTAGAACGTCATCCCAATATGCTAAAGTTGCAGATTCGATCCCCTGTCAGGGCACATACAAGAGTCAACCAAATGAATGCACAAATACATAAGTGGAACAACAAATCAATGTTTCTCTCTCACATCTATGTTTCCCCTCCCCTCCTCTCCCCTCTTCTCTCCTCTTCTCTTCTGTCTCTCTGTCTCTCCCCACCCTTCCTCCCTCTAAGCGTGTTCTCAGGTAAGGATTAAAAAAATAACATGCCTGGCCTATGTGGCTTAGTGGTTGAACATTGACCAATGAACCAGGAGGTCATGGTTCAATTCCTGGTCAGGGCATATGTTCAGGCTGTAAGCTTGATCCTTGGTGGGGAGTGTGCAGGAGGCAACCAATCAATAATACTCTCATCATTGATGTTTCTGTCTCTCCCTCTTCCTTCCTCTCTGATATAATAATCCTATCTAATAAAGAGGACATATGCTAATTAACCATCACTCCGTCACAAAGATGGCTGCACACACAGCTGAGGCCAAGTTCCCATAAGAAGCCTTAACAAGCAATCAGCAGGGACCTGAAGCTACACTCTTCCCCACCCCTGTGGGGCTTGATAGGGGACCTCAGGCCATGCCTCCAACCTTGGCACCAGGCTGGGGGACCTCAGGCCATGTCTCCCACCCAGAGGGACTTGACAGAGGACCTCAAGGTGCACCTCTAGTGCTAGGTTGAGGGAACTCAGGTCACGCCCCCTGCCCAGCAAGTCTTGACAGGGGACCTGAGTCTGTACCCCCCTGCTGGTGGGGCTTGATCGACCTGAGGCTGTGCCTCCCCCCAACCTGGCAGGGCTTGACAGGGGATCTCAGGCCATGTCCCCCACCTGGCGGGCTTGATGAGGGACTCAAGGCATGCCCCCTGCCCCAGTCTGGACTGTGGGACCTCATCCCATGCCCCCTGTCCTAGCACCAGGCCAGGGGACCTGAGGCTATGTCCCCTGCCCAGTGGGGCTTGACAAGGTGTGGGACTGGATCTAGCCCAATGGGGATGGGGGCCAGCTGGGTCTGGGTCTCATGTGATTTTGAAGTGAATGTGGGTGGGTGGGGACTTGACTCTGTGTCCCATGGTGCACCCCAGACTCTGACAGGAGGAAGATTTTCATATATGTTTTATTAATTTTCTTTCATCTCTGTCACTTATATTATAGAGAAAGGGCAAATAGCAACATTAAATTATTTCCTCTAATTAATCCTCTTTTAATGTGCACACATTTCATGCATCAGGCCACTTGTATATATATATATATATATTTTTAAATAAAAATATACAACAAAAAAGCACAGTCATAAGCTTGAAATTTATATAATGTGATTAACTAATGTTACTCCAATAAAGTTAACACAATTTTTAAATTACTGAGCATCACAGAGAGTGTGATGCTTAATATCGACATTATGCAAGAGTTGCAGTTATAGATAATGACAAGATCCCAAGCATTGCATACCCATTATCTGTAATTGTTGCCACTGATGGCACTGATTACTAGAAATGTGCTAAGGAAATGAAATTTAAGTTGAATTTAATGTTAACACACTTTATTTTTTTTAATATATTTTATTGATTTTTTACAGAGTTAGAAACATCAATGAGAGAGAGACATTGATCAGCTGCCTCCGGCACGCCCCTGGGGACACGCCTGCAACCGCGATACATGTCCTTGACCGGAATCAAACCTGGGACCCTTCAGTCTGCTGCTGGCACTCTATCCACTGATCCAAACTGGTTTCGGCTAATGTTAACACATTTTAAATGAAAAGCAACATGACGCTAGTAACTGCCGTATTGAACAGTGCTGTTCTAGAGACATGACCACGTTAGTGAATGGCTAAGACGGAAGTCAACATTATTGGAGAAAAGATGGACAAAAACTTTATAAATTAGTTTATTGAAAGGACCCTATTAGTAAGTGTATATTGAAGTCAGCAAGAATTATGAGAATAGTATTGGAATGACTGAATTATCAGCTAAAACCTTTAAAGAAAGAGAAATCTCAGAATAGGAGGATGTTTGCAAAGAGCAAAGTGGTAGTATAAAGTCAGATAATGTTAATCAAGACAGAGAGTTTTAAGAAGAAATGAGTAAGTTTAGAAACAGCAATGTATGGAGGATCCAGTGATGTAATACATGTTATATCTTCTTTCATTGCAAAGAGAAGTTTGTGAATTGTCCTATCACTTACTTATGGTGTCTTTTGCTGAATAAAAGTCTCTCTTTTTAAATTTGAAAACTTTAGCCCAGCTGGGTGTAGCTCAGTGGTTGAGTGTAGACCCAGGGCATATTCCCATTCAGAGCATATGCCCAGTGGGGGGCATGCAAGAAGCAGCCAATCAATGATTCTCTTTCATCGTTGATGTTTCTATCTCTCTCTCCCTCTCCCTTCCTCTCTGAAATCAATAAAAATATATTTAAAAAATAAATTTGAAAAGTTTATGCTTTAGCTCAATCCCCAGTAAGGGGTGTACAGGAGGCAGCCAGTCGATGTCTCTCTCATTGATGTTTCTATCTCTCTATCCCTTTTCCTTCCTTTCTCTCTAAAAAAAAAAAAAAAGCAATAAAAAATAAATTATTTGAAAAAAAATAAATTTTACATTTTTAGAAATCTTGTTAAACATTTTCGTTAAGTATTTTTAGAAATTTGGTTAAATGTTTCTTTATCCAACTGAAAGTTATTTTGTTATATTTTTAGCCAATCTGTAGAAAATTCTAATAATATTAATTCTTTACCTGTCAAAGCTGTCATCAATATTTTCTCCAGCTTTTTATTTGCCATTTAGACCAATTTTATTTTAATTTTTGACATGTAGAAGTTTTGATTTTTTGTAGTTAAATTTATGAATCTTTAGTGACTTGCTTTTAAGCTTAGAAAGGGTTCTCCCTCTGCAGAGATTTAAAATGCTTACATTTTTTCTTTCTTCCTCTCCTTCCTTCTGCTTCTCCTCTTTTTCTCCTCCTCCTCCTCCTTGTCTCAAGGCCAGCTTTAAGTAAAGCGAGCCACTAAGCTACTCCAATGACTTGTGTCTCTTGGGGATCCTATAGACCAAGAAAAACGTGGGGTTGGGGTTGGGATGGATTTCTCTACAACACCACCCCCTCCCTTTCCCCTCCTACATAATAAGCAGTTCAGTTCGAGCTCCCCAATAAGTGCATGTATGTCTGACAATTAATAAACTGCTGAAGTGAAAGGTGGCCTTTAGATAGTCTGTATATGAATTTAGCCAGTTATACAGAGAGAATGAAAAAAAATATATGGCCTGATTCTGATCAGATGCTGCTTGTTTCTCCTTACACCATGGGGTTCTGTTCTATGTCACTTCCTTTGATGTCAGTGGGAGCTCTGTGCAGGACGGCGAGGCGAACACCGGCCTCCATACATGAAGGTGAGAACTGCCATTACGATAAACTATTCGGCAATGCGGTGAAGGGAACATTGGTTTAACACACTTGGTGGCTACCCTGCAGATCCCACTGTCTGTGAGAGCTTTGTTCGCCCAGAGCAAACAAGAACTTTTTGAATCTTGACATACAAGGGCTCATTCAGCAGAGCATCCCCTGTTATGAGAGGAGGCACAGTGCTGAGCAGGCATTACAGTTTTTAGCCAGCACACAGAGGGCATTTCTCTCACATTCTCTCCATCTGTAAAGAGACTGTTTTCAAGACCCTAGAATGGTTTTCTATAGATTGGGGAAATGTATAAATATTTTTACATGTTGGTACTCACATAGAATGGGGGGTGGCTGTGCAAGCTACAGTCATATCAAAGTTGCCAGGTCTTTTCAATATGGAAAGAAAGAAATTTTTACAAATTTTAGCCGAGGGTGCTACTGGGTGAAACACAGAGCTTGTAATAGAAACGAGAGAACCTTTAACGTGGAAAAGGTGTTGAAAATGAAGAGGCATGTGTATTTGCTTTCCATCTCAGGAGCATTTTGTTGTTAATTAGCTTACAGAGACTTTCTCCTTCTTCCCCCTCGCATGAGTTATGTACCATTTTTTAGAAACCCAGATCAAATGATGTTTTCAGGTTGTTATACTACAAATATCGGAATAAATAGAGGTCAAAGAGCATATGGTTCACATTTGGTGATTTTTTTCGCACCCAAGTCATCCCCTGACTTTTTAAAAAATCATCTCCTGACTCTTTCCCCTCTTTAAACAAAAATCTTTATTGTTAAGCCTATTACAGATGTCCCTTAATTTCTCCCCTTACCCCCAGCTTCCCTCCACCTGGTTCCCAACCTCCTCAGGCCCTCACCACCCCACTGCTCACATCCATAGGTACTACATAATAGTACATCTCTTCCCACACCCCCACACCCACTTCACCCCAAGAATTGTCAGTCTGTTCCATTTCCATTCCCCTGATTCTGTTACATTCACCAGTTTATTCTGTTCATCAGATTTCTTATTAATTTGATTTTCAGATTCACTTGTTGATCGATATGCCTTTGTTGTCACTTTGTTGTTCATAATTTTTTATATTTACCTTTTTCTTCTTATTCCTCTTCTTAAAGAATAGCCTTCAGCATTTCATATAATACTAGTTTGGTGGTGATGAACTCCTTTAGCTTTTTCTTGTCTGTGAAACTCTTCATCTGCCCTTCAAAATTCTGAATGATAGCTTTGCTGTGTAGAGTATTCTTGGTTGTAGGTTCTTGCTATTCATCACTTTAAATATTTTTTGCCATTCCCATCTGGCCTTCATAGTTTCTATTGAGAAATCAGCTAACAGTAGTATGGGTGCTCCCTTGTAGGTAACTAACTGTTTTTCTCTTGTTGCTTTTAAGATTCTCTCTTTGTCTTTTACCTTTGGCATTTTAATTATGATGTGTCTTGGTGTGGTCCTCTTTGAATTCGTTTTGTTTGGGGTTCTCTGTGCTTCCTGAACTTGTAAGTCTGTTTCTTTCACCAGGTAGTGGAAGTTTTTTGTCATTATTTTTTCAAATAGGTTTTCAATATCTTGCTCTCTCTCCTCTTCTGGTACCCCCATAATTCTGATGTTGGTATGCTTGAAGTTGTCCCAGAGGCTTCTTACACTATCTTCATATTTTTGGATTCTTTTTTCTTTTTGCTTTTCTGGTTGGGTGTTTTTGCTTCCATGTATTTCAAATCTTTGACTTGATTTCTGGGATCCTCTAGTCTTTTGTTGAATCTCTATTTCAGTCAGTGTATGCTTAATTTCTGACTGATCCTTTTCCATTTCTTTGGCATTCTCAGTAAGATCTTTGAAGGTCTCACTAAGTTTCTCAAAGGTTTCTAGAAGATTTTTGAGTAACCTTATAACTGTGGTTTTGAACTGTATATGTAGTAGTTTGCTTTCTTCCATTTCTTTCATTTGTGACATGTTTCTTTGTCTCCACATTTTGGCTGCTTCCCTGTGTTTGTTTCTATGTATTTGATAGCTGCTAAGTCTCCTTGAGTTGATAGAGTAGCTTTGTGTCCTATAAGGCCCAGTGGCTCAGCCTTTCCAGTTACCAGAGATGGATACCCTTGGTGCACAACTTTGTGGGTTGACTGCACAATCTTGTTGTAGTGGAGTCTAGATCGCTGTTGATATCACTGGGAGTAATTGGCCTCCAGGCCAATTGCCTATGAGGATCAGCTGTGTCTACAATGGAAGAGATGCTGTGCAAGAGACACCCTTATGGGGCAGGATTTGCTTCAGTGGGGCTTTGGTGTTCACTGAGTCTGCTCCTTGAGTGTGTCACTTATGAATGTGAAGAGTTGTAACCTGGTATGTTCTCACACTGACCACTGGGTACACTGGCTCTTGGATATCCAAGGAGGTACGAACTCAGCCACTGCCTAGGGCCACCCAACAGGAACTACAGAAAGATCTGTAGATTACTCCTCTTTATATCAGGTTTGGAAGTGCCTAGACAAGGCCCAGCTGTGAAGCAAGGCAGGTTGGTGCTGGTATGGCCTTGGGCCTTCTTTTGATAGCTTTGGGGCTTCCTGACCCAGCTACAGCTAGTTTGACAGGTTTTAGAATGAGAAAGGACAGGCCATTCATATGCAAAAGCCACTGTCCATAGCTTGGGTGGGGTGTAAATTGGGTAGGGTAGGGTCTCAGGGAATCTCTAGGGCGGAGCAAACAGCAATCGCTCTCAGTCAGCCCTGCACCAGGGAGGTCCCAACACAGGAACAGTGACCTTTGTGAGTACCTCCATCTGGAAGAAAGCTGCCCCTACGTTCCTGCCTAAGTGTCTGGATCTCCTAGAGTCTTGCCTGGCACTAGAGCTCAAGCTTGTATCTCCCTCCTGATTAAAAAAAGCAGCACACCTGGATGCCAGCCTGTTCTGCGCCTCCACACCTCCTACCAGTCTCAATGCACTTTCTTCTTTACTTCTAGTTGTAGTCCTTTCATTTGCCAGCTTTCCTGCTGTTCTGGATGATAGTTATGTATTTTAGTTTTAATTTTGATGTGGTTGTGAAAGGCAGCAAGTACAGGTATTTACTTATGTGGCCATTTGGTTCTTCTCATCCCCTGACCTTTAAATAGCCATGTCCCCTACTGATTTATTCATATCATTCTGCTCCTATCCATGCCCTTGCTTAAGCTGTAGCATTCACCCAGCTTCAAGGCCCCTCACTTCCATGAACCCCTCCCAGAGCAGAATACCAGCATTTTGTATTTGTATTTTTTTCCTATTGCAAAGCATGTGAGTGGAGCAGACTTCTTCTCCCTCTCCTCCTCCTCCTACCTCTTTCCTCCTCCTCCTTTTTTTCTTATTTCTTCTTCTACATCTTCCTTAAAATTTTGAATTCTTTTTCAGAAAACTTCTTTTTACCTCGGCATATAAAATCCCCTTTCCATAACGCATCATCAAGTGGCCAGCATGTAGACAATATTTAAAACCTTGGGATTGAATGAGATCATCAAGGGAGTAAACAAATTTAGGTGATTAGGGAGAAGAGAAAATATGTTTGAGAAGTTATTCTATAACAGTATACCAGGAGCAGCAGCTTTGGAAATAATAGTTGTATTTTAATATAATAGTTATAAACTCACCTATTCTGTGTGAATATGCTCTAATTTATATAAGCAGTCATTTACCAATAGCTTCTTTTTTTAAAAAAATATGTTTTATTGATTTTTTACAGAGAGGAAGGGAGAGAGATAGAAAGTCAGAAACATCAATGAGAGAGAGACATTGATCAGCCGCCTCCTGCACCTCTCACAGTGGAGATGTGCCCACAAGCAAGGTACATGCCCCCGACCGTAATCGAACCTGGGACCTTTCAGTCTGCAAGCTGACGTTCTACCCACTGAGCCAAACCAGTCTCAGCACCAACAGCTTCTTACAACTGCTCCTCTTGTTCTCAGTTTATCCTCACTATAACCCACTCTACATCCTGCCGAAGTTAACCTCACGTTAATTTTACTTATTTGTGCCTGGCTAAAAACCAGAAAAATGGTTAAGTACCATATATTGCATTTATCTGATGAAATGCAGCACAATTATGATTTTTAATAAAATACTTGCAAAATAATGTTGAGTAAAACATAATCCCAATTTACACACAAACATGTGACATGCACACACACACACACAACCAGAAAAAAATCCTGATGTTTATCCACCAAAAGTGTAACATTTCTGGGTGATAGATTTCTAGGTGACTTGTATTTTTTTTATGCTTTCAGTGTTTTATAAATTTCCTTCATGAAAAATAGTTTTTTTTTTTAAAGTGTACTTTAAATATGTTGCTTCACAGGCAGGAAACCAGCTTTGATTCTTTATTGCCTACAAAGGTAATGCCCAAATATCTTAATTTAGTGATCAAGACCCTTCAGTCTAGAGGCCCAAACTCTTTGTTTTAGTAAAAAGAATCTGTTCAATGTCTTGTGGATGTCCTCTGTACTTTCAATTTCTAGACTTTTTTGAAAGCTGGGATTCTTTTCATTTTCTTCCTTTCCCTATAATGTCTACAAATCTTTGGCGGCACTGTTAAGTTCTACCTCTTACTTGGTCCTGAGAGCATGAATAATAAAAGATGTCTCCAAAAATTAGTGGCTCTGTTATTCATTCAGCATTGATCACAAGATGCTTTGTATTGTAGTTCTTTTTCTGAGTTCATAACTTATCTCCCTAACTGACATTTCTGTTTCTTAGCATATAGGTTCTGTGACTTAGAGTCACCCTCAGTGGAGATTAAACAAGTATTGTATGGCAATGCTGGACACTGATACAGAGCTCTCCATGTATTGTCTTGGTAGCCTCTGAGCCCCTGTGTCTTGTTCACAGTAAGTGTGTAATAAACATTTGCAGTGTTTTCTTTACGTATATATTTGTATCTTCTCAGTGCATTGAGCTTATTGAAAGAATAACAACATTTAAGCAGTTATTTACCATAAGGGAAATATTTTAAAAACATGTAGTTTTGAACTATTGCTTCAGCATTCTTTCTTCCTTCACAAAAGGTCACTGGGCTTTTCTCCAGGGAATGTTCTCTTCTTACTGTCTCCTGAAATACAATGTAGCTTTACTTTTTCTTCCTTAGTCCCTGGTTCCCAAATATAATCTCCGCATGTGCTCTATCGTAGGTGAAATACTTCCTGCCTTAATGAAATCTAGCTCCCAAATGGATTTCTGTTGGTGTAGGGAGCAACTTGAGGATTTTGCACTTGGCACCATTCGATTTCCTTGGCATCTCTCCATAGTCACCATTTAGAAAGCTCCTCGTCGGCAGGATTTCTCCCCATCATACACTCTGTGGCGATTAAAAAAAGGATTGTATTACGTTGGCTTGAAAATGTGATGGAAAATGAAATTTACTTTACCAAGAAAGGAAGCTTTTAAAGCCCAAATTGTTCTACTAGGACCCTTATACAGAGATAGCTCTCAGTGAAGTAAAATGGCAGATGTGGTGAAAGTTTAGTTTGCTGCTAAGTAAACACCACTGTTTAAAATCACTCACATAAATAAAGCAAGTTGCAAAAACAATATGGATATATTTATGTTCTAAAAAATATGGGTGCAAATATACTTAAAAAGTAAGCTTGGATTAAGATCTTCAGGAATGTCCTGAGCACTGACAAGCTGATGGTGTATATAAAATAATATCCTATTATTTACTTTAAGATTAAAACCATGTTAAAATTAAATACATATAAGGAGTCCCAACAAATTATGATTTTTTATGTCTATACCTTTATGAAAACATCAAGTTCTTTACAAAAAATTTTTTTTGGTCATGGTTTGCTGGCACCTTAAATATATACTTCATCCACTCATTGGGTAATTCTGTTTTGTTTATGTGAATGTAAATGCACAGAAAAAGGTCTGAAAAGAAACATGCCAAATCATTAACTATGGTTACTCCTACAAAAGGAGTGAGGTGGAACATTCTTCCCCTAATCATCTATAACCAAAATATGGTTATTTATTTCAGATACAATTATTAAAAACAAACAAATACACTGGGAAAGTATAATATTTCACCTTTTCTTTTTTCTATCAAAGTTTAATATTAAAGTGTATATATATATATGTACATATACATATATATGTATATATATACACTTTAATATATATACATAGTATATATATACACTTTAATATATATATACACATATATATGTGTATGTATGTGTGTGTGTGTGTGTGTATATATATATACATATATATATATATATATATATATATTAGCAAAGGTGGAGATTTATTGAAGAACAAGTACAGACTCCCACGTGGGGAGAAGGAAGAGTCCCACATAACTGAATCCCATGTAGGGAGGGGGAAGAGTCCCCTGAAGTGCTTATATTTGATAAATGTTAACGTAATTGAGGGGCACCTGAAATGCGAGTATTGATTCTTTTTCCCTCTTTCATTCAAAAACATGGTTTCTAATAGCTGCCCACTATTAGTTTTTTTCAGATATTACTGCCAGTCATCATCACCACTAACATTCATTGACCTCTCACAGAATGTTAGGCCTGAGAGGTGGGAATTATTATCACTGTCATTTTATAGTTGAAAAAAAAGAGGCTGGAGAGGTTTGACTATCTCCTGTGAGCTGGGTCTCACAGCTAGCAAGTGATGGAACTGAAATGTATCTCTGGCAGACAGATATTATATTCTGCATAGGAAAGTAGATGGGAGTAGAACTAATCTGTGGTTTAAGATTTTTACTTTATTTCATAGTTGGCATATACATTTTTCTCTAATTGGGAACCGAGTAAAGGCATCTAGGTTTGGTTGATGTGTTGGTTGAAAATTACTATTATTATGAAGATGATTATTATAGTATTACTATAGTATTTAGTAATTATGCAGTGTTTTATACTTCAAAGAACTGTGCTTTATGATCATTTATTAGCTTGACTCACAATATCTCTACCACATAAAGATGCACTTACTATGCATATTTTGTAGAAAGAGAAACTGAAGCAGATTAAGATGAGCTACATCTTCATAATAAAAAGTGAAGGTAAAATGCAATCTCTTAAATTTCTGAGACCCAGAGAAACAGCTCAATCTGGGCAACAACAGAAGTTTAATCCTTTAAGCAGTTTTTTAAAGGAAGGTGTCATTTCCAATATTTTTCTCAATATTCAACTAAATATAAAATGTTAAATATGCTAAAAGTTGATGACCATTTCCTTTAAGGTTGTCTATTTTTGAGCTTTTACTGCATTCATGTCATGTGACAGTTTTGTCCTAACTCAACCTTACTGTATCCCATTTCTACACACAAGTACAATTTGACTATGGATATTGGTTGTCAGTGTCAATATTCTATTGATTCAAATTGCTTCCACTGTCTTTAAGAGATACCTTTTGTTCATCACAGGCACAGGACTCGTCATAATAATTTACAATAAAAACAAACTTTGTGCAAGAATTATATTGGGAGTAAAGGAAGTCTTAGATGTCTGACAGTTTGTACACTTCAAAACTGAAGATTATAAACATGTCAGTATGACTTGGGGTGGGAGGGGGAGAGAGATGAGAAGAAGCTGTGTGGGTTTATTGCAGCACCCTATAAAAGGCTTGGAAGAAATACACACTCTTCCATAAATCTCGTAGTCTCTTTCAGTTGGGAGGCAGTCATGACCATAGCACCTGGGAAAGGCTCAATAAACATTAATTTAGTGGTTAAGACTCTGTAGAGAAAGACTACCTGGGTACTAATCCAGCTACATTTCTTGCTAGTTAGTTATCTGAACTAGCTGTGCTTATGTTTCTCCATCCAGAAGAAGAAAGAGGATCACATTCCATAAAGTTACTTACTATGAGATTTATTCAAGTATATGCTATTACTTGTTTTTCTATTTCCAAGGCAGGTGACAAATAACATCAGCCATAATGCCATTAAAATGTTGGTGGTAATGATATTTATAATTTGATGTCTGCACTTGCCTGGCTTGTTTAGAAATGGTACAATGTGGTACAATACAATTTTCTACTCCAGAAAAAACAATTTAAAAGGACCTCAAAATACATTGGAATACATAGTTATGAGCACATGTAAAATCTATAGGGCAAAATTTTATACTTGTTTCTCCAAAACAACCATATGATCTCACACCCCAATGGCTCTAAACTCAGTGCCCACCACCAAGATTTTACTAGTACATGTGCATGAGGCCAACTCACTGTACAACCTGAATAAAGACAGTGATGCCTGCCTAGTCTGTTAGCGTCTAACTTTTCAAGGGACTCCAGAAACTGGGATTGCTTTTTTTTTTTTTTTTAATGTGACATTTCTCAGCCTAAAATTTTTGGCTCAATATATTTCTTGGTACAAAACACTGTGGGTCAAACAACACACTTGAGGGCCATTTTTCGAATCTCTGCCCACTACACTAGTACCTATATAGGAGTACAGTGTGCTGTTATTTATATCAGCAAATGCTTTTCAAGCGCTTATTCCAAGGCATGGATGCAAGGTGAGGAAGACAGAATATGACCAAGTCTTCATAGAACTCAAAAAGTCTAATGGGGAGGTAGGCAATAGTGTCACAGGCCAGAGTGAAAAATGCCACAGCAGAGTGTGGAAGCCAGGACTTAAGGCTTTATGTATTTGATCAGGCCCATTATAAGAAACTATAAACAAAGAAAACCATTATTTGAAAGCTTGGCAAATGGTGATACCCAAGTAGATGGCTCTTTTGTTTAACAAAACACCTTAATGGATTTGGGGGGTGGGAGCTATGCATAGAGGAGTTTATGCATAGAAATGGCCACAATCTTGCACAGTTCCAGGGGGACCATTCCTTTTGTGGCCTCTGCAATCGGCACCCCCTTGAGCACCACTCAGGTTATACTCTTTGTGAATGGTAGGCCTCCCCCACCCGCCTCCGGAATTGTGCTACCTGGATGATTTGGTTAATAAACATAGGCCTGGAATCTGGCCTGAGTGAGGATTGAGGGCTAAATTCTTCTACATAATAAAGTAAGAGGAAGAAAAAAAATAAAGAAATTTTAAGTCTTTACCTAGTGGGTAGAGGCAGGAGGTGGAGGGGTGCCTGTAACAGGAAGAAAAAAAGCGTTTGGAGAACATTTCTAGGATGAGGATGGGCCAGCAATTTACCTGGAGCCTATGAATCTGGTGAGAGAATCCCTGTAATTTTGAAAAGCGACCCATAAAATCATCTGTCATCTTCTTTAACCTTCAGAAGACACTGACAAATGAAGTCAAACAACTTTTCTTTGGCATTAAGTACAGCCTTCGGATCTCTTATGTATACATGAGAAGATAACCAGGAAAGACGCAAAGCTCAGGCTCACATAGCAACACTCAGCTAAACATACAGTACAATAATAACTTGCTCTTTTACTGTTTTTCTTCAAAAAGCTCAAAGCGCTTACACTTTTATTTCCTCATTTGTGCTAACATTCCAGTGTGGGAGGGGCAGATTTATGATAACTTTATTTATAGATGGAGAAATTGAAATAGAGATGAAATCGCTTTACTCAATGTTGCATGGTTGGGGTGGTCCACACTGGAATTTAGTTCTCCAAGATCGTGCCACAAAGTGGAAAGATCATGAATTTTGCAATTAGAGGGATCTTTGTTTGAACAATTCTAATTTCTGCCCTTTAATAAGAATGTGGCCTTAAGTCGGTTACTTCATCTAAGCCTTAGTTTTTCTCTTCTGTAAAATTAAGATCATAAAACCTCATAGCAGAGTAGTGAAGATTAATTTAGAAAATGCATGTTAAGCCCTGGCACAGAATAGTTCTCAAATAAGATTAGTTCCACCCCCAACTCAGCATTATCTGGTTGAATTTCATTAGAAATATAAAGTAACCAAAACAAACAAAAAATCCCACATTAATACTAATTTTTTTTTTCTAGCCTCATCTCCCATAAACAGCAAAACCTGAATAAAAATCTATCATTTCGTTCAATGGCAAGAACTTTTGTTTCTGTAGAATTATTCCTATTTGGGGCAATTAGAAAAAAAGAAAAAGGAATATGTGGAAGACAAGAGAGTAGAGTGCAATGGTTCTAAACCTTGAGAATGTACCAGAGTCACCTGGAAGGCCTGTTAAAACACAGATTTCTGGGCCCCACCCCAGAGTTTCCGATTCACAGGGTCTGGAGTGGGGCCTAATGATTTGCGTTGGTAACAAGTTCACAGATGCTGCTGATGCAGGTAGTCTAGGGACTAGACCTTAGAGGAGCACCGGCATGGTTTTATATAATTCTGGGGGTGGGGCCCTGCAATCTGTGTTTTACCGAGGCCTCCAGGTGATTCTGGTGCGCTCTCAAGTTTGAGAACCACTGGTACAGTGGGAAAAGCATGAGGGGACAGACCCCCATTCAGATCCTGACTGCACCATTTACTAGTTAGATGACAAGGTTCAATGACAAACCTCTCGCATTGCTGCGTCCCTCAGGGAGCCTGAGAAGGTCTGTAATTCAGGATTCCTCTCACTCTTCCTCTAAGCCAGTGGTTCTCAACCTTCCTAATGCCACGACCCTTTAATACAGCTCATGTTGTGGTGACCCCAACCATAAAATTATTTTCGTTGCTATTTCATAACTGTAATTTTGCTACTGTTAATAAATCGTAATGTAAATATTGCTACTTCATAACTGTATGAATCGTAATGTAAATATCTGTGTTTTTCCGATGATCTTAGGCTCTATATGAGCGGTTCTCAACCTGTGGTTGATGACCCACAGGTTGAGAACCACTAGCAGGGTCGCCTAAGACCATCGGGAAAAAACAGATATTTATATTACGACTCATACAGTTATGAAGTAGCAATGAAAATAATTTTATGGTTGGGGGGGTCACCACAACATGAGGAACTACATTAAAGGGCATTAGAAAGGTTGAGAGCCACTGCAGAGTCTAAGCCCTTGGCCCTGGGTGGAAAGAGAAGTTAGTGAGTCCTGCCAACCCAGGTTCTGTTTTTTATTCCTTCACACTCCAAGGCACAAAAGGCTGCTTAAACTTGGGTATTAGGGAAGTATTTACAAACACCTCTGCGATCACAAAAATAAAATAAATAAATAAAGCCAATAGCAAAGGCATTGTTTGAATTTTAAATTCATAATAACGGTTGTAAAACATTTCAATTTCTTCTGCCTTATTAAACAGAAAATTTTAAAAAATCTTCCTCCCCCACAGTTTTTAAGAGATGCTTGTAAATTTGTTTTGCAGATAGTATGCATGCTAAGAGGGTTTATTCCCGCTTCCTCTCCCCAATATCTGGCCTGAGATATAGACTCTGCCTCCGATGTTTGATGCCTTCCTGCTTTTGTGGCTGAGGAATCTCTTTTTTACTTATTTTTCCCTGCGTTCCCTGCCTGGCAACTGACTGTGGGTCCTCATACTGTCTTGGCTCGTAGTGTCGCAAGTCTCCGGGCTGGCCACAGGACATTCTTTGGCTCACCTACCTTCATTTTTTCCCATTGCAAAAACCTCTACTCTTCTTTTATTTCCTGAACCAACCTTTTCTGTTGCCTATTGCTAATCCACAGTTTTCCAAATTTCTCCCTGTCAGAGCGGCTCCACCGACAGAGAAATTGTTCCTGCGGAGGTCTGAGAATCGTGCTTGTATTCAGTCCTGCGTTGGTACTAGGTACACTGACGTGTTTATCAGGCATTTTTCACGTTGAATTCCAGCAGCAATCCAGAGATGATCACATATGCACATAGGCACATGCATACACATATCAGATGTATTACAGATGAAGAAACGGAGGCGTAGGGAGGTCGCGCACCTTGCCCAGGCTGGAAAAGTCAAGGCAAGCGCCAGGACCCAGGCCAGGAGGCCGCTGCGCCCCCAGCTCTCGGCCTGCGTCGAAGCTCCAAGCGATGATGGGATGGGTCTAGGCACACGATTTGGTGCCCGCACTTAATAAAGAATCTCGTTAGGGGTAGCCGAGCAGATCTTTACACACAAGGTAAAATCAAGCGCCAGCGTTTGTGGTATTGAGTCTGGCATCTTGCTCCGGTTTCCTCTTCTGCGAGACGCACGCCCCCCTCTCAAGGCGCCTGGAGATGATGAACTGAGTGAAGCACCTGAAGCGCTTCACAGGGCACCTACCTAGCAGGTGGCAAGCCGTCAACGAGAGCTAACTACCGTTCTTTTTAAAAGAGGCCGATGGGAGGGGAGAGGACCTCTGAGAGCGCAGAGGCCGGGTGTATGCGCTGGATCCTTGTCACCGACATTCTTGGAGCCTCGATTTCCTCCTACGTAAAACCAAGTGGATGGAAGGGAACCCGAGGAGCAGCGGCAGCCTGGGGAGCAAGGGGTGGCGGGGCAGAAAGGGTTACCGACCAGTCCGGGGGCGGGTTGGGGCGGGGGGGGAGTTGGGGGGACGAAAGAGGGGCAAGAGGCCCCGCCCCGCCAGGGAGGCCCCGGCCGCTCCTGCCCGCGAGCAGTTCCGGTGCCAAACCCGTCCCTCACCCGCTCCCCCGGAAGTGCTTTTCCCAGGTTCGGGCCGGAGAGAGGCCTGGTAGGCACAGCCGCTGAGGCTCCACCGCCTCCGATTAGGCGCTGCCGCCCCGATCGGAGCCCGGGGTCCGCGCCCGCCGCCCCGCGCCCTGACCCCTGCCAGTGCCCGGGCCGACGGTGAGTGGCCGGGGGACGGCCTGGGATGGCTGCTGGCCGTGTCGGGCTGGCGCTCCCGGGCCCCCGCTGCCCGCTCCAGGCTCCGGGCGCCGGGCTGGGCTGGGCTGGGCTGTCGGGGTTCGGGGAAGCGGGTTGCCGCCCGCCGCGGTCTTGGCCAAAGCCGCTGGCCGGGAAGGAGCGGGCGGCGGGCGGCGGGGTGGGCGGGGCGGAGCCGGGGACCGGGTTCCCGGAGCTGTTGTTGCTGCTGAGACTGGAGAGTGGGAATGGGCCGGGCCTCGGTCCTTCCGATCCCCTCTTTTCGGCTCCCCGAGTCGCCTTCGCCCTGCCTCTCAGGTTTGGTTTCCTGCGCCCCACCTGGGTGGGGCTGGGGACCTGGACGCCGGACTCAGTCTGGGGACCCAGTTCCCGGCATTTTCGTCTTCCTGGGGCTGCCCGCGGGCTCGTTTTTTAGCCCGGTCGCTGAGGTGTTGCCTCCTCCGTCCCGGGGCGGGGCGAGGCGGGTGTCGATGCCCGAGGTCTCCCTCAGAGCGAGCGTTTCTGCCCGACGCGCTGGGGTGTTGCCCGGCGTCGATGTGGACCGCGCTCGGGACCGGTTCTGGATGATGGGGTCCGTGTGGCACCGGCGTGTCCCCCACGATCCCGAGCGAGCGGAACGCTTGCTCGAGCTATTGTTCAAGTCGCTTCTTAAAACAAACCACTTGAGGAGGAAAATCGGTCCAGATACGTTTCCTTATTTTTCTTGCAGACGTACAAAACGATGCTTATTCTCTAATCTGTATTCCTAATTCCTGTGGCTATTTGAAGTTACGGTTGTGCGTGCAGTGAGTTCAGCCTGCGGTGGTTGCACGAAGGGTTTGCAGAGGTTTGGAGACTCGTTAGTCTCTCTCTCTTCCCCCAAGTTTGTGTAGACTTCATGTTCGGAGCTGTCATTTTCCATCACTTTTTAAAGAAGACTTGTTCTCGGTAACGCCTGTGAGGTTCCCTATACTGTTACAGCTGTTGTTGCAAGGCAGAGTTCACGCTGGTGGGCACAGGTGATTCGTCTTTATTTATTTGAGAAGCTTCTGTTATGAAGTATTTAGCGCCGATAAAGTGGAGGACTTCCTAAAGGAACAAGTAAAGTAGGAACCTTTAATGAATAGATTTCAGATAATAAGCTGATGAAAGTTATGTAGGAAATAAGGGTTTTCCACATGTAATAGTGATTTTTCAATTATGATCATAAGGGAATGCAGTTACTGCAGATTATGACTATCAGCAGATGACCAGTGTTTTTGCAGTGTAAAGTGTACACAAGCCACCTGTGTGAAGCAAGTGACACTTTCCTGCATTTTCACCTGGTGCTTATATTAGGCTTATACTGTAGCTATTTGGGTACTTACCTCATTCTCCGCCCACGACTGACAGAGGAGTTAGTTTGAAATTAAGAGAAAACAGACTGAAGTGACGAGTTCAGTGAGCTCTCCTATGCAAAAGAAAATTTATTTCAGGATTGTTGCTCTTCAGCGGGCAGAGGGCAGATGGATGCTTTTTTAATTTCCTAGAAAAGATTGTGGAGAAAAGGTTAGTTGACTGACATTTACATTTAGATAGAAACTGTAGATTTTTAACCGTTTGAAGTGGTTACTTCCAATGAACCTTATATTCTAGGTAACCTGGCCCGCTAACTTTAGAGCTTACGGTTAGAGAATTATAATTGAGAGAAGCTGGAAAAGGAGTCAAGTTAGGTATGGTCATGGATCCGTACTGATGGTAGTTAATGTGTTTTGAAGGGAAATATTTCAAGAATTGTAATGGCAGAAAAAGGTGCTTGGGAAAATCAGATACCCTTAGGCACTGGAAATTTTATTATATTTAAGTCAATTCAGTAGATACTGAACATTTGCATTGTAAATTATATTATTCAAGTCAATTCAACTGATATTGAACATTTGCTATGTCAGACAGCCAGGTACGAACAAATAAAGATACAGCCCTAACAACTAAGAGTCATATTTTGGTAATACTTTTCTATGATGTGTCAAAAGTAATGAAGAGATGAATTGTATTGTTTAAGCATGTTAAGCAATTTTTGTTTAAGCATGTTAAGCAATTTTTCTAATTGCTGGTGGTAGTGTGTGCTTGATGAAAAGCATTATTAGGCTTCATAGGGTACAGAGATGAAGTCTTCTCTCTTTAGGAATTTGAAATTTATGAGGGGATATAATATATTTGCATAAAAATTTACTACATAAAAATATATACATGTATAGGTTTTTTTTTTTTTAGAAATTATTTTATTTTTTTATATTTTATTGATTTTTCACAGAGAGGAAAGGAGAGAGAGAGAGAGAGTCAGAAACATCGATGAGAGAGAGAGACATCCATCAGCCGCCTCCTGCACATCCCCGAATGGGGATGTGCCCGCAACCAAGGTACGTGCCCTTGACCCGAATCGAACCCAGGACCTTCCAGTCCGCAGGCCAACGCTCTATCCACTGAGCCAAACCGGTCTCGGCTGTACATGTATAGGTTTGATGTAAAGTTTGGAGTTGTTTGAAAGGAAAATGGGCTCATTTTTAGCTGGAGTAATTATGGAGAGTAGTGGAGGTATAGTAATATTTCTGAAATTAACTCTTAAACTATTATTTATTGAGCACCAGGTGAGCACCAGGCTCTGCTAATTGGGGACTATGTAGCTAGCGCTAGCAGGTAACTGAGCCCTAATTTGAATCCAGATCTGCCTGAGGCCAAGCCTGTGTGTGTTTCCACTACATCATGCTACCTTCCAATAAACTGGTAATCTGAATTCAACATTACAGAGGGTAAGGCTTTTCTAAGACAAAAATTTGTGTGTTGGGAATAGGTGGATGAAGAAGTCTTTAAAGGGAATGATGTGAGCACAAGTGTGGAGGAGGGAACTGGGTCCCAAATTTGAGTCCGCTGCCCAGGTCCCCAGCCCCACCCACCCAGGTGGTACACAAGTTCATGGTGTACTCAGAGAAAAGTTAGTGGACCAGGTTACCTAGAATATAAGGTTCATTTTGGGAAATAAGAGTTGAGGTTTGAATTTTATTTTTCTTTAAAAATATATTTGTATTGATTTTACAGAGGAAAGCAGAGGGGGAGAGAGAGAAACATTGATGAAAGAATCATTGATTGGCTGCCTGCACACCCCAATCTGGGGATGGAGCCTCAACCTTGGCATATTCCCTGACGGGGAATCAAACCGTGATCTCCTGGTTAATAGGTCGATGCTCAACCACTGAGCCACACCGGTTGGGCTGAGGTTTGAAATTTAATTTGAAGCTGGAACATGTTTAAATGCTGTACTTAGGAGTTCAACATTTGGGAGGTAATGAGAAACTTCTAAGGTCTAAAAGTGTAGTGTGTAGAGTTTTTTGTTGTAGAAATCTGACTTTCAATATGTGGAGTTGACCCTTGAAAACATGGATTGCAACTGCGTGGTATCATTTATATGCAATAAATATATAGAGTACTGTAAAAAATATATATATATATAGAGTACTGTAAATGGAAGTTCTTAACATTTTCTTTTCTCTAGTTTACGTTTTTCTTACAATTATTATTTTCCATACAGTTGTGCATATATAAAACAGTTTATTTTTGTATTATTTATTAATTATTTTCCATATGAACAACTGTAAACCTATTTTGCCCCACCCTTTATGTTAATCAGCTGTTTATGTTATTGATAACAATTTTGGTCAACAGGCTATTAAGATTTTTGGGAGTCAAAAGTTACACGTGGTTTTTCAACTTTTGGGGATTTGTTGGTACCCCTAACCCCCACATTACTCAAGAATCGACAGTAGTATAAATACTGTCAAGCATTATGGCATTGGGATGATTTAGTAGGTGGTGGAAGGAAGGACTGTTGGGAAAGGTTTGGAGGAAATTGAAGTTGAAGGCTGTACTTATTTTAAATGTGAGTGATGGCAGTGGTGGTACTAGTGGTAGAAATATGGGGAAGGGGATGCTTAATGAGATCAGTTTTGAATATGTTGAATATGTTTTTTATATACTTGCCTAACACTGGGAATGCCCAGAGGCTTTTGTAAAAGTGGGTTTGTAGTTCATGCTAGAGGGCAGTACTAGGCATATATTAAACGTGTGTAGAAAATAATACATGTACTTGTTGAGTCTGTATAAGGAGTTGAGAGAAGGGAGAGTTTAGAGGGGAAAGAAAAAAATTCTCTTAGATGGCATCTGTTTAAAACAGAAGGAAAAGATACTATGTAGATAATTTTATATAGTGGGTAAAATACTTGATAATCTGTGTACTGCTCCCTCATATTGCAGATTCAGATAGGATAGAAAAAATCTGATTATTGAAAATTCAAGTGGAGCCCTAGCCGGGTTCTCAGTTCGTCAGAGCGTCATCCCAATATACCAAGGTTGTGGGTTCAATCAGGAGTAGAATAACAAATCGATCTCTCTATCTCTCTCAAAAAAAAAAAAAAAATAAAGAAAAGAAAAAAAAAAGGAAAGAAAAGCCAACTGGGAATAAAACTTTCTTGCTATTGCTTTCAAGAATGCTATGCTATCATTGTCCAAACTATCAAACTTTGGTCACTTAAAACTTGTTTGGTTGTTTCTTTTGGACATTTGCTGGCAAGTGATATGTGAGAATTTGGAAGCAAATCTCTGATATAATATTCTGTTTTTATATGTATGACTTTCGGTTTTGGTTTTAATACTAAGAACCTCTAAATATTCAAAGATAATTTTTGTACCTTTTATTACTACTGGCTGCTAATAGCACATTCATAGAAAATGGCATTTAGTTACATATTTTTCTTCTAATTCTTTAGTAAGTACTTTTGATTAACATGAATGGCTTTGTCTCTAATATTCTTATACCTTAGAGGGAAAGAATGATAAGATACTTTTAACCATCATGTAATGATAGATATGTAGTCTATTTTAATTACAGAATTATGTGGTTTTTCTGTTTAGATATTTAAAATGGGGGGCATCTGTAATTGTTTTCAGAATGAAGCTAATAGTTTTAACATTTTGAGTGACAGTTTTATTAATTTCAGACTGAGTTACTATGAAGTGTTTATTTCCTTCTTGAAATTAATATGTTGTTTTTCAGGAATATGTTTTTCACTATATCACAGGCACATGGGAATATCCTAAGAGTCCTGTGTCAGTGTTGTTGGAGGCAGGGGGTTTGTGTGCTTTGTCTGGGCTGGTTGGCTTAGTTGCAGTGAGCCTGGTATTAATGAGGCAAAGGTCAGGAGTTCCATTTAGCTTCAGTCTGAATGATGGCCAGGGAGTATACCTCTCACTCCCACCAGCTGCCTTGGAAATTCCTTGGTTGTCATTGGTCACAAAGGTGACTGGATTAGGGCGGGTCTTTATAGCACTGGAAGAATATTAGAGGAAACTTAGTATAATGGTTAGGAACTCTGATTCTGGAATTAGACAAGCCTGTGTCAAATTCTTCGTCTGTGACCTTGGGAGAGTCCCTAAATCTCTCCAAGCCTCTATTTCCTCATTATTGAATATTTCGTTTGGGCATGCCCTACTGTTGCTTTCTTTCTTCACGTGGGAGTTAGTTGCTTAGACCTGTCATTCCCAAATGCTGTACTATTGAGTGGTGTCAGTCCATGACAACATTTTCACTTGTCTGAAGTGAGAATGAGAATGAGTTAGCTTCTCTGAAAGCTAAATCTGTTGAATTTAAAAGATTTTTGTCTAAAATTATCTTTTACCATTTTTGGTGTAAGCATATTAGTTCTTTTATGAAATAATGGTGATGGTAATTGGCAATTATTTTATTTTTTAAAATATATTTTATTGATTTTTTACAGAGAGGAAAGGAGAAGGATAGAGAGTCAGAAGCATTGATGAGAGAGAGACATAGATCAGCCACCTCCTGCACGCCCCCAACTGGGGATGTGCCCGCAACCAGGATACATGCCCTTGACCGGAATCGAACCTGGGACCTTTCAGTCCGCAGGCTGACGCTCTATCCACTGAGCCAAACCGGTTTCGGCTATTTTCTTTTTAAATGTCCTTGGCAAAATAAAGATAGCACCTTTGATTTTTTTTATTTTACTTTTTTAAGATTTTGATTCTATGAAATCTGATCATCTTGGTTTAAACAGAACCAGAGATTTGGGGGAGAATACTCATCCAACATATTTATGCATGTTCAAGTTAGATTTGTGGTAGTCTGCCCTTGTATTATGCTAAGGGACTATATTGTGATTCTCACCCCTGTTGAATTTAATTTTGACATGTTTTTACATTACTTATAGCACATTTCAAGGGATAGTTCAGGTTGTTTTCAGTTGAGTTCAAACAAGTTGCTCCAAATTACTTGTTGAAGGCTGTGTTTCTCAAGAGTCCCAGGGGGTAAGCTGGCTAACCGTGGGGGCTGCCTGAGGGTGCTGCTGTAAGTCATTACTCTGTTGATTAGCCAACAAGATAAATAACTTGCCTTTGACATAGTGGAGTAGTAGAAACCGGCTTTCCTTTTTACCTCTTCTTCAGGAAAGATCCTTGAAGCTACAGCAAGAAAAGCTTTTTTTTTTTTTTTTTTTTAAATTTAGCATAGCAAGTAAACCTTGTACTACAAATACCAGTATTCAGAATGCTTTCTAGAGAAAGAATAGTTCAGCACTTTGCGTAATGGGTTATGTAAGTGGAGCCACAGAAGTCCTCCTGGGGACACAGGCCAGTTATTAGCATAAGTGTTTATTGAAATTACATTCATTTGTCTAGCTGAGAAGTTTATTGACTCCCTGGTTCACTTAGAGGGTGTGTGTGTGTGTGGGGGGGCGGCAGGGTGGGTTAAGGTGCAAACCTTGCCTAAGTGACTGTTGAATTAAGACTTATTTGTTTCCTTGGAGTGCTTGGTTAGGTAATTTAATTATTATTTTAAAATATATTTTTATTGATTTCAGAGAAGAAGAGAGAGGGAGAGAGAGACAGAAGCATTAATGATGAGAGAGAACCATTGATTGGCTGTCTCCTGTACGTTCCCTGCTGGGAATTGAGCCTGCAACCAAGGCATGTGCCCCAACTGGAATTGAACCATGACCTCCTAGTTCATAGGTTAATGCCCAGCCACTGAGCCATACCGGCCAGGGCCTAAAATTTACTTTTATTACAAAAGCGTACAGTATAACATATATACAATTTAAGTAATTATAAAATGAACTACCATGTACTACTAATTAGCTTAGAACACTGCCAGCATTTTTGAAGCCCTTTATACTCGTCAGTATTTGTGTTTTAACAATTCCCCATTCCCCCGTCCACAAACCCCTGGCAACAACTATTTTACTTTGTCTCTGTGTATTTGACTATTTTAGTCAAATACCTCATACAATAGTGTCTTTTTGTGTGTGACTTATTTCACTTAGCATATCTACAAAGTTTATTTTGGAGTATGTTCATTGAGTTTTTAAAAGTTTCATGTACTGTATATTTTTTACTTCTAGAAGTTTCATTCCATTCCCTTTTAAGACTCTCCTTTTTTGTATTCTTATTCCTTTTCTTTTTTCCTTTTTAATCCTTACTGGAGGATATACTTATTAATTTTAGAGAGAGGAAGAGAAAGAAATAAGGGGGAAAAAGAAAGGGGAAAAAGAGAGGAAGGAAGGAAGGAAGGGAGGAAGGGAAGAATGAAGGAAGGAAGATCGGCTGCCTTCCATGTTTGGCCTGACTGGGCACTAGATATATCCTCTGACTGGGAATCAAACCTGAAACCTTTGGTGTAGGGCCGTGGTCAGCAAATTGCGGCTGGAGAGCCACATGCGGCTCTTTGGCCCCTTGAGTGTGGCTCTTCCACAAAATACCATGGCCCTGTGGGAGTCTATTTTGGAGAAGTGGCGTTAGAAGAAGTTTAAGTTTAAAAAATTTGGCTCTCAAAAGAAATTTCAATCGTTTGTACTGTTGATATTTGGCTCTGTTGACTAATGAGTTTGCTGACCACTGGGGATGACCCTTCAACTAACTGAGCCACATGGCCAGAGCATAACTCCTTTTCTTGATCATGTTCTCAACAAATAGATTCTTATAAACCTATTAAATATATTATCTTATATATTTTTTCTGATAATTTCAAAATCTTTGCAGATGTAATTCTGTCATTTGTTTTTGTTGGCTCTTGCTCATGTGCCATGTTTACTTGTTTGTTTTATAATTTAATTGTGAAGTTTCTTGGAACTTTTTTTGTGTTCATTTTATAGAGTAATTTTTAAAAGTACTTTAAAATTGTGTACTTTAACATTATAATTAAATCCCTGGAGGTTAGTATCCTGTTTCTTAAACTTTTTATTTTGAGATAATTTTAAACTTAAAGTTGCAAGAATGATACAGTAGATGCTTTTATACCTTTTACCCATATTCCTCATTTTTTAACATTTTTTATGGCATACACATTATTTATTTTTGTGAATCATTGAAGAATGGGTTTATGCTTTTTTACTTCTTAAACCTCAGGGTATGTTTCCTAAGAATAAGAATATTTTCTTATGCAGTTAAAGTACTGTTATCAAATTCTAGAAATGTAATGTTGATACTTTAATCTATATTTTATATTCCAGTTCTGTCAGTTTGATCATGTAATGTATTTGGTTGCTATTTCTCTTTACTCTTCTTTAATTTGGAAGAGTTTCTCAGTCTCTTTTGTTTTGTATTTAATTGAAGAATACAGGTCAGTTATTTTATAGAAAGTTTTTCAATTTGGGTTTTATCTGATCTGATTTGCCTTGTGATTTGATTCATGCTATTTATCTTTAGTCAGACTACGACAAAAGTGATGTGTTCCTCCTAGGATATCACATCTGGATATATATAATGTCCATTTGCCCCTCATTAATGATTTTAAGTTAGGTCAAGATGTTACCTGGTTTATTCATTATACAATTACTTCCTTCCTCCCTCCCTCACCCCCCCTCTCCCTTGCAACCAGTAAGCATTATACAGAGTGGTATCAGAGTGTTTTGTTTTTTCTTAATGAAAAGCTAGGTATACTGATAGTATACCTTACATTTGTATAGTGCTTTCCAGTTTGCCAGCCATTTTTATATTTTATAAAATTTTTAATGATTTTATTTTAATAGTACCTTTTATAGTTCTAGAAACTAAGACTAAGAGACATAGCTAATAGGAGGTAGCATTGGAATTTAAACCCTGGTTTTCTTAAGATTTTTTTTTTTTTTACTAGCTATAGTTGTGTTTGAAATTACTAGACACACTGTAAACTTAGACATGATCTGTGTCTTGTTCACTGTTATATTGTCACTACCTTGGACTGTGGAATAAATAGCATAGACATAATATAATACATTATTTATTTATATATTTAAATTTATATATGAATATTAGTGACCTGGTGCATGGATTTGTGCACATTGAAAGGAAATTATCAAAAAACTAAAAATGGATCTCCCATTTGACCCTGTAATCCCACTCTTAGGAATTTATCCTAAGAAATTACAAACACCAATCAGAAAGGATTTATGCACCCCTATGTTCATAGCAGCACAGTTTACAATAGCTACAATTTGGAAACAGCCTAGGTGCCCGTCAGCAGATGAGTGGATCAGAAAACTGTGGTACATCTACACAATGGAATTCTATGCTGCCATTAAAAAGAAGGAATTCTTACCATTTGCAGCAACCTGGTTGGAACTGGAGAACCTTATGCTTAGTGAAATAAACCAGTCAATGAAGGAGAAGCATCACATGATCTCACTCATTTGTGGATAATAAACAACATTATAAACTGATGAACAAAAGGATAGATACAGAGGCAGTAAAGCTTCAAACAGACTGTGAAATTACAGCAGGAAGATTAAAGTTAGGTGAGGTAGATAAGAGATCAATCAAAGGACTTGTATGCATGCATATAAGCATAACCAATGAACATAGACACTGGAGGTTTGGGGTATGCCTGGGAGAGAGGGGGGCAATGGGGAGATATGTATAAAAATTAATAAAAATTAAAAAAAAGAAGAAAGGAAATTAATTAGAAGGTGGCCAGTAGGATGGGATAGGAAAGACAGGCTGCACACACCTGGAGCCAACCTCCTGCTGTCCATCTTAGTGTCTGCAGAGTGAGCGGGGCCCCTCCAGCAGGTGGAGTCCCTTGGGTTGGCCTGTGGGGATTGGGTGAAACTTGCTCTCAGACATCCCCCAAGAAGGCACTCTGCAAAGTTGCTGTCTTACAGGGTGTGGAATGCAAACATAAGTGTTCAGTAAACCAGATTCGGAGCTGACAGTGCCCCAGCAACAACATAACTAAAGGCCAAAGGTGGAATTGTGTGGCCCTGTGAGGAATTGGGCTCCCTCCTCTCTGGTTTCGGGGTACATCACCTGAGAACTGCCATTGCCAAGTCACTGCAGCTTGGCAGCTGTTGCGTTGAGCGTCTGCCCCCTGGTAGTCAGTGTGTGTTATAGTGACTGGTAGGATGGGCGGAGGGACACTTAGCATATTAGCCTTGTGTGTGTGTGTGTGTGTGTGTGTGTGTGTGTATGTGTAATACATAATGTGTAAGCATATGTAATATAGATTGTTGCTAAGAGCTAAAAGCTTGTGTGAAAGGGTTTTTCAAACTTTGCATTACAAGTTAAGATTTTTCAGATAAAAAAGTTGATGGATTTGCACATAGCAAAGAAAATTTGGCTTTCTTGAAAGCATTTTGTGATAAAGATTAGTGAGGCAGGTTTTCTGATACTAGCTTGGTTCTTTTCTTAGACATGTCTTTAAGATTTGGGTGATCAGAGGAAATGATTTAAGGTCTCCTAAGGCCAACTTTTACAATAGTACTAGGTTGTATGTAGTATTGATTAATGTCATCTTTTGCCCTGGTGAATTGGTAGAAGTTGGACCCTATCCACATGTATACCCATTTAAAAAATTTTGTTGTTAATCCTCACCTGAGGATATTTTTTTCCATTGATTTTTAGAGAGAGTAGAAGGGAGGACTGGAGGGAGGGAGAAAGGGAGAGAGAGAGAGAGAAGGAGAGAAAGAGAGAGACATTGATATCGATGTGATAAAGAGGTATCGATTGTTTGCCTCCTGCACATGTCCAGACCAGGCCAGGGATCGAGCCTGAAACCAGGTATGTAACCTTGACTAGAATGGAACCTGAGACCCTTCAGTCTGTGGGCTGATGCTCTAACCACTGCTCAGTCTAACCAGCTAGACCCCCCTTGTTCCCCTCTTACCTCCTACCTCCTAACTCCCACCTCCCACCTCCCATTCTGTTAAAGCTGGAGGAACTTCTTGGCTATTGAATCTTAGCTAGAACATGAATTCATCCATTGACTAGTTAATTCAGTAAATAGTTATTGGGAGTGTAATAGGTATCAAGAACAGTATAGGCATTGAGGTTAAAATGTTGAATTAAGATAGAGTCCTGGCCCTGACCAGTGAGGCTTATTTGGTTGAGCTGTGTCCCATGCACTGAGAGGTCATAGACTCAATTCCTGGTCAGGGCACATAAAAGATTCAGCCAATAAATGCATAAATAAGTGAAACAACAAATCCATGTTTCTCTCTCTGCCTTGCCTCTCCCTCTTTCAAATAATAAAAAAAACTAAGGATGTGGTTGCTGTCACGTAAGAAAATTTTGAGGGCTAATGCTTAATGGATATATAAAGTATAGACTTGGAGATTCAAATCCATTCAGTTAAGCATATTCTGAAAATTGACTGATACTTTCATTTAAATTGAAAGTATTCAATTTTATTCAAATCTGACCTAAATAAATTATGTTCAATCTAAAGACTGCCATTTGTTTCTTCTGGAGTTTTATGAATAGTTAGTAGGAAGTAGTGTCTTAGAAGTTATAGTATACAAGAAGCCTGGTGTATTAATTTGTGCATGGGTGAGGTCTGGCTGGCCCACCCTGATTGGGATAGAGAGGGCTGACCTGGGGGAGGGCCACAGGTGGTTGGCCATCCAGCCCCAGCCCCTGGTTGAACTCCTGGTCGAGGGGGCAATTTGCATATTAGCCTTTTATTATATAGGATTATGTGGGTCATTTTACATTCCCCTGTCTCCTATCCACTCAAAAGAAAGCTAGCTATTATACATGCAAGTGCACTTTATAAAAGCTTTTATTTTAAGATAGAGGCTCAGAATGTCAAAAAAATAGTAGGGTCCTATATCCTCTTCACTTATTTTCCCCAGTGTATCATCATATGTATCAGTCATACAATTTAGAAGCCAGGAAATTGGTACATACTGTTAACTAGACTATAGACCATATACAGACTTTACCATTTTTAAAATCTGCATTGCTCTGGGTGTGGGTGTATACTTATGTGAAATTTTAGTCCATGAATAGTTTTATGTAACTGTTACCACAGTCAAGATATAGAACTTCCTAGTGTTACCTCTATGTATTCACATCCCCTATCACTAGCTTTGTCATTTTGATAATTCTATCTAATAAAGAGGGAATATGCAAATTGACCATCACTGTCACAAAGATGGCAGTGCCCATAGCCACAAGATGGCGGCACCCAAGTCCCTTCAGTCCTTTCAGTCCCGCTGGCAGCCGGGGGTGGGGGTGTGTGTGTGGGGGAGAGAAGTGGCAGGTGTGCAGTGTGGCTGGGGCTGCCTGAGGCTCAGGTAACCAGGGCTGGCTGAGACTTGCACTACCAGCAGTGGCAGCAGCAGAGGTGTGATGGGGGCGTCGCCTTCACCTGATCGCCAGGTTGCCTCCCGCCCCTGCCCAGACTGTGAGAGGGAGCAGGTTGGGCTGAGGGCCCCCACCCCCCCAGTGCATGAATTTTCATGCACTAGGCCTCTAGTCTCAGTCTCTCTCTCTCTCTCTCTCTCTCTCTCTCTCTCTCCCTCTCTCCCTCTCTCCCTCTCTCCCTCCCTCCATATATGGAGAGAGGGAGAGAGAGAGAGAGAGAGAGAGAGAGAGAGAGAGAGAGAGGAAACATGCAAATTAGACAATTAGACTGGGGATGCTCTAACAGGTCACAACCAGACAGGAGGAGGTTGCGCACACAGGTGAGGCTCGGAGTGGAGATGGAGGTGGGGGCAGAAGGGGACGGCCGGCAAGTCGATGCGCCTGGCTCGGGGCAGCCACCCTGGAGCTGGAGCAGACAGCAGGAGAGGAGACGGCAGGCCCGCCTCCCGCAGAAGCAGCATGGCTCCCTCCTGGCTCCTGTAGAATTGGTGCGGGTCCCTCCCAGCTCCGTGGGCGCTGGCAGCTCACTTCCACCTCCCGTAGAAACCGCACTGCTCCTATGGAAGCAGCATGGCTCCCAGCAGTGCGATGCGGTTTCCGCCAATTCCCGTGGAAGCTGTGGATGGCCTACTGTGTGCGATATCGCATGATGGGCTACTAGTATTATTTAAATGAAGTCATAAAGTATGTAACCTTTTAAGGTACATATTTTAAATATAATTTGTTTTAATTCTAAAAGTAAAATGACATTTTAAAAAGGTGAGATAGTACAACCCTGCCAGTGTGCTAAGTGGTAAGAGTGTCGCCTCACAGACCAGAGTCTTAGATTAGGTTCATTTCCTGGTCAGGGGCACATACTGTAGCTTGGTTGCAGGTTCCCCAGCTCCGGTAAGGGTGCTGCCTGAGGAAACCTTTCTCACATGGATGTTTCTCTCCTTCTCTGTAAAATACAAAAAATCCTGCAGCCCTGACCGGTTTGGCTCAGTGGATAGAGCGGACTCAAGAGTCCCAGGTTCAATTCCTGTCAAGGGCATGTACCTTGGTTGCGGGCACATCCTCAGTGGAGGGGTGTGCAGGAGGCAGCTGATTGATGTTTCTCTTTCATCGTTATTTCTCTCTCTACCTCTCCCTTCCTCCCTGTAAAAAATCAATAAAATACATTTTTAAAAAATCCTGCAGAAAACACCTTTCAGCATATAGATTTCTTTGTATTTTTAATTATTTCCTAGGGCAGGTTCCCAGATGTGTGATACTGAACCAAGGGATATGAAGGTTTTTAGTCCTGAAACATTTGGTCAGTTATTTCTCAAAAGGATGGTACTGTTAGTACTATTTTACTGTATTCTTGATATTAGTTATTCACCCTCAACTTCATAGGTGAATAAGGTACTTCATTGTTCTAATTTTAGAGTGCATTTTTTATGTAACAATTTCTATGAAGGGTAAAATTGATTGTAATGTCAAAATGACATGAACTATTAAAGATGTGTTTTTGCTTTTAAGTAATTTGGAAAAGCATTTTAATATCTGTGCCCAGTATTCAACAGTTCTGAGCAAGAGGTTGAATCACCAGATCTATCCCTATACCTTATTTGTAGCCTCTTTTTTTTTTTAAAGATACATGTACCTTTATATTCATTGCAGCATTATTACTTATTTAAATATATTTTTTATTGATTTCAGAGAGAAAGGGAGAGGGAGAGAGATAGAAACATTAATTATGACGATAAAGAATCATTGTTCGGCTGCCTCCTGCATTTCCCCTATTGGGGATCAAGCCTGCAACCCAGGCTTGTGCCCTTGACCAGAATTGAACCTGGAACACTTTAATCCACAGGCTGACGCTCTATCCACTGAGCCAACCTGACTAAAGCACATGTAACCTCTTTTGTTTACAGATTTGTTGCCTACAAAATGATTGTCAATTGCTTAATTGGTTATTTCTCTGGTTTCTGCCATTATCTTCTAGTTATTCTCCTCAGTTTGGATCTTTGATCTTTCCCCTTGTGTCTATTCTTGTTTTAAAGAGCTGCTGCTTCCTCCTCTGGTACCATACTAGCACCTCATTCATTTTTCTTGTGTTCTTGTCAGCTCATGGTGACATGTTAATGCACTACTGTGATGTTTCCTTGTAGTTGAGTATAACCCTGAATGACTACTCACCTGGGGCTCTTAAGTGTATTGGCTATCTTTACTTTTTTGATGGCCAATACAGAAATTATATGGCTAATAATCTATGGAGTATAAATGATGTAGATGAATACAAAAATAACAGACGGACAGTGTGAAACTTTTACTTTCCTATATGTATTCTTAGAGCAGTAGAACATCAGAGTTTAATAACAAAATTCTTAAAGCAAGTTTTTAATTGAATATTACTAAGGGCCAGGCACTATGCTCAAGTACTTTATTTAGTCTTTATAATATTCCTATAAATTTTTGCAGTAGCTACATATAAAGATTCAAATGTGATGTTGAATAGGTAGTTGAGAAGTTGGTTAGCAAGGAATCATAAATGTGTATTTTTTAAAATATATTTTATTGATTTTTTTACAGAGAGGAAGGGAGAGGGATAGAGAGTTAGATACATCTCTGAGAGAGAAACATCAATTAGCCATCTCCTACACACCCCTCACTGTGGATGTGCCTGCAACTAAGGTATATGCCTTTGACCAGAATCGAACCCGGGACCTTTTAATCCCCAGGCTGATGCTCTATCCACTGAGCCAAACTGGGTTGGGCAAGATATGTATTTTTAATTTTAACTTGGATATACATTCTTTCACCATTTCCCCCCTATAGAATTAAGGTCTTTCTTTGTGGATAGGTCCTTTGACTAGAGTTCTGGATTGTCGTTTTCGAAGAATCCACACTCATGAGGCATTAGTATCTGTTAATTATCTTAATAGCATCTCTTATAGAAGAGAGAGTTAAAAAGTACTTTTAGTGTGTTAAAAAAAATCCTACAGTTTTATGCTTTTTTGTTTATTCTTCTAAAGATTTTACATACACCTAATTTCATAACTTTTAAAAAATAATTAACCTTTGAATCTTTGAACTTTTCAACAGAATCTCAGAGAAACAATCTCTTTCACTTTCATACTTCATCAGTTTACATAATCTTAAATTACATAATTACAATAACAAGTCTATTTGGCAGAAACTAGTTTGGGAACAAACAGCTGGCTCTTGTTAACCATCCAGCTCATTTGGTGAGAGCAAAAGGTTGGGGATATATTAAGAAAGTGGTCTACTTAGAAGATTACCAGGTGCAAATGATCAACCTATGGTAGGCATCAGGGAGTGATTTATTGTTTGAAGAGCTATATTTCTATAAGTTGATAAAGTTGAAGTCTGTTAAAAGAGTTTCTATTAAATTATTGTTCTTATTTCCATGTTTTAGATGAGAATGCTAAGGCTTCAGAGAGTTAACTCATATTCCAAAGGTCAGGCAAGTAATAAGTGATGGAGCCCAGGATTTGTATCCAGATTTGTAGAGATTCACATATAGTATGTCCCCTATCTCTAGATGCCAACTTATTCTTTTATTTTTATTTATTTATTTTAATTTTTAAAATAAATCTTTATTATTCAGATTATTACAGTTGTTCCTCTCTCCCCCTCTTAGTTCCCCTCTACCCAGTTCCCACCCCTCCCCTCCTTAGTTCCCCTCTACCCAGTTCCCACCCAACCCTGTGCCCTTACTACCCTACTATCCATCCTAATTCCGAGTGTACGATTTTTGTCCAGTCTCTTTCTGCACACCCCACATCCCCTTCTCCTGAGAATTGTCAGTCCACTCCCTTTCTATGCCCCTGTTTCTATTGTATTCACCAATTTATTCTGTTCATCAGATTTTTTATTCACTTGACTTTCATTGTTATTTATTTTTTTAATTTAATAAATCTTTATTGTTCAGATTATTACAATTGTTCCTCTTTTTTCCCCTCATATTTCCCCTCCACCCTGTTCCCACCCCACCCTCTGTCCTTACCCTCCCCCTCATTGTCCTCATCCATAGGTGTACGATTTTTGTCCAGTCTCTCTCCGCACCCTCCTCACCCTTTTCCCCTGAGAATTGTCAGTCCAATCCCTTTCTATGCCCCTGATTCTATTATATTCACCAGATTATTCTGTTCATCAGATTTTTAATTCACTTGATTTTTAGGTTCACTTGTTGGTAGAAATGTATTTGTTGTTCCTAATTTTTATCTTTACTTTTTTCTTCTTCTTCCTCTTCTTAAAGAATACCTTTCAGCATTTCATATAATACTGACTTGGTGTTGATGAACTCCTTTAGCTTTTTCTTATCTGTGAAGCTCTTTATCTGCCCTTCAATTCTGAATGATAGCTTTGCTGGGTAGAGTAATCTTGGTTGTAGATTCTTGCTATTCATCATTTTGAATATTTCTTGCTACTCCCGACTGGCCTGCATCATATCTGTTGAGAAATCAGCTGACAGTCGTATCGGTACCTAATCAGTAGGTAACTGTTTTTCTCTTATTGCTTTTAGTAGTCTTTGTCTTTTGCTCTTGGCATTTTAATATGATGTGTCTTGGTGTGTTCCTCTTTGGATTCCTTTTGTTTGAGGTTCTGTGTGCTTCCTAGACTTGCAAGTCTGTTTCTTTCACCAGGTGGGGGAAGTTTTCAGTCAGTATTTTTTCAAATAGGTTTTCAGTATCTTGCTCTCTCTCTCCTTTTTGGCATACCCATAATTCTGATGTTGGTACGTTTGAAGTTGTCCCAGAGGTTCCTTACACTATCTTCATATTTTTGGATTCTTTTTTCTTTTTTATTTTCTGGTTATATGTTTTTTGCTTCTTCGTATTTCAAATCTTTGACTTGATTCTTTTTTTTTTTAATATATTGTATTGATATTTTGCAGAGAGGATGGGAGAGGGATAGAGAGTTGGAAACATCAGTGAGAGAGAAACATTGATCAGCTGCCTCCTGCACACCTCCCAGTGGCCTGTGACCACAACCAAGGTACATGCTTTTGACCAGAATTGAACCTGGAACCTTTCAGTCCGCAGGCTGATGCTCTATCCCCTGAGCCAAACCGGTTAGGGCTTGACTTAATTCTTGGGATCCTGTAGTCTGTTGTTGGATCTCTGTATACTATTCTTTATTTCAGACAGTGTATGCTTAATTTCTAGTTGGTTCTTTTTTATATCCTCAAGGGTCTCACTAAATTTACCAGTGGTTTCTAGAAGATTCTTGAAAAACCTTATAACTGTGGTTTTGAACTCTATATCCAATTGTTTGCTTTCCTCCATTTCTGTCACTTGTGACCTGTTTCTTTATCTCCACATTTTGGCTGCTTCCCTGTGTTGATAGACAGGCTTTGTGTGCTGGGTGTCCAATAGGGCCCAGTGGCTCATCCTCCCCAATAACCTGGTGGTGCACCTCTTTGTGGGCTGTGTGCACACTCTTGTTGTAGTTAAGCCTTGATTTTTGTTGGTTTCACTGGGAGGAATTGATCTCCAGGCCAATTGACTGTGAGGATCAGCTGTGTCTATGCTGGGAGAACTTCTGTGCTGGAGACACTCTTATAGTGATTTGCTTCAGTGGGACTTTGGTGCTCACTGAGTCTGCTTCCTGAGTGTGTCCCTTATGGATCTGAGAGTTGTAATCTGGATAGTGCCACTGGATAGCATAATCTGACCACTTGGTACACTGGCTCTCGGGTGTCCAAGGAGGTACAAATTTAGCCTCTGCCTGAGGCTACCCAGCAGGAGCTATGGAGAGATCTGCAGATTCCTCTTCTTTGTTTGGAGTTTGGAGGTGCCCAGATGAGGCCCAGCTGTGAAGCAGTGCAAGCTGTTGTGGAGCCTTGGACCTTCTTTTGGAAGTTCTGGGGCTCTCTGACCCAGCTGCAGTTTGTTAGGTAGTTTTAGATTGCAAAGGATGAGGCCATTCATATGCAAAAGCCTCTGTGCACAGCTTGGGTGGGGCGGGGTCTCAGGGAATAAACAGGATGGAGCAAACAGCTATGATTGATCGGCAGCCCTGCCCTAAGAGACCCCTGGGTCTCAGCATCCTGCTGTCATCGCTGCAAGCACCTGTGAGAGAAGGCCGCCCTTGTGTTCCAGCCCGACATCAGACAGTTTCTCCCTGTATGAGTCTGGGTTCCTAGAGTCTCACCCAGAATTGGAGTTCAGAGCAGTTGGGAGCTTGTGTTTTTCTCCCGATTGAAAAAGACAACAGCGTACTCAGTTGCCAGCCCTTTCCGCGTGTGCGCCTCCGTACCTCTCCACTTTACTTTGTTTCTTTCATTCAGTATTCTTGAGTGGTCTTTAGGATAGTGTTGTTCTTGCTGTTATCTCACATCTGGGATCCTAGCTTCATTTTGCTCCTTAATGTTTCACACCATTGTTGCGTCAAAAATGAGGGTGCAGTACAAGGTGAAAATTAGGCTTATAATTTGTTTTATTTTTATTGGATATATATAGGTGAGAACTATAGCTAAAATCTTGCAGATCTTGCAGAATTGTAACTGTTGAGGTAATTGTTAAATAAAAGATTGTAAGGAGGAAAAATGGAGTTGGAGAACACAGACATAAATTCATCTTTCTGTTAAATTTCCTTCATAGTTTGGGATCTGATCAGTCATCTTTATCCTTTGTCATTAATGTTATTTTTAAAAAAGATTTAAAAATGACTTTTAGAGAGAAAAGAAGGGTGAGGGATAGAGTGAAAAATTGATCAACTGCCTCCTCAAGCCCCTTACTAGGGATTGCGTCTGCAACTTGGGCATGTGCCCTGACTGGGAATCAAACCAGCAACCTTATAGTGCACAGACAACCCCTAACTAACCAACTGAGTCACACCAGCCAGGTCACTTGCTATTTCTTAAAACATCAATTGAGCCGAAACCGGTTTGGCTCAGTGGATGGAGCGTTGGCCTGTGGACTGAAAGGTCCCAGGTTCAATTCCGGACAAGGGCTTGTACCTTGGTTGCGGGCACATCCCCTATAGGGGATGTGCAGGAGGCGGCTGATTGATGTTTCTCTCTCATCGATGTTTCTAACTCTCTCTCTCCCTTGCTCTCTGTAAAAAAAAAAATCAATAAAATATATTAAAAAAAACAAACATCAATTGAGCCATTAGGATTTAAAGAAAAGGATAATCCTATATAATAAAAGCCTAATATGCTAAGTGTATGGTCATCCGTTCAACCAATCAAAGTATAATATGCTAATGATATGCTAAAGCCACTCAGCCTCTCGCTATGACGTGCACTGACCACCAGGGGAAAGACAGTTAACCAGTTGACCAGTCGCTATGATGTGCATTGACCACCAGGGGGCAGTTGCTCTGACCAGTAGGTTAGCTTGCTGCTGGAGTCTGGCTGATTGGGACTGAGCGAGATGGGCCAGACATGTCCTGGAGCTTTCTCACGGTCCCTCCCTGTCTGGCCAATCTCCTGCGTCCCTTCCTAGCCTCGATTGTGCACTGGTGGGATCCCTCGGCCTGGTCTGCACCCTCTTGCAATCTGGAATCCCTAGGGGGATATCGGAGAGCTGGTTTTGGCCTGACGGTGGAATGACTGGTTGCTATGATGTGCACTGACCAGCAGGGGCAGATGCTCAATACAGGAGCTAGGCTCATGGCTGGCAAGTGCAGCAGCAGTGGCGAGAGCCTCTCCTGCCTCTGCCGGCAATTGGACATCCCTTGAAGGCTACCAGACTGCCCGAGGGCACAGGCTGGGCTGAAGGACCCGTCCCCCACCCCCAGCCTGAATGCACAATTTTTGTGCACTGGGACCCTAGTATATCCTATATGATAAAGAGCTAATATGCTGATGGCTGTGACACTCTCACGCTGTAATGACCTATCAGCAGGAGGCTGTGTGCACATGCGTGGCAGGGCAGAGCTGCCACGTTGCTCCGGAGATGGGGTGGAAGCGGGAGGCATCCAGAGGATGTGGGACCATCCCTGGTGGGGAGGGCGGTGGGGAGAGAGCCCATAGCCCCCCTCACTAGTCATTTTCCATCCACTGCTTGCACTCACCTGTTGGGAAGGAATGCAAGCGCGTGTGCTGCCAGGAAGTGGCACTTGAAACTCCTCAGCAGGCATGAGACTTCTATGCTCTCCTCTGGCGCCATGACAGGGTGGAGCTGTGGCGTTGCTCCAGAGATGGGGTGGAAGCAGGCAGGCACCCAGAGGAGGCGAGACCAGCCTGACGTGACTCGCAGGACTGAGCGCGAGACTTGAAGCAGCCAGAGAAGGCTGGAAGGATCAGGTGTGGGGCCAGGTGCTCTGGAACTCTGGTTGGAGAGGTTAGGGTATCAAGGGGGGTGTGGTGGGCAGATGGGCAGGCCACGTGATTTCGCACACTGGGTCATTAGTCCTATTTAATAAAATAGTAACATGCAAATTAACCATACCTCTGCTACATCCACAAGCCACACCCACCAGCCAATCAGGAGTGACTATGCAAATTAACCCATTCAAGATGGCTACAGCCATGGAGAGAGCAGGAGGCTTGGGTTTCCCCAGCAATGTAGAAAACCAAGGTTTCTGCCTGCCCTGGCCTGCCTTGGCTTCTGCTTAAGGCTACAAAGTTTCAATTATAGAAGATAAATAAATTCCACATACCAGGGCCTTGGGTTGCTGAGGGGCATGGCTGGCCTGCAAATCACCACAGTCCCCTCGCCCACACTCCAAGGGAACCCTCATGCTGATCTGAGACATGCTTCAGGGCAAACCAGCTGTCCCCTACCCGTGCACCAGGCCTCTATCCTATCTAATAAAAGAGTAATATGCAGATTGACAGTCACTCCAACACACAAGGTGGCTGCCCCCATGTGGTCAAAGATGACTGCCCCTATGTGGACTCAAGATGGCTGCTACAAGATGGCCAGCAGGGGAGGACAGTTGGGAGTGACCAGGTCTGAAAGGGAGGGCAGTTGTGGGCAATCAGGCCAGCAGGGGAGGACAGTTGGGAGGAACTAGGCCTGCAAGGGAGGGCAGTTGGGGGCAATCAAGCCTGCAGGGGAGGGCATTTAGGGGTGACCAGGCTGACAGAGGAGGGAAATTGGGGGTGACTGGGCCTGCAGGGAAGGGCAGTTGGGGAATACCCAGGTCTGCAGGGGAGAGCAGTTGGGAGGGATCAGGCCTGCAGGGGAGGGCAGTTACGGGTGACCAGGCCTGCAGGGGAGGGCAATTAGGGACAAACAGGTTGGCAGGGGAGCAGTTAGGCATCAATCAGGCTGCCAGGGGAGTGGTTAAGGGGTGATCAAGCTGGCAGGCAAGAAGTGGTTAGGGGTAATCAGGAAGGAATGCAGGTAGGTGAACAGTTGGGAGCCAACAGTCCTGGATTGTGAGGGATGTCCAAATGCCTGTTAAACAGAGGGGTCCCAGATTGGAGAGGGTGCAGGCTGGCCTGAGGGTCATACCCCTCCGTATACGAATTTTGTGCACTGGGCCACTAGAATATATATATGTGTCTTTCTATTCAAACCCAGCATGAACCTTATCCTAATAAACATTTTGTCAATTTGTAGAATCTGGTATGTGTTTTTAGTTTGCATTTTGCTTTTTTAGGACCTTTAAAAAAACTATACTATTTCCACGATTTATATATTTTTTAATTTTTTATATTTTCATTGATTTCACAGAGAGAGAGAGAGAGAGAGAGAGACATCAGTGATGAGAGAATCATTGATTGGCTGCCTTCTGCACACTCTTTACTGGGGATCTAGCCTGCAACCCTTGCCATGTGTCCTGACCAGGAATCAAATCTGAGACTCTTCTATTTGCAGGCCGATGCTCTGTCCACTGAGCCAAACTGGCCAGGTACTTTTCACATTTTAGAATCCAAAGAAGTTTTTCCACAAAATTAAATATGTTTATTACATAATTATTCATTGGGTTTTCTATTTTTATTGTTGAAGACTAATATAACTAGAGCTTCTAATCACTATGAGAAATTGGTGTTACCATGTCATGTTTTAATTCCAGTCCTCTAAATGAAATTTGGTATCTTAGTGTACAAAGCTCTATTTCATCCAGTTTATGAGGCTATTCGGCTATTTTATTTTATTTAAAAAAATATATTTTATTGATTTTTTTACAGAGAGGAAGGGAGAGGGGTAGAAAGTCAGAAACATCGATGAGAGAGAGACATCGATCAGCTGCCTCCTGCACGCCCCCTATTGGAGTTGTGCCCGCAAGCAAAGTACATGCCCTTGACTGGAATCGAACCTGGGGCCCTTCAGTACGCAGGCCGATGCTCTGTCCACTGAGCTAAACCGGTCTCGGCTATTCGGCTATTTTTAAATGATGAACTCTCAGTTCCTATCTTAAGTGGTTCTGGACTTAGGATTGAAAACCATTGGTCTGAATTTAAATGTTCATGAGTGTAGTTGTTAATCCCTGTCTTTGATGTGACTATAATTGATACTATGATTAGCATTATTCTTTGAATATCAAGTACCTCAAACACTTGAGCCATAAGTATAAAATAATATAGAATAAAAATTAAAGTTATCAGTTGATAACATTCTTGTCCTTTTTCTCTATAAATGTCAAGATATGTAGTACTAATTCTAAAGTAGTTTTTACTTCCTGCTTTCTTGAGTGTACCTTTTATGAAATTGGGTTTTATTTGTTTGTTTTTTTGGCATTAGTCTGAGTGAATTTGGCAAAGGAATGTACTGATTTTTGATATGTCAGCATCTTTCACTTACTAAGGTATATTCTAGACTGATGAGACTGTAATTCATTATGACAACATACCTTTTGGACTGTATAGTTCTCTCTTTTTCACAGTAAATTAAAAATATATTTTATTGATTTAGAGAGAAATGGAGTGGGAGCGAGATAGAAACATCAACAGTGAGAGAGAATCATTGATTGGCTGCCTTTTGCAGGCCCCCACACTGGGGATCAAACCCACAGCCTGGGCATATGCCCTGATTGGAAATCGAACTGTGACCTCCTGGTTCAGGGTTGATGTTCAACCACTGAGCCATGTTGGCTGTGCTACTCTTTTGTTTAAACAGATCATTAAATTTGTAAATTTAGAATTTGTTCATAGTGTTAAAAGCTAGCAGTGTGTTTACATGGCCAAATCACAAGCCATAATGTTGTTAACAAAAGAGTCAATAAAAGGATTTTTTTTTTTACAAAAAATAAATATGATTCTCTTCTAAACATTGCCATGTTAGGTACTTCCTCCACGATTATTTTTCTAGTTTTCTGGTTTTATAATTAAACAGTGAGATTGTAATACTTTTGAAGAAGAGGGCAACCAGCTTAGCTTAGTATTAGTTGCTGTTAATCTCTTTAGTGCAAAAACAAAAATCTCATTCAATAGCAACATTTAAAAATTAGTTTGAATTGTTTCATTCACTTTATTTTTATTAAAGAAATATATATTTTTTTTTAAGAGAGAAAAGATGGGAGAGGGAGAGAGAAAAACATCAACGTGAGAGAGGAACATCTATCGTTGTCTTCTTTCTGCACATCCCTTATGAGCCTGCAACCCTGGGTATGTGCCCCATCTCAAACCATCAACCTTTTGCTGTACAGGATGACACCCAACCAACTGAGCCACACAGTCCAGGGCTCCATTCACTTTCTTGAGTTTTAATAACCAAGGGACAACTTTGTTTTCAGTCTTACTTGAAATTTAAGAGAGAAAGACAAAAATTCTGTTAGAAAAATGGTATCTTAAAAGTTTGTTCTGTCCCAGCTGTGAGGCTCAGCTGGTTGGAGTGTCATCCCATATAGCAAAAAGGTTCCGTGTTCAATTTCGTGTCAGGGCACATACCTGGGTTGCGGGTTTGAAACCTGGTTAGGGCGTGTGCAGGAAACAGTTGATGGATGTTTTTTGTATTTCCCTCCCTCCCTCAAATCATTTAAAGAATACTGTCAGCTTTGCTGTAACACTTGTTAAAAAAAGTTTTTTTTTTTTTTTTTGTTTGAAACTTACTGCCCATGACTTTGTTGTCGTTTCTCCCCCCACTCCCTCGTTTTGAACTGCATTTTGGGTTCAAATGATTTTGGGACTTCTTAGTTTTTTACAAAATATTTCTGGTGCATGTAGCCATTGAGATCTAAACCCTAATCAGAAAATCCAGCCAGGTAGTTTTTTCTTAGACAAAGCATGGTTTTTAGAGTGCTGACAAAATTATATTGCATTCAATTTTATATCTGTAATAAAGGTTGCTTGGATAAGATAAATTTTTCATCTACTTTTCACCTATTGTACTATGACTGATGTGAAGTTGTCATAGTTGTGCCTCTCTGCACTAAGGAGGAAATGAGTCCCCTACCCTAGTATATTGGTTATTGGTAACTTCTAGTAGCTTAGATTCTCAGTTTTAATGAACATAGCCTGCAGATGAGGATAGTAGAACTATGCATGATGCATCAGAGGATTGGAGTAAATGGTCTAAATTCTTTAATAAATTATTAACAAAAGGTTAATAATATATACATTCCCCCAAATTTAAAGGTACAAAAAAGGTTTATTGTAAAAAGCAAGTCTCTTTTCATTACCTCTCCTATTAGGTTCCCTCTCCTGGGACAATTGCTGTTTGTAGCAAATTTTCCTACATTTACAACTTTATCCACTCTTTTTATTGGTTGAATAGTATCCGTTGTATTTAATGTACTATAAATTAAGCTTGTTTCTTATCTTTTGCTTTTTTAAATAACTAGAGGCCCATTGCAGAAAATTTGTGCATGAGTAGGGTCCCTAGGCCTGGCCAGCGATCAGAGCCAATCTGTGGGGCTACCAGTTGGGTGATGGAAGTGGGGGGCATCTGCTGGCACTTGCCTTGGCTGACCTGGAGCCTGTGGGCTGGGGACAGCTCCTGCATTGAGAGTCTGCCCCCTGGTGGTCAGTTAACATCATAGCAACCAGTCGTTCCACTGGTCGATTTGCATACTAGGCTTTCATTATATAGGATGTGGCAACAAGTATTGCATACATATTTCACATCTGTGCAAATATAGCAATACTTTAAATTTAAATGTTAGAGTTTGAATATATGTATCAAAAGATACATGCATAAAATTTTTGATAGATATTGTCTGTCCTCCAAGCCTCCTCCCTTCTGGCAACCATAGCCTGTTCTCTGTATCCATGAGTCTGTTTCATTTTGTTCTTTAGATTCCACATATAAGTGAAATCATTCTCTGACTGACTTACTCACTTAGTCATACTCTCTAGGTCCCTTCATGCTGTCACAAATGGTAAGATTTCATTCTTTTTTATGATTGAATAATATTCTATTAGATTTATTTTATTTTAATTCATTATATGGTTTTAAGCATGGGTCACTCATGTTGCACAAGCTACTGGTATTCACTTATTTTGTCAAAAATGTATTGTTTTAATTACTCGTAGTTACTGTAATTTTACTCTTTTATATAGGTGGTCTCTTGTAAAGGAATTGTTTAAAAAGGATTTTTGGCTAGGTGCTAGCAGTAGGGGAAATTGGTAGTTACAAAGAGGAATTTGGAATTAAGAGTCTATTTTTTCCAGTATGTCATATAAGAATGGTGTTTAGCCCTGACCAGTGTGGCTCAATTGGTTGAGCTTTGTCCCATGTACCAAAGGTCTTGGTTTGATTCTCGGTCAGGACACATACTGAGGTTTTGGGTTTGATCCCTGGCCGGTGGGGGTAGGTGGGGGGGAGGGACGCGGGGTGCATACAGTAGCCAACTGATCAATTTTCTCTCACTCACTCTTCCTTGTTCTCTCTCAGATTAATAAAAACATATACATTTTTTAAAATGGTGTTTAGCTTACCACTATGTCAGGCAATAAAAAGAATGTTGCCCATTATATAACAGTATATTCAAACTACCCTTTGTAACACTGGTAGAAACCAGTTCATCCTGCTGCATTCCTGTCTTAGGGAACTGGGTCTTCCCCAAATTGAGGCTCCTGGTTGTGACTTCCATTACCTGAGGCAGGGGAGTAGTCACATAGATAGGGTGGTACCCAAGAAGCACATGCCTAGGGGGAGCAGTGAAGTGAATTAGAGAAATAGCCATTGAATGGACTTAAGGTGGTTTTTTCTTTCCCTTCTTTGCTTCTCTGTTGGACTGGGACAGGGGGAAGAGAGGGAGCAGGCAAATGGGAAAGATGGGATTTTCCTTCATAGTAACTTTGTCTTTTAATAATTCTATTCAAGGGATCCGGATATCTGCGATTCAGATGAGTTGAGATTAACTAGGACTTGGAGGTCATGGAGAGGGATAAAGAGTAACAGTAGCTATCTATAACTGTCAGGAAGGTTTATAGAGTCTGAAAATAGGAAAATGAAATGGAAAAAAAGATTTCTAGTGCTAAGACAAAAGAACCACCTATCTGGCCCTCGCTGGTTTTGTTTAGTGGATAGAGCGTCAGCCTATGGACTGAAAAGTACAAGATTCGATTCTGGTCAAGGGCATTTACCTTGGTTGCGGGCACATCCCCAGTAGGAGATGAGCAGGAGGCAGCTGATCGGTGTTTCTACTCTCTATCACTCTTTTTTCCTCTCTGTAAAAAATCAATAAAATATATTTTAAAAAAAGAATCATCTATCTGTAAAGCATTTATAGTTTGTTTCTTTTTAAAATTGATTTTTAGGGAGAGAGGAAGGAAAAAGAAACATCGATGTGAGAGAGGAATAATCATAGAAAGAAACCCAAATCTTACCATTTATTTTTTATTTATTGTTTTAGGCAAATGGGTAGTCAGTGTTGAGGGCATTTAAGCATTGTTTTTGGAGGAGAGGACAGTAATATCTTGGCTCCATGTGGACTTTTTTTTAAGGGTACTCTTCATTATTCTTCCCTGAAATGAAGCACGCACATAGGCTCTGACTTAAATAGAATGTTCTGTCTATTATATCCTAGATGATTTAAAGGTATCTTTGCTGGTCTCACATGAAGTAGTAGCAATAATTCTTTTCCTATTCATTTCCCCGGTGGAGTAAGACCGAATTGACTATACAGCCATTGTCCTGCAGACATGTCTAAATTTCTCAGGCTATTTATGAGCATCAACAAATACTTTGTGAATACTTCTGCCATGGGTTGAATGTGTCTCCTTTCCTTTAATTTAGCTTAAAAGTAGTAATGGAATTCCTGAGGTTTTGAGAGGAATAGTGTTGGCAAGTTTAGTTTTGAAACTAAAGGCAAATTAAGATACCATGCAAAACAGAAGGAGACTATTACTTTAGAAAGGGATCTTAAAACTCTGCTGACATTTGCAAACCTAGTGTCATATTTATATAAGCTTTAGCTAGCAGCTACTATTTTCTAAAATTGTTGGTTTAAAAATAATTGTTATATTTGTGCATTTAAAAAGTTGCTTCTAACACACTTTGGGTATGCTTGAGCTCAGCCTTTCACTAAAGTATTCAGACACTTGGGCATCAGCCCTGTTGGTCTTACTCTCTCAGGCCATGTAAGGTAATTAAGATAGATTGTGGATGTCAGGAATTTGATAAGCTTCCATAAAAATCTAATATGGTTTAAAAAATTGGTTAAAATTGCATTTGAACCTATTAAAATATGCTACCATTATCTGAATTATGAAATTTGGCTGAGTATTGCTAACATGACAAATGATAGAACTTGTCATTTTGATATTTGTTCTTGAAGTGTACAGTTTCATTGCCTTTGTAAGATTAGCTACGTGTACTCTAAAGGATTACACTAATTAAAAAATAGGCCTCCTTGATTAAATCGGTTTAATTTAATTCTAACTTTTCTGTGCATTTCATTGGTATTCATTTGTGACCTTAGCTGTTTATGTAAATTTTACTCATCAATCCCTGAGCTTCTTTTGCGTGTCTCCTGGTGTTAAACCTGTGTATTTTTTCCCCACTGTTTTTTGCTGTTACTGTTGTTAATCCTCACCCAAGAATATTTTTTCCATTGATTTTTAGAGAGAGTGGAAGAGAGAGGGAAAGACAGAGAGAAACGTTGATGTGACAGAAACATATCCGCTGGTTGCCTGTTGCACTAGCCCTGAGTAGGGGCCATCAGGGAGTAGCCTGCAACCGAAGTATATGCCCTTGACTGGAATAGAACTTGGGACCCTTTGGTCTGCAGCCCGACACATTATCACTGAGCCAAACCAGCTAGGGCCCCATTGATTGATTGATTGATTGATTATTTATTTATTTATTTATTATTGATTTCAGAGTCAGAGAGGAAGAGAAAGATAGATATAGAAACATCAATGATGAGAGAGAGTCACATGCCTGCTGTTGGCATGTGCCTTGACTGGGAATCAAACTGGAACCTCCTGGTTCATAGGTCAATGCTTAACCACTGAGCCACTCCAGCCAGTGCTAGGCTCCATTTTTAATTTTTTGACTTAACTCCATACTGCTTTCTATAGTGGCCGCACCAATCTGCATTTCCACCAATAGTGAACAAGGATTTCCTTTTCTCCACATCCTCACCAATACTTGTTTATTGATTTATTGATGATAGCCATTCTGACAGGTGTGAGGTGATATCTCATTGTGGTTTTAATTTGAAGTTCTATGATAAGTGCCAATGAACATCTTTTCATATGTCTATTGGCCTTCTATATGCCCTCTGTGGAGAAGTGTCTATTCAGGTCTTTTGCCAATTTTTTAATTAGACTGGGTTTTTTTTGTGTGTGTGTTGAATTTTATAAATTCTTTACTGGAGGATCGGTGCATGAAATTTGTGCACGGGGATGTGTACCCCTCAGCCCAGCTTGCACCCTCTCCAACCTGGAACATCCTCTCACAATCCAGGACTGCTGGCTCCTAACTGCTTGCCTGCCTGTCTTCCTGATTGTCCCTAACCACTTCTGCCTGCCAGCCTGATCACCCCCTAACCACTTTGCTGCCAGCCTACTTGATGCCTAACTGCTCCCCTGCCAGCCTGTTTGCCCCTAATTGCCCTCCCCCACAGGCCTGGCCACCTCTAACTTCCCTCCCCTGCAGGCCTGGTTCCCCCCAACTGCTCTCCCCTGCAGGCCTGGGTCCCTCCCCAATTGCCCTCCCTTGCAGGCTTGATCATCCCCAACTTCCCTCCTCTGCCAGCCTCGTCACCCCTTACTGCTCTCCCCTGCAGACCTGGTCCCTGCCAACTGCCCTCCCCTGCTGGCCATCTTGTGTCCACATGGGGTCTGGATCTTTGACCACATGGGGGCAGCCATCTTGTGTGTTGGAGTGATGGTCAATTTGCATATTACTCTTTTATTAGTTAGGCGAGAGGCTTGGTACATGGGTGGGGGACAGCTGGTTTGCCCTGAAGGGTGTCCTGGATTAGCGTGGGGTTTCCCTTGGGGCATGGGGTGGCCTGGGCGAGGGGCCTGTGATGGTTTTCAGGCTGGCCACGCCCCCTGGTGACCCAAGAGGAGGCCCTGGTATCTGGGATTTATTTATCTTCTACAATTGAAACTTTTAGCCTGGATCGGAGCCAAGCCTCCTGTTCGCTCTATGGCTGCAGCCATTTTTGTTTGGATTTATTTATCTTCTATATTTGAAACTTTGTAGCCTAGAGTGGAGGCCTGGGCTTTCCAGGGTGTGTGGAAAACTTGGCTTCCTCTATCGCCAGGGGCAACTCAAGCCTCCTGCTTTCTCCAGCTTCCTGGTTGCTGCCATTTTGGTTGAGATTTATTTATCTTATCTTTTATAATTGAAACTTTGTAGCCTTGAGTGGAGGCCTGGGCCTGCCAGGGTGTGTGAAAAGCTTGGCTTCCTCCATTACCAGGGAAACCCAAGCCTCCTGCTCACTCAGTGGCTGGAGCCATCTGGATTAATTTGCATACTTGCTCGTAATTGGCTGGTGCATGTGGCTTGTGGGTGTAGTGGAGTGATGGTTAATTTGAATATTACTCTTTTATTAAATAGGATAAATTTTGGATTAACCCCTTATTAGATGTATCACTTTTCATTTTGTTGATGCTTTCTTTTGCTATGCAACTTTAGTTTAATGAAGTCCCATTTGTTTATTTTTACTTTTGTTTCTCTTGCCTGAGGAGATATATCAGAAAAAATCTTGCTGCTAGAGATGTCCGAGATTTAACTGCCTGTTTTCTTCTAGGATTTTTATGGTTTTAGGTCCTGTATATTTTGTTTTGTTGTTAGGCATCTCTTACTATTTTACAATTTATCCAGGACAAAAATGATTTTTGTTCATTCTTTGATATTTCTCCACAATGTATTGCAATGAATGTTCTATTGTGGATAGATACTGAGAGCTTATTTGCCCATTTGGCCATTTAAGAGACACTTACCCAATACTTACTTAGTTGTAGAGGCTAAGGATACAAAGTTCAATAAGGTAAGGACTCTGCCTTCAAGTTGCTTAGACTCTGATAGATTAATACAATAAATCAATTATAGCACCATGTGTCATTTATATTTTGAAATTGTCTTTGAAAGAGAAGATTTTTGTATTCATTCTAAAGAATGAAAGCTAACATTTGTAGTGTCTAAAAGCTTCTGTATCAGTTTAACCTCCTAAATCTTTTGACATAAGATGTTATCCATTTTATACATGAGGAAACTATCTTAGAGAGGTTATACGATTTGTTGAAGGTCACTTAACTAATATGCAATGGGAGTTGGGCTTCTTTCTCACTTAGTGTTCTTTTGTTACCAGTGTTTCTTAACTTTAGCACTCTTGACATTTTGGGCCAGGTAATTGTCATGGGAGACTGACTGTCCTATATATTATAGGATGTTTAGCAGTATTCCTGGCTCTACTCGTGGCCAGGACTAGGGTAAAGAAAGAGACACTAGGGCACAGCATTTAAAGAGTCACTCTCACTGTCTTTAAAGTGCTGACCTGCCATTTAATCCTCATGCCAACCTGTTATTTTTAGGTTTTGAGTCAGTAAATCCCCTAGGCTTTTGGATGTTCCTTGGGAGCTGAAGAACATTAATGAGCAGGAATCTTTTGCATCATTTATCTCTGTCATCCAAGAACACATGCCTCAGTCAGTGTGCTTGTTTACCTCGTTATCGAAGCATCTTTTGTGCATTTACATACTTTATCACATTTCTTTTTATAACCATGGGTCAGTGCTCAGAAGAGGATGATGTCTATTGAATTAAAGTGTGAAATCATAGAAAAATATGAGCAAGGTGTGCGAGTGGCTGACTTGGCGAGGCAGTACAGGCATAGTACTTCAATGATATGCACTGTGCTTAAACAGAAGGAGTTGATAAAGGGTATAACGCCAGCTAAGGGCGTTACAATAATTTCTAAGCTCCATAGCTCTCTCCATGAAAAGATGGAGAATCTACTGATGGTGTGGGTGACAGAGAAGCAGCTTAAAGGAGATACATTAACACAGGGCATCATATGCGAGAAGGCGCGAGCGATTTACGGTGATTTGCTGGAGCAGACCCCGCGCACTTCCATGGACGAAGCATAGAAAGACTCATTTAAAGCCAGTAGAGGCTGGTTTGATAATTTCAGGAAAAGGTCCGGCATTCACTCCATCGTCAGGCATAGTGAGGCAGCAAGTTCGGATGTGAAGGCAGCTGAGGATTACCTCAAAACTTTTTCTGAACTGATAGAAGCCAAAGGATATATCCCCCAGTAAGTCTTCAACTGTGACGAGACAGGGCTTTTCTGGAAGAAGATGCTGAATAGGACTTATATAACGGGCAGAGGAGAAGACGATGCCAGGCCACAAACCCATGAAGGATAGGCTAACTCTTGCATTGTGCACCAATGCGAGTGGCGACTGCAAGATCAAGCCTCTGCTCGTATACTATTAGGAAAACCCCAGAGTCTTTAAGTCACATAAGATTTTAAAAGATAAACTGCAAGTTATGTGGAGGGCAAACCCAAAGGCATGGGTCACCAGGCAGTTCTTTGTGGAGTGGGCAAACCTGGTTTTCGGCCCTTCTGTTAAGAAATATCTATAGGAAAACAACCTAGCCATGCAAGCCCTCTCGTCCTCGACAATGCTCCTGCTTACCCACCGAACCTCGAAGATGAACTCCTCGAAGAGTTCAAGTTTATAAAGGTTGTCTACCTACCTCCCAACACCACTCCTATCCTGCAGCCCATGGATCAGGAGGTGATTTCTAATTTTAAAAAGCTGTCCATCAAGCACCTGTTCCGGGACTGCTTTGAGGTGATGGAGAACACAAACCTCACCCTTTGAGAGTTCTGGAAGAACCACTTGAACACCGTGATATGCCTCAGAATTATTGATCAGGCCTGGCTGGGTGTTACAACGAGGACTTTGACCTCTGCATGGAAGAAGCTGTGGCCTGAGGCTGTAGCCGAAAGGACCTTCGAAGGATTCCAACCGGAGGTGCCAGTGGAGGAGGAGATAGTGTCTCTGGGAAAATCCATGGGCCTGGAGGTGGATGAGAGAGACGTGAATGAGCTCGTCAAGGAGCACTCTCTGGAACTCACCACGGAGGAGTTACAAGAGTTGTAGTCTCAGCAACATGCGGAGGTTCTCCAAGAAATTGCTTTCGAGGAGGAGCCAGAGGTGGAGGAGATCTCTACAAGTGAGATAAAGGAGATCTTAGGAATGTGGGAGAGGGTATCACACTTCGTGGAAAAGAAACATCCCGAAAAAGTTGCTACTGGTCGTGCATCGGAGCTGTTCAATGAAACTTGCCTCACCCATTTCAGAAACATTCTGAAAGGGAGGAAGAGGCAAACCTCGTTGGACATGTTTTTTTTTGAAATCGGCCAAAAATGCAAAGACCAGTAGCAATTAAGTTCAGTGAAGATTAGTTAAGTTACATTCAGTTTAGGGATAAAGTGTAGCATTAAGAGTGTAATGAGTAGGTAAATACACTTTATAAAACCAGTTTATTCCTTTAGATTCTCTTTTATACAATATTTGTCATTTATAAATACATTTTTCTTATTCAAAAACATGTAACAAGAACAACTGGGGTGGCATTTTGGGGGCTGGAACAGATTAACGGCATTTCAATTGATTTCAATGGGGAAATTTGTTTTGAGATACGAGCAACTTGATATACGAGCAAAGTTACGGAACAAATTAAACTCGTATCTCGAGGTACCACTGTAATAACAAATGGCATTTATAAGTGCTAAGCAAAAACCTTCTAAATATCACAGAACTAAGAACCTTGAGGTGATATGTTATAGAACAAAAATACCAATTGCTTTAACCTAATGAGAACTCAGAGCAAAAACTATACATTGAGCCGAGACTGGTCGGCCTGCGGACTGAAAGGTCCCAGGTTCAATTCCATTCGGGGGCATGTACCTTGCTTGCGGGCACATCTCCAGTGTGGGGCATACAGGGAGGCGGCTGATCGATGTCTCTCTCTCATAGATGTTTCTGACTTTCTATCCCTCTCCCTTCCTCTCTGTAAAAAATCAATAAAATATATAAAAAAACACAAAACAAAAAAAACTATACATTGAATATACTCAGCTTAATTTATTTTGTGCCTGGTGTCCTGGCACTTACCCACTAGTGTTGACTTTATACTGTTAAAAATCCCATTAATTTTTCCCGTGGCTCTTTCAATATAAGTTTATTCTTATATGGATAAATCTATTAATACTTTTTGATTAACTGGACTAGCTTGCTTCCTAAATACAATCTAGGGTCTCTAAAATGAAGTCTTTGAAAAATGGAGGATGTAATAAAAAACCTGAATTTTAGGAGTATTAACAGTGCCCAACAGAATTATTAATAGTATACCAGATTTTTAAGTCTTATGTAATTTTGGCTTGTATATAACTTTCTGATAAAACACTAATATTTAATTTGTGATAATGCTATTTGAAAATTTATATACATGGAATTGTGGCTAGATTATAGAAGTCTCTGAAAAGCTGTCAGATTAAGCAATTGTTATTTTTATAGGCAGTAGGGGACCATTAAAGATTGTCAAATAGAAGACAATCTTTTCATAAAGGTAAATTTAGTAAAGGTAAATTTTAAGAAATGTTTTTCTGCCAACAGTATGTATAATGTATTGGGCAGTGACTTTTACAAAGGTTACTAGAGGCCAGGCAGAAGACATATTGAGAGTCTGAAATTAGGATGCTTGTCCCGCCCACTCCCAATTTTTGGAAAAGAATCCACAAGCCTATGAAGTTTTTAAAGAAATGGCTTTGTAAAATGACAGTTTTATTCATATGCAGCAGGAACCCAACAGGTATTTGTGGAATGAATGAATGAGTGAATTGTGGAATTAATGAATTAGTAACTCTTAGAATAATACACAAATAAAACAGAATAGAGAGGGATGAGTCAGATTATACCTAGGTTTTGAGACTTGTGTGGTGGTGGGTTGATCCAGAAGAGAATGGGTTTCATTTGGAGGTATTGAATTACATGCACTGGTACTATATTGAAATCTGGAGCTTTGCTGAGAATTTGGAGTTATCTCAGAAGTGAGAAAAAGTGGAGAAATAATTAAGTTTAAAGAGAGCCACAGTTTGGGTCAGGGCAGTGTTTCTGACACAACTGTTTTTTTGAGGACCACTCCAAAATGCAGTATTTTTCTTTAAATGACTCTTACTTAAATACGTTTATTTTATTAATTTTTTAAAAAAACAATATATTTTTATTGTTTTCAGAGAGGAAGGGAGAGAGAAAGAGAAAGAGAGAGAGAGAGAGAGAGAGAAACATCAATTATGAAAGAGAATCATTGATCGGCTGCCTTCTGCCCTACACTGGGCATGTACCCTGATTGGAATTGAACTATGACCTCCTTGTTCAGAAACTAAAGCCTAAGAAAGATGATAAGGCCTGCTTTGGGGACACGTGACAGTAATATGGGGCTAACTGTCTTGCTGTGAGGAGGAAACTAGAATAGTGCTGTGCTCTGAAACCAGTCAGGTGTTCCAAATCCAAAGCCTAACTTCTTTACACAGATCCCTAGTTTTCTGTATTTTGGGAGAGGGATTGGTTGGTGTCATCATCTCCCCCTTCATTATCTGAAGAAAGGTTCAAACATTGTTAAAATTGCATTATTACAGATTTTACATTCAAGTTCAAAGAACCTTATAACCTCCATGATGACCAATTATGGCCTGCAAATCAGGAACCCCATGTCTGGGCAATGTGCCCCACCCCAATAATTGCATGAACTCGGCTAAGTGCCACCTTAGAGATTCTATCTTGGGTATGAATATCTTTGAGGAAGAGTTTTGTAGAGTTTTTGTCTCTGAGTAATATACCAGGGTATGAACCAACACTGGTCACAGATGTGAAGTTCCTTTTACTTTTGGTGGGTGGATTGGGGAAAAAAGGACTGTATTAAGTTTATATTTTTGTTATCCTTAAAATGAAAATTTGTCTCTGACCTCTGAATATATTTTAGAAGTTCTTTGAATTTATGGTGATAAAATTCTAATTTTTTGTGAATTACCTATAATAGTACATATTTTGTTCTTTGCATTATAAAATTCATTTTAAAGAATATCTAAGAGCACATTTTTCATACCTTATTTTATTTTTTTAAAGGTCATATATATATGTATATGTGTGTGTGTGTGTGTGTGTACACACACACACACACACACACACACACACCGAGAAACATTGATCAATTGCCCCTTGCACGTCTCCTACTGGGCGTCGACCGCACAACCTGGGCATGTACCCTGACCAGTAATCTCAAACCAGTGACCTTTGGATACATGGGATAACGCTCAACCCAACAGAGCCACACTGGGCTCATAACTTATTTTCAAGCTGCATTTAGGTGGTTGGCCCCAATTTAAGATGAACTTTTTTTCGATTAAAAAGACGTAGTTTAGAAATTTCAGCATAAGAAATAATTGTCACATATGAGTCAACCATAATCCCTCCCCCCCTTTTAATAAATGAAACAAAATGTAAATGAAACACATAGTGGTGGTTGCTAAAACCTTATAATGCTGTAGTACAGAACTGTATCATATCACCTAATCACCATTTATAACGGTGATTCTGTGGGGCCAAAAGGCATTCATGACTTCCAAGTGACAGGCCAACAAATCATTTTTGGAATGTATCATGTTTAAATTGGGAACTGCTGTAGAAGTAATTGATTTTGGCAGAAAAGAGATGTGTTAAAAGAGAATTGGATATCTCTTTTGCCATCATCTGCTCTTGAAAGTGTCTGAGTCTGTACTTTATATCTAGTAGAAGGTTACTAATATATTCTTGAATATTGATTACTAATACATATTTTTTGTATTATATTAGGGATTCCAAACTTACTTAGCAGCATTTGACTTAGCCCAACAAAGACTAAATGTAAATGTGATCCCTTCTGTAGAAATATGCCTTGCTGCTCGTCGGTAGATTTTTCTGGTTCTAAATTTCTTCAAGCCTGTTAGGATTCTTTAACTTTGGTTCTGCAGGGTGTAGGGTAATTATGTGAAAAGAGGCAATGACTTGAATTGGCTCCATCAACTGAAAGTAAATTCATCCTAATATTTCATTATATTGTTTACTAAAACACCATTCTATTATTATTGGTATATTTACTAGGCTACAAGCATTCTCTAAGTGGACGATATCACTGTGGGCATTTGTAAAAGTCATGTATGAAAAAACACATATCTGTTTTGTATTAAAGGGAGGTTAGTTGTTAGGATGGGCTTTGGTGGTTGCAGCATGCCCAACTGATAATGTAGTTATTTCAGTTCCTTCTAAGAAATATATATAGCACAATTTACTCTTGATTTTTGGTTATTGATTATTCATTCAGGAAATATTTATTGCATGTCTGTGTGCCAGGACAATCAAGGAAACTTATTACCTACATTCTTTCAAGGAGTATATTAGTTTTCTATTGCTGTGTACCATTTACCACAAACTCAGTGGTTTAAAAGAACACTCATTTATTTTTTAAAATGTTTATTTATTGATTTTAGAGAGAGAGGAAGTGAGAGAGAGAGAGAAAAACATTGATTTGTTGTTCCACTCATTTATGCATTCATTGGTTTATTCTTGTATATGCATTGCCTGAGGATCACACCTGCCATCTTGGCTTATTGGGATGATGCTCTAACCAACTGAACTATCTGGCCAGGGCAAGAACACCATTTAAAAAAATATATTTTTATTGATTTCAGAAAGGAAGGGAGAGGGAGAAAGTGAGAGAAACATCAGTGATGAGAGAGAATGATTGTTCATCTGCCTCCTGCATGCCCCACACTGGGGACTGATCCCTCAATCTGGGCATGTGCTCCAACTGGGAATCGAACCTGTGACCACCGAGCCACACTGGCCGAGCAAGATTTGTTTGTCAGAAGTCTGGGCTCAGTGTGGCAGAGTTCTCTGCTCAGGGTTCCACAGGGTTGAAATAAAAATGTTAACTGGGCCAAGTTCTTGCCTGGAGACTCTTCCAAAGCTCATTCACATAGTTGGCAGCACTCTATTCTTTGTAGCTATAGGACTGTGATCCCATTTCCTTGCTGGCTATCAATTGGGAGCTACTCTCAGCTCAGAGGTGCGGCCTATATTCTTTGCCAGTTGTCCCCCTCTGTCTTTAAAAGCAATCTCTCTGACCTTCCAATCTCCCTGACTTTTCTGCCTTATTTCTGTACTCAGATTAAAGGCTTAATTCTTAATACATTTCCACTTTGCATTCTTTAAAAGTATTGGATCTCACGTGGTACCTAATATTCCAACGAGGAAATGGAAGCAGAGGAAGTTAGTAGTAAATGATTTTTGGCTTAATGTTTTGGAAGTCTATTTCTGTAGGAACATTTTCTGCTTTTATAAGGGTGGGAAAGTAGGAGTCACTGTGTAGTTATCCTTGGAAAACTAAGTCCATGAAATGAAGGATATACATAATATGAATTAATCTAATGATACAGTTTAGTGATAAATAAGTACTAAGACTGTATTCTCATACTAGGGAAACATTCAAATTGGTTATATCAATGACCAGTGTGTCCCATAAGTTTTGATTTTTATTTCAAAATATACAGGTGGTCTTAATTAAATCTAAAGAAGAATACCACTTAAAAGACTTCTAGTAGAGCATAAACGTTCTATTAGACACGGAGCTATGTTTCTGCCAATAACTTGACATTTTGAGGACAGATAGCATCCCATTTCCAATTTGTGATTGGGTACAAAAATATCCTAGGGCTGAGGATAGGCGTAGTAAATTGCACCAACAAAAACCTTTTGTGTATTTATGGTGGAGGAAAAGTCTTCGCAGAGTTTGCATGGAAAAATGATACAAGTCTTTATGCTTTTTAGCACAGTAGATGGGACCTCATTTCTGGTGGTTACTCTATATGATTAAGTTTTGGTGCACATTCCAAAAATGTTTCTCCACATGAATTTCTTGATTTTTTTCTATTTTCTTTTAAAAATTTTTATTGATTGATTTGAGAGAGGGAGGAAGGGGGAGCTGAGAGAGAGAGAGAGAGAGAGAAAGAGAGAGGGAGAGAGATTTGTTGTTCCAACTTATTTATGCATTCTTTGGTTCATTCTTGTATGTGCCCTGACCCTAAATCTTGGCATATTGGGACAACGCTCTAACCAGCTGAACTGCTAGGCCAGGGCTCTGTTATTTTCATCTTTGGTTAATTAGAGTGCCACTCTCCCTTTTGTTCCAGAAGTGTTTCATTAAATTTTCTTATTTTTATCTTTATATTTTCTTTAATTAATGTTTTTCTACTACTTTAAGCTTAAATTTTCTCCTAGAACTTTTAAAAATTCTGGGACAGTAAAGTTGTCTTCAGATGCCTTTTATTTTCACTCTAATACTGTTTGAGTTGGCTTTTAAGACATGCTTATTTTGCATAAATTTATCTTCAAGGAGAAGAGTTACTTCGAGCATTAATACTTCTGGGAATTGTTTCAAAATTCAGTTTATTGTCTTAATGTTAATAAGATTTCCAGAAGTCTAGTTTTTGGTCCTTATCCCCAAAGAATAGATTGGATTTTACTGTTTTAGTGGGTTCTGTGTCATTTGGTTTGATACTAGATCTTTCAGAAAGTTATAATTAACTTTTAGTCTTCTTTCTAATTTGTTCAGTACTTTAGAATAGTACTGCAAATATAGTTAAGCTGATAGATTGGGAAAGTAGTGATATGTATTCTTTAGGTAAAATAATTATAATTAAATATTAATGCAATTAACATATTTAAGGAGACTGTTTAATAAATGTTAATACTTTATTCAACTATTAGATAAAACTTTATGGTGGCAGCAAAAAAATATTTTGTGATATAATTTTGGGTGAGATATAGACATTTGTATAGCCTTTTTTATAGTTATTGGTGAAATGTAAAGTTAAATGGTATCTAACTGTCCATTAGGACATATTTTGTTGGTTGAAATATTTAACTAGTCTGATACATGCTTATTGAAACAGACTAATTAAGACATAATAATTCATATTGTGTGTGTGCGCAGGTGCAGATGTACTGATACATTTTCAGGGAATTAAAAGTAATGAATTCCTGAATGGCCAATGAAGTACTTTAGTGAGTGTTATTATTCATTATTGATTTTCTGAATGTGATTGATAAAACACTGGTTCAAGTTCCTGTTTTGCTCTTGATACTCACTATAATTATTTCCTTGTTGATAGGCTCAGGTATATAATTTTAAATACTAATCTAAGACAGACATACTTTTAGCATCAGGAAAAGTATGCTAAAAATCACAGAACATATCTAAAGGTAAAGTAGGAATAATGATCCATCCACCACTGTATGGCTGCTTAGTGGAGTGATTAAGAGCCTGGCTAGTTATCAAAGACAGCTAAAGTAAGTGGTTTCCTGGGTGTGCCTTTGGAGGTTGAACATGGCAAGTTGAAATGCTAGATGAAAGAGATCACTCAGCTGAGAAAGTCAAGGCTAAGACTCTGCTCCTCTACTCCAGGTACTTTGCTTTTTGTAATGTGCCACAGCTGCTTTAGAGGGCTGAAGGTTGTCTTGGGCTCTTTTGTGCCTCCTTTCAAAACTCCCTGCTCTCCCAGCCATACATAAACACATATAAAAATGTTGGATTACTTAGTTAGACTCTTCTGTATACTATGGAAATGGGAAGCTAATTCAGTAGTGGATCTCTGTGGAAGGGCCGGGGGATGGAGAGAGTGGCTCCTGGCTACTGTTCAGGAAGGTTTCAGGTGGGAGTATATGAGACTCTGTTATGCCTTTGGGTGTGGGAAAACAGGAAGAAGTGAGAAAATATAATGCACTCCTAGATGCTGGACCAATGAGTGTTTTTCAGTTTATAACGAATGTTAATCTGGTTTGGCAAACACTAATAAACATAGATACCTATTTATAGACGTAGAAAAACTAATAAGGTCTTACTAATTTAGAGGAGGGAAAGATTTAGTTTAGGTGTTAAAAGTAATTTCATTGTAATTCCTGAGAAAGCTTGTAAGTTTGTGACTAATATGGCATAATTACTAGTGCAGTTTATTATTTTATAGTGTTTCATTTAGATATACATATTAAGTATGTACTTTTCTTGCATTTCAGTCCCTATCTGTGCAGCTGTCAGCATGCAACCAAAATAATTTATTTATTTAATTATTTTTAAAATATATTTTTGTGGAATTCAGAGAGGAAGGGAAAGGGAAAGAGAGACAGAAACATCAATAATGAGAGAGAATCATTGATCAGCTGCCTCCTGTCCTGGGGATTGAGCCTGCAACCTGGACATGTGTGCCCTTACTGGAAATTGAACTATGACCTTCTGATTCATAGGTCGACGCTCAACCACTGGACTACACTGGATGGGCCAACCAAAATAATTTAGATAAAACATTGAAAAACATTTGTACAGTATCTGAATTCCTTGTAACTATGACTAGCTCTGAAATTTTCCTGAGCATCATCCTCTTCTTCTGACCATTAGAATGGCCTGTTGGCACATTGGAATAGTAACATCTCAATTTACTGGAAAGGCCACAAGGTTTTGGTCATAAAAGTTTTGTGGTTTAAATGAAACCCATTAGGTCTTATGTATTGTAGCACACTTTAAAATGGACATTTAAAAAAATAGTAGCTATAGCATCCTAATGTTTTTGGTTTTTATTGAAGATTGAAGTTGGTAATGAAGTCCTGTGTAAAATACTTAATACATACTGTGTAGGATATTGAATAGTGGATAATAGTATTGGGAATCAGGAAATTTTAGCTGTCCTTATGTAGTTTGGTTGCTAAAGAAAAAAAATTTTTTTTTGTCATTCTATCATTGTGGAAATGAGATTATAAAGCTCTTACTCTTATTTTCTCTCAGGTAATGGAATGAGGCTAATCAAAATAGTGTGAACATTTATTGATACATAAGATGTATGGTTATTTGTTTTTTTCCCCTTTGTTTTTTATTTTTTGAAGTTGTGGATAATTTCCTGTGATTACTACTTTGTTTATTTTTCCTTTTCAGTTTTTTTTTTTTCAGATTATTTTCCTTTTTTGATTATATATATATTTGCCCCCAGAATTTCATTATGAAATATTTTATTAAAAATATTTTTTATTGACTTCAGAGAGGAAGGGAGAGAGAGATAGAAACATCAGTGATGAGAATTATTGACCAGTTACCTCCTGCATACCCCCTACTGGGAATTGAGCCCACAACCTGGGCATGTGCCCCTGACCTGAATTGAACCAGGGACCCTTCAGTCCACAGGCTGACACTCTATCCACTGAGCCAAACTGGCCAGGGCCATTATGAAAAAATTTCAAATATACAGCAACATCTAGAGGGAGAGAATGCACTTGATCTTTCTTCTTAATTCTTCAAATGTTTTTCTAATTCTTTTGAGGGCCACCTAGTTCAGTGCCTACTTCCTTTTTTAAGCCCACTGTTATCTTCTCTAAATTTATCGTTATCCTTTATATTTAACTAGAGGCCTGGTGCACGAATTTGTGTATGGGTAGGGTCCCTCTGGGTGGCCTGCAGGGATCAGGCCAAAACCTACAGTTCAATGCTACCTGCAGCTCCTACCTTCCGTTCCCACTCATCTTATCTCTGCTGTGCCTACTGTGGACTTGTGCCCAATCAGTCCTGATCAGGAGAGGCTCATGCTGCCGCAACAGCGCTCACCAGCCATGAGCCCTGTGTCTGGCACCCTCCCAAGGGGAGTGGCCTGCAGGATCAGGCTGAAACTGGCTCTCCAACATCCCCTGAGGGTTCCCAGATTGTGAGAGGGTGCAGGCCAGGCTGAGGGACTCCACCAGTGCACAGTTGGGCCAGGGAGAGATCACAGGAGGGCTCCACGGCATGTCCAACCCATCTCTCTCAGTCCTGATTGGCCGAACCCCAGCAGCAAGCTAACCTACCAATCGGAGCATCTGTCCTCTGGTGGTCAGTGCAGGTCATAGGAAGCAGTTGAGCAGCCTTAGCATATCATTAGAATATTATGCATTGATTGATTGGTTGGTTGGTTCTGCCGTTTGGTCTATTTTCATATTACCCTTTTATTATATAGGACTAGAGGCCCGGTGCAGGAAAATCATGTACTCAGGATGGGGGTCAGTCTCTCAGCCTGCCCTGCATCCTTGTACAGTCCAGGAGCCCTTGGGGGATGTTGGACTACCACGGAGGTGGGAGAGGCTCCTGCCAACGCCATTGCCCTCACAAACTGTGACCCTGGCTTCTGGCTGAGCAGCACTCCTGTGGGATTGCATTGACCACCAGGGGGCAGCTCCTGTGTTGAGTATCTGCCCCCTGGTGGTCAGTGCATGTCATAGCAACCGGCTAGTCTGCAGTTCAGTCAATTTGCATATTAGCCTTTTATTATATAAGACTAGAGGCCCGGTGCACGAAATTCGTGCAGGGGGGGTGTCCTTCAGCCCAGCCTGCACCCTCTCCAAACTGGGACCCCCACCAGGAGCAGGCCTAAATGGGCAGTTGGACATCCCTCTCACAATCCAGAACTGCTGGCTCCCAACTGCTCGCCTGCCTGCCTTCCTGAATGCCCCTAACTGATTCTGCCTGCCAGCCTGATTACTCCCTAACCACTCCCCATCCAGCCTGATCACCCCCTAATCACTCTGCCTGCCAGCCTAATCACCTCCTAACTACTCCCCTGCCAGCCTGTTTGCCCCTAACTGCCCTCCTCTGCAGGCTTGATCACCCCAACTGCCTTCCCTTGTAGGCCTGGTCTCTCCCAACTGCCCTCCCCTGCTGGCCATCTTATGGTGGCCATCTTGTGTCCACAAGGGGGCAGGATCTTTGACCACATGGGGGCAGCCATCGTGTGTGTTGGAGTGATGGTCAATCTGCATATTACTCTTATTATTTAGGATTGAGGCCTGGTACACAGGTGGGGGCCAGCTGGTTTGCTCTGAAGGGTGTCCCAGATCAGGGTGGGGGTTCCCTTGGGGCATGGGATGGCCTGGGCGAGGGGCCTGTGGTGGTTTGCAGGCTGGCCATGCCCCCCACTGACCCAAGTGGAGGCCCTGGTATCTGGGATTTATTTATCTTCTACAATTGAAACTTTGTAGCTTGGAGCGGAGCTAAGCCTTCTGCTTGCTCCGTGGCCATGGCCGCAGCCATTTCTGTTGGAATTTATTTTTCTTTTATAATTGAAACTTTATTGCCTTAAGAAAGGCCTGGGCCTGCCAGGTTGTGTGGAAAGCTTGGCTTCCTCTATTGCCGGGGCAACCCAAGCCTCCCTCCTGCTCTCTCTGTGACGGTAGCCATCTTGGTTGGGTTAATACTCGTTCCTGATTGGCTGGTGGGTGTGGCTCGTGGGTGTATCGGAGGTATGGTCAATTTGCATATTACTCTTTTATTAGATAGGATTATACAAGATATAGTATAGTCAGTCATTTCACTGTTTTATATTGCTCATGTTTTTCTTTTCTTCATGTCATAGCCTTGGCATTCCTATTACTGTACACTTCTTACCCCTTCTGCACTGTAAATTTCAAACTCCCTGAATGCAGGACTTCCCTCCTATGCATTTCTTTCTCATACTCCCTGACATGTGGGTTCCTAGTGATAAACACTTGGTTTTTATTGGTTGTTTTATTTCTGACTCTTTTTGTCATTTGATTATAAAGATGTACAATGTAAAATAAAATGGTTTTAATGCTCTTAAACCTTTGTAGCAGTTGTTTAATTATTTGTAAATTTGTTATATAGTCGATACGTAAAATTGGACAACTATATATTATAGATCAGCACAGTCCATTAGTATTGTTGAAAGAGCTGTCTCATAGTTTTTATATGAAGAGAACTTCATTAAATTAAAAAAATTTCAATAGATTCTGATGTAGTTGCTTATGGTCTTTTAATCTGTGCTTTGAAGTTTTTTTTTTTTTTTCCTGGAATGAAATTCTTGGTTTTGGCTGTAGAAGAAATATGTTAATTAGATTATATTTAGTTGGTGAATTTGTGCCCACAAGAATGTGACTTTTAAAATGTTGCAAGTTGTATAGTTCTTGCAGATAAGATTGTTTCCTGTTTTCTTTTGTATATTTAGTACTTCATATTTTTTTCTATGAAGTAGCCTTTCAGTTTGTCCATTTGTATAATTTGACATTCCAACTATATTTTCAGTTATCCCATCACTGATGCTTACAAATGCTACTCATTCAAAATGTCAAAATTTGGATTTGACTCAAGAGTTACAAATAATATAAACTTTTTATATAAATACATCCAAATAGACATTCTTAGGGGGAAAGATTAAATAAAACATGGTGTTTATGGAATGGTTTTATACAATTAGGCTTTAGAATTGAAAAGTATTTCTCCTGTGAATTGCATACTGTGTCAGTTCATGAATTGTGTTATAAGAAAAGTAGTACTATTGAACTCAATACTACTGAAAATTCTAGTTGACAGAAATCAATATAGTTTGGAAAAAATGGAGTATACCGAATTTAGACAGTTTTAGATTTTTCTAACATCATGACAAAATCTGCTTTGTCTCTTTAAATTTTTATTTTAAAAATAAAAGATTTGTACATATATAGTTTTAAAAGTTGAATAATTCAAGGATTATTAAAACAGCAGTTACCCATCTCCTCTGACTTCCAATTCCCAATCTTTAGTGGCAACCATTTTCAGAGAGGAGGGGAGAGGAAGAGAGAGAGAGAAAAGGAACTTCAGTGCTGAGAGAGCATCATTCATCAGCTGCCTCCTGCATGCCCCCTACTGGGGATTGAGCCTGAAACCTGGGCACTGCAGGGAATGGAACAGTGACCTCAATCACTGAGCCCTACTGATTGGTAGTCAGCTTGCTTCTTGATGGCTTCTTCCTCTCAGGTTTAGGTTTCACCTTTCTTGGTCTTGTTAGGTTATTAGAACTTTTTTCTCTTTCTAGCTTCCCAAATATTGTTAATTTCTTTCATTTGCTGTTATGTCTTTTCTTATTCTCTGTAACCTTATGGGTTTTGTACTTCTAAAACAGTCTTTAATTTTTTAAGGTGAGGTATCAAGAACGAGTCAGGTTAGTCATGCTTAATTGAAGGCCTGCTTTCCCCCTACATTTCTTATTATTTTTAAAAATTGGGGAATTTTTTTTTATTTGGGTTGTCAAGGCAGATTTACTTTTGCACAAAAGGGTACAATGCACCAGCAACATGGCGGGCAAGCACACACAATGAGGATTCCTCTCTTCTTTTTATCTACTAGTATTCCCTGATGAGTTACCGCACAGTACCCAACTGGCTGAAGGGTGTGCTTCACAGGCTGGCGCTTTTCTAATCTTAGAAAAGCGGTGCAATAAGGGAGATTGGATGTCTGTCAGGGAGTGGAAAATTTGGGGTTTTTAAATATAGGTATGCCAAACAAATAAAGGCAGTCGTATAGTTATATTGTCTATAAACTTTAGCTTGATATGTGGGCACCTTTTTGATCACTGGTTACCATTGTGTTGGCAGGGGTTTGATTCCTGAGGCCTATTTCAAACTCTGCAATCCCCTCACCTCTCCCCCTAGGAAAGAGTTTTATGCAGCCATTAATGAACTTGATATTTGGCATGATTATTGTCTTCTAGTTGGGGAGAATTTAATTCTCTGTTCAGACCCTGTGATGAGGGAAGAGAAACTTTATTCATTCAGCACTCATTGAACACTTGCTCATGCGCTTAGGCATTTTGGATACAAGGAAGAATAAGGCATGGTTATTTCTTTCAAGGAACCATTATTTGTTTATCATTTAAGTAATATTAAAATCAGATGTTCTGGCAGAATGTATTCACAATTTTTTGATCCAGAATTCCACTTATAGTACTTTATAAAGGGAATAAAAATGTGCACCTTATATGTATAAGGTGTTCATTAAAATATTAATTATAAAAGCAATTAAAAGAAATGAATTTTAGTATTTCCATTATGTTTTCTAGGTTTTCAATAAGAAACATGTACTTAAATAATTAAAATTTTATTTTAAAAAATCTGTTCTGGTGGATTTTCATGGGCGGTGGATAGATGGCAGATCAGTTATTGAATTCCATGATCAACTATCTAAAAGGAGTGGTAAAGTGCTCAGATCATGTTAGAGCCTCAGTTCCACCACTTATTTTATGTATGACTCTAACTTATTGGTGGCTTAAAATTCTATAAACCTCAGATTTTTTCTCTGTATAAAACAGGCATAATAAGTAATTATGAAGTTTGTTAAATGAAGAAGTATATGGAACTTAGAGATATAAAATAAGAAATAGCTCAATAAATATTTGAGGCTCTTATTATTTTTCCTTATACTCATTCCCTCTTTAATAGTTTTATTTACACACACACACACACACACACACACACACACACACACACCCCTTTCCTCTAGTCAGTCCAAATCAGGAATTGCAATGTTTTGTTTGGTCTGACAACTTTCATTGCTTTGCAGTAGCATTCTAGAGGTTTCTGATGCTTTCCCAAGCTCCATAGAGCTGTCACCTGTTACCTGTGTTGGCCAGTTTTGAAGGAAGGGAAATAGCAGTACATATGCCTTGGGGTTGCCATACTTGCTGTAAACCTTTTTTTGCCTCTTTATACACATACTAGAGGCCCAGTATACGAAATTCGTGCACTCAGGAGGGTTCCTCAGCCTAGTCTGTGCCCTTTCACAATCTGGAATCCCATGGGGAGTGGGCCTAAGGCTTCAGTTGGACATCCTTAGCACTGCCGTAGAGATGAGAGAGGCTCCTGCCACTGCTGCCGCACTCACCAGCCTTGAGCTGGTCTTCTGGCTGAGTGGCACTCTCCCTGTGGGAGTGCACTGACCACCAGGGGGGCAGCTCCTGTGTTGAGTGTCTGCTCCCTGGTGGTTAGTGCGCACCATAATGACAGGTCGTTATGCCTTTTGGTCGATTTACATTTTAGCTTTTTATTATATAAGATTCTCTTCCTGTTGTTTTTTGGGTTTTATTTACTTTTTGTTATTGTACCTTTAAAAAAATGTTTTGGCTGTTACTGCTGTTGTTTTATATCATAAATTAGTCTTCATAATAAGGTAGTAACCTAGTGCTAGCCTTAGGTCCTTTTTAGCCCTGCTGCTTATAGACCTCTTATGAAATGCAAATATAGCTGGTTTGACTTGACCATGACTCATTTAAGGAAGATTAGATTTTATGTGAACTTTTTCTTCTTACTCCCTTGAGTAGAAAATTCCTGCTCTGTATAGCATAGATAACAAAATGCAAAGAAACTTTTCTATAAGGGATTATAGTGTCCTTTTAGAGCAGATAGATTATGACCAGAAATTTTTTAGGTGTAAGTTATTTTCTGAGGGCATGCAGTAAAACAAACAATAAATTATAATTGGTGATTAATGAAATAGTCAGCATACAATGCAAAAATGATTTTACTTTTTAACACATTTTGGGAATTACATAGAAATGAACTTATGGACACCATAAAAAGTTCCTACTTTAAAAAATATATTTTTATTGATTTCATAGAGGAATGGAGAGGGAGAGAGAGATGGAAACATCAGTGATGAGAGAGAATCATTGATTAGCTGCCTCCTGCACATCCCCTACTGGGGATCAATCCTGAAGCCTGGGCTTGGGCCCTGACCAGGAATTGAACCATGATCTCCTGGTTCATGGATCAATGCTCAACCACTAAGCCATACTGGCTGGGCAGATTTTATGTTTTTGGTAACTATATAGATAAGTCCAGAGTATTTATAAATTAACATAAATCATAATTTTATTTATATTAAAGGTTATTAACAGTTGGATTTTGAAATCACTTGCCCTGGATTTACTAATTTTTTGGTTATTTTAAATGCAGGCGTTAATATCAGATGGTGTTCAATTAACTTTATTTTGACATAATTTGAAGGACAAGCTAAAGATATTTTTGGGGGAGGGAGGAGAAAGCAATAGGATTACAGTTTTACTTTATTTTATTTATTGTCTGAAGTTTTATATATGTCTCCTTTTTTCCTCCGATTGACCTCTCCCAACCCCCCAGCTATTTCCAACCTGGGTAAGCCCCTGTCAGAGGTGCATATATTCTTTCTGATTGTTTCTGGTTTCTTGGGATATAGTTCTAGAAGTGGGATTACTGGGTCAAATGAGAGTTCCATTTTTAACTTTTTGAAGAAATTCCATACTGTTAAAGATATTTTAATGACATTACCAGCTAGTAATCAGAAGATAGGCTACTTGAGTAAGTTGCTAACTCTCAAGACCTGGACTACTTCTGTCTAACATAGCTCTGATGCAGAATTGTCAAGAACCTTAAAATTCTATTGGCTTTATCCCTGACCCCAAATCTCTGCCAAAATTCATTTTTTTACTGTGTTTTTAATGTTAGGTAGATATTAGACATGAACATACATTTGTAGTGCTTGCTTTTTTTCCCCTTTAATTTTATTCTGAAAAGACACTCACTTTTTTTTTTTTAAGCTGTGTTTGGTTTTGTTTAGATTGTTCTTTTATTTATTAAAACACAAGAGCCCTGGTGCATGAAAATCATGCATTTGGGAAGGGGGTGCCTTCTCACAGTCCCGGATCGTTGAGGGATGTCCGACTGACAGCTTAGGCCTGCTCCCTGTGAGGTTTGCTTCTGGCTGAGTGGCACTCCCCCTGTGGGAGCACACAGTTTTCCCCTGTTCTGTCAATTTGTGTATTAGCCTTTGATTATATAGGATAGTTTCAGCTCTATATAGTGACTTGCATATCATGTATTTACTTCTGAGATTTAGAGAAAAACACATGCCTCAGTTTCACCCTCCCTATAAACTTTGTATCACATTTACATTGACAAAGTAATATAAATAAATGGATAATAAGTAAAAAGTTAATGGATTTGAGCTTTAACATTCTAGACAGTGAAAAAAGCAGTAGTGAACTATGAAATAGCCTTGCAGAAAAATCTACCAGGGAAGAGCCATGTGTTTTACATTCTAAAAAATTAGCCTATGGCAATGAGGCACTGACTTGCTCTGTATGGTTTAAAAAGAGAATTGAATAGTTTTGTTATGTGGATTGTTTACTGAGTTGTTAAAAGAGGAATATTTAAGGCCTTTTGATAATTTAAACAATTTTTTTTACCCTAAAATGATCCTCAAGAGGCAGAGAGAATTCCTTGGTTATAGAACCTCAAGTGAAAAGCTCCTGCAGGGAAGAAAACTGTAAAGCGAGGTTTTAGGAACATTGGAATAATTTCTGTTGCCTCAGTGGTAGTTACGCCTTGCATATAGATGTTTTCCTGTGTCATCACTTCTCTTTAACTCTGTTCCTCTGAAATAAATTTAAAATTGGTTAGACATTTCTCATATTCTAAATTAGGAAAATGATTATTCAAATTTATAAAAATAAGTTTTCCAAGATTGCACAGGATAAATCCATGCTTGAATGTGAACAACACTTCTGTGTTTCTTTGGAGAGATTAAAAATAATCTTTTTTCCCCTGTGGAGATGAGGCAGGTAAGAATAAATATTACCCCTACTTGTTGTGTGTCAGAATTCTTGGTGGCAGTAAAACCTAATTCAAGCATATCATATATTTAAAAAGGATATTGGGTAAAGCTCAGTGGTTCATCAAATTGTTGCATGGGTTAGAGAACCAGATTTAGGACTAAGCAGCCAGAAACAGTGCCCCAGCTCACATTGCACAATGATTCCCACGAGGATACCAGCACCATCTAGAGACAGACTGGTAGATGCCACAGCCTGCCCCAGTGACTCTAGCTCTGGATGACTCTGAATGCTGCCACCTCTGCCCTGGACTTGACCTGGCTGCAGTTATTCCACCATGAGTGTGTGAGAGAGTTCCTTCTGGTCTCTACTTTTCTTGCTCACTAGTTGCCCATTTCTAGTCTGGGCTGGGCATATATGTTTGGCAGAGTGCATGTATAGGACATGTGGAAAAGTATTTGACCTTTTGAAATGATGAGAGGAAGTTCTCAAATTTAAGATGTAGCAAACTATTTGACCTTCTGAAAGCATTAAGTGGGGAAGTTCCCAAACTTACAAAGGGACAAGGCAGACAAAGAATGAAAGATGTTCACTGCATTCAATGCTTTATTTTATTTTTGTGTGTTAATCCTCACCCGAGGATATTTTTCCATTGATTTTTAGAGAGAGTGGAAGGGAGAGGGAGAGACAGAGGGAAACAGCAATGTGAAAGAGACACATGGCACAGGCCTTGGCCAGAGCCAGGGATTGAGCCTGCAATCAAGGTACATACCCTAGATCAGAATCCAACCCACAACCTTACAGTCTGCAGGCCAACTCTCTATGCACTGAGTAAACCAGTTAGGGTGCGTCTGATGTTTTAGCTGTGATATGTATTGAGCCTTCACTATATGCTAGGCACTATGTGGGGATGACATGCAATAATCTTGTAAAACATGAATGTTTTACAAGATTATTGCATGTCATCCCCACATTAGACATGAGGTAGGCCAAGAGAGATTAACTATCCAAAATCATAGTTAATCAGGGCAGAGCTGGATACAATCTCAGAGCTCCGATTCCAAAGACTATGATTCCATAACCTCTGTATTAAACTGTTTAATCCCCCCTGACATATTTAGCTCAAAATCCTGTAAATACGTCTGTTAGGTGAACGCTACTAAGTTTATTAAAATTGTATATATGTCATGTGTATATATTTAGGCATTTTAAAAGAAGTTGAAAATTTGTGGTTTTAATTTTATTTTTAACTAATTGAATAATTTCTGATTATTTTTCTCACTTAGTAACTTACTGTAATTCACTTTGCCACACACTTCAGCGTGATAAAATTCTGTCTGAGTATCAGTGTTTGGAAGCCATTTATTTAGTGTAAGAGAGATAGGTCAACAAGGAGAGGGGACATAGACCAAAACCAAGGCAGGGCCTAGTATGGAAGACAAATCCTATATAATAAAAGGCTAATAATATAAGTCCACCGAACAGCAGAACGACTGGTTGCTATGATGTGCACTGACCATCATGGGGCAGATGCTCATTGCAGGAGTTTCTCCCTGGTGGTCAGTGCACTCCCACAGAAGGAGCACCACTTAGCCGGGTCATGGCTGGCGAGTGTAGCAGCAGTGGCAGAAGCCTCTTCTGCCTCCATAGCAACCATAAGGATGTCTGACTGATGGATTAGGACCTCTCTCCCCTCGGGTGCGGGCCTAATCCATCAGTCGGACATTCCTCGAGGGCTCCCAGACTGCGAGAGGGCACAGGCCGGCTGAGGGACACCGTCCCCCCGCAAGTGCACACATTTTGTGCACCAGGTCTCTAGTATGTAAATAAGATGCAATGTACTAAGTGTTATAGCGATGCATGCGTGTACCCGCCCCCCCCCCCCCCACACACACCGGAGAAGCAGCAGACAAATATATATTGAAGGACTGGGAACACGTTATCCTATAAAGTGGTATTTTTAAAAATATGTATTTTCTTTATTTCAGAGAGGAAGGGAGAGGGAAAGAGAAATAGAAACATCAATGATGAGAGAGAATCCTTGATTGGCTGCCTCCTGCATGCCCCCACAGGAAATTGAGCTTATAATCCAGGCATGTGACCTGACCAGGAATCGAACTGGACTTCTGACTGGGTTCATAGGTCGAGCCATACCAACTTGGCTAAAGTGGTACCCTTTGTTATTTGTAATGGTTTAAAAACACAATTTTTTCTCTGCTTTAGGAAAGTCATTGAGTCCCCTACCCCCCCCTTTTTTAAAGTTAGAATTAATGCTATCTCTAGAATAAACTAAGTTTTAAGCCTCTGTACCAGTTTGTATTTTAAATCAACATGTAATTATTTGAAAATAAAAAAAATATATATGCTATCTAGGAGTAATAAACAGGAGCTATTATTTGGGACATGTCCAACTTGGTTTTGGAGGAAGAGTTGTAAAGAAACTCCCATAGTTACTATGATGTCAATCACGCTAGAGCATGGTCGACAAACTGGCTCTCGAGCACATGCGGCTCTTTGGCCCCTTGAGTGTGGCTCTTCCACAAAATACCATGGCCTGGGTGAGTCTATTTTGAAGAATTAGTGTTATAAGAAGTTTAAGTTTAAAAAATTTGGCTCTCACAAGAAATTTCAATTATTATACTGTTGATATTTGGCTCTGTTGACTAATGAGTTTGCCAACCACTGCACTAGAGAATTCATAAATTTCTTGTTAATTATGCATTTAGTACAAGTTTGTCTGTACTGCAGATTTTTCTATGCTACCAAAGCAGCATTTTATAATGATGTAATTTTATTCACTTGTGCCTTTGGGACTACATGGGCAGCTATAATTTTTGTTAAAGTGAGTAGATCAAATGCCCTTCCACACACATATTCTTGAGACCAAGCATGTCAAACTCAAGAGCTAACACAGGCCAGATAAATGAGGCATGTGGCCTGTGAGCTGTGAGTTTGACATGCTTGTTGTAGACCGTCTACTTGTGTTAGAGAAGTAGTTGATATAGGGTAAATGTCCATGAAATGAAAAGTGATTTTTGTCCTTTTAAGTATTACATTTTTTAATATTCAATATACTATGCTTTTTGTCCTTACCTCCCCACCTGAACTCTTTTAGTGGAGCAGCAATATTCAGATGGGCAATAGTTCATTTATTTTATTTTTAATATTTTTATTGATTTCAGAGAGGAAGGAAGAGGGAGAGAGAGATAGAAACATCAATGATGAGAGAGAATCATTGATTGGTTGCCTCCTGCTTGCCCCCTACTGGGGATTGAGCTTGCAACTTGGACATGTGCCCTTGACTGGAATCAAACCCGGGACCCTACTACAGTCCACAGGCTGACACTCTATCCACTGAACCAAATCAGCTAGGGTAATAGTTCATTTATTAAGCTATTAGCTTGAATACAGGATTTTGGTATATACAGTTTCTTAACTTTTATTTATTTATTTTATTATATCCTTTTTAATGTATTAATGACATGTTCAGTCAGCTACTCTTATAAAAAAAAATTCACCAGAGAACATGTTTTTATTTATTTTTATTGAATATTTGGGATATGGGTTTAATGAAAGTTCTTTCATGTGATATGGATTCCACTTTTTTATTTGTTGAAAACCAGTAATGGAATAGCTATCACTTAGAGGTGATTAGGTTAATCATGAATGAATAGTAATTAGTGAGATGTGCAGTGCCTAACTTACTCTTACTAGTTCTCTTAGACCTAAATGAGCATATTCTTGTGATTCATCCCTTAATGCTGTGAGAAATGCTCACCTGTCTGAATTCAAATAACAGACTTGGAGACACAAAGCACAGCGAAAATGAGACTTGTAATGTGGTCTTGCAAGATCAGATGTCTGGTTAAACAGGCACACTTGGAGCTGTGATCACAGGCTATTTATTCTCCCAGGTTTCTCATGGGCTGAGTACTATGGGGTTAATAGTTTTATCTGTATGTCCCCCAGGTCTTATTGCCTCCTATTGGGTTATTTTTTAAAAAATAGGCTAAGGCCTTTTCTAGTTGTCTTCATCTCCCTTTGTCTAGTTGTGGTGGGTGGATTTTCCTGGAAAATGTGTTGCTGGTCATGTATACAGTTCTTTGTTCTTATACCCTTTCCCTTCCTCCCTACATCCTGTGTGCCCTGGGAAAATTCAGTAACCAACTGGCAACATGCTGTTAGTTTCCTCCATTAAAAGTTGATTATGTGCCCTAACCGGTTTGGTTTAGCCCAAGGACTGAAGGGTCCTGGGTTCGATTCCAGTTAAGGGCATGTACCTTGGTTGCAGGCTCCATCCCCAGTAGGGAGCGTGCAGGAGGTAGCTGATTGATATTTCTGTCTCATAGATGTTTTTAACTTTCTATTCCTCTCCCTTTCTCTCTGTAAAAATCAATAAAATATGTATTTCAAAAAAAGTTGAGTATACTAAAGATGGATCACAGAGGCCTATTTCCTACAATGCCATAGTTTACTTATTAATGTGTAACAGTAAACCTTTTTTCCCTTTTCCCTTTTGATCTAAAGCAACTTTGGAAGAATGGAACAAAATTTCTTAAATGAGTAGCCTGGATTTATGTTACTTCTGTGGGGCAAATGTGATATTTGTGACTAATATTTTTATTCCAGTTTACTGCAGATTATAATAGTGAAAAAGAAAGACTGACATTTTGTATCCCAGCACTGTCTCTTTTTGGTTTGGACAAAGTATTTAACCACTCCACATGCTTTGTTAATACCTTTCCCATAGGGAAATTCTGAGAATTGTGAACTAATGTAAATACTTGGCACACAGAGTTGCTCAATAAAGGATACTTTAAAATTACTAACCTTCTTTCAAGTGACTCGACTTGTTAAAAGTCTGATTTCCAAATGAGAGGGGCATTTCTCAAAAAAAAATACTCAAGAATTCTTCCCTCCTCCCCAAACAAAACAGATTTTAACATTAAATTTCATCCTCCAACTCTTAGAAACCCTGCTGATTGTTTTCATTGTCCTCTTGGTTTATTTTTGTACCTAACGTCCATAGGCACATAACAAGTGCTTTGTGAAACTTAAACTAAGTAAAAAGAAATTGTTCTGATGAAAGGTATGTGGATAAGTCAGTTTTGGGGCAATTCTAGAGAACTCTTGCCAGAACTGGTATCTTTGTTTTGGTCTCATAGACTATTAAATGTGATCACTGAGTTATACTTGCTGTTTTCTCTGTCCCCTGGCTATCTCTCTTAAGACCCTGAAGCTTGGCAGCCATAAGATGTTTAAAACAGAGTAGGCCTTACTCTAGAGGGAGTTTGTTTATTTAAAGAAAAATAATTAAGTTCAAACATCCCAACTATGTCATAGCTAGTCTAGTCATGTTAGAGTTAGTAAGTTCTTTTGATTCTTTCTGGTGGTCATTGTGCCTGAGGTAGCAGATACATTTGAAAGTAGTTAAATTTTTCCTGAGATTAATTAGAACTTTATCATGTAATCCCTACCGAAATCGTTAAAGGAGTGGGAGGAAAGGGAGTGCTATTTATTTGGCTAATTTTTTTTTAATGGAAGCCATTTGATTTAAATCTTTAACTCCCTCCTTTCTAGTGTTATGATATAGATGATTTCAAAATAAAACAACAGAAGAATCACACTGTAGTTGCTGTATCTTCATTAATTCTTTGAAGTTCGGACCCTAAGAATCATTTGGACAGTATTTCTATAGATGTTTATACACAAAAATGATGATTTTACATTTCCAATGATTGTCATCTCCAAAATTTATGGCTGATTATTCCTAGCATATTCTCTCCCAAATAGGAAAATCTGATGCCTAGAGAACTAGGGTATATTTCTTTGAGATAACTTTTTTTTTAAATTAAATCTTTATTATTCAGATTATTACATTTGTTTCTCTTTTTTCCCCTCCATAGCACCCCTCCACCCAAATCCCACCCTTCCCTCTGCCCTTACCTCCCTCCCATTGACCTCATCCATAGGTGTATGATTTTGTCCAGTCTCTCCCTGTTCACCCCTCACCCCTTTCCCCCTGAGAATTATCAGTCCACTCCCTTTCTGTGCTCCTGATTCTATTATATTCACCAGTTTATTCTGTTGATCGAATTTTTAATTCATTTAATTTTTAGATTCACTTGATAGATATGTATTTGTTGTTCATAATTTTTTGGCTTTTACCTTTTTTTTCTTCTTCTTCTTCTAAAAGAGTACCTTTCAGCATTTCATATAATACTGGTTTGGAGTTGATGAACTCCTTTAGCTTTTTCTTATCTGTGAAGCTCTTTATCTGCCCTTCAATTCTGAATGATAGCTTTGCTGGATAGAGTATTCTTGGTTGTAGGTTCTTGCTATTCATCACGTTGAATATTTCTTGCCACTCCCATCTGGCCTGCATCGTTTCTGTTGAGAAATCAGCTGACAGTCGTATGGGTGCTCCCTTGTAGGAAATGAACTGTTTTTCTCTTGCTGCTTTGAATATTCTCTTTGTCTTTTGCTCTTGGTATTTTAATTATGATGTGTCTTGGTGTGGTCCTCTTTGGATTCCTATTATATGGGGTTCTGTGTGCTTCCTGACTTGTAAGCCTATTTCTTTTACCAGATGTGGGAAGTTTTCAGTCATTATTTCTTTAAATAGGTTTTCAGTATCTTGCTCTCTCTCTTCTTCTGGCACCCCCACAATTCTGATGTTGGTACGCTTGAAGCTGTCCCAGAGGCTCCTTACATTATCTTCACATTTTTGGATTCTTTTCTCTTCTTGCTTTTCCAGTTGAATGTTTCCTGCTTCTTTATATTTCAAATTTTTGACTTGATTCTTGCCTTTCTCTAGTCTGCTGTTAGGACTCTGAATAATAGTTTTTATTTCAGTCAGTGTATGTTTAATTTCTAGTTGGTCCTTTTTAATCTCTAGTTGGACCTTTTCCATCTCTAGTTGAATCTTTTGCATCTCTAGTTGGTCCTTTTTCATCTCCTCTTGGCTCTCGCTAACTTTATCCAACTTTTCTAGCATATTCTTGAAAAACCTTATAAGCGTGGTTTTGAACTCTATATCCAGTCAATTCTTTTCCTCCATTTCTTTGGTTTGTGATCCTTTCCCTTGTCTCGGCGTTTTCACTATGCTGGGAGAAATTCTGTTGGATTCAGCCTTATGATACCAGACTTGCAAAACCGCAAAAGCCTCTCTTTTGAGCTTGGGATGGGTGGAGTCTCAGGGTTTAAGGGACTCTGTTGCCTTTCAGTTGGCCCCGCCCTCCATGGCCCCTGAGTCTCACGTGACTGGGTAATCGCTGGAGCGGTCCTTGTGCCCGTTTGCCCGCAGTGCCTCCAGACAGTGCCTTTCCGGCTCCCCTGCACCCCAGAACCACACGAGTTTTGATCCTCAGGGTTTTACCCAAAACTAGGGCTTAGTGGAGTCAGAAGTGGTGCAGTTGGGAGGGTCTGTCTCTCGCCCACTCGCGAAAGCCAGCGGCACAATCAGCAATCTGTGCTCTGCGTGTAGTGCTGTGCTCTGATCCTTTGCGACTCCCCTAAATTTCCATGCACCTCTCCCTTTTCATAGTCCAAACTCCCCCCGTATGAGTTTCGGCTGGATCTGGGGTTTAGTGTCGTAGGATAAGGGGTTCAATGCCATTGGGAGTCTCCGTTTCCCTCCCGCCAGAGAAAGCCAGCCAGGTACTCCGGCACCCGCTCTCTCCACGCGCGTGTCTCCGTACCTCAGCTTTTTGCAGCTCCTCTGGGTCTCTGTGAGCCCGTCTCTTTCCTTCTAGCTGTGGAACTTCCACTCAGCCAGCTTTCCTGTGGTTCTGGATGATGTCCGTTCTGTCTTTTAGTTGTAGTTTTGAAATTGTTGTGCGAAGCAGCAGTGTAGGTATTTACCTATGCGGCCATCTTGGATTCCTCTTTGAGATAACTTGTAAAAACAGTTCTAAGGGAGGTGGAGGAGGAATAAGCCAGAGAGATAGCTAGTGTTATATAGGCAGAAGGAAAGACAAATCCCAAGGTCCTGAGAACATGCTTGATGCATTTAAGGACAGGAAAGAGACCAATGTGGCTAGAATGGACTGAACAACATGGAGAGTAGTAGGAAGTGAGGTTAGACAGACCGGGAAGGGAAATTTCAGGTCATGGACTTGTGCCTTTGTAAGGACTTCGTAAGGAGAATTCAATTAGAGGGTTTTGAACAGAGGAATGACATGATCTGACTTTCTTTTGAAAAGGACTAATCAGACTGCTTTGTTGAGGTGAGCAAGGGAGAGGAGGGAGGCTGGGAGATCAGATTGGAAACCATTATAGTAATGCAGGTTGAGAAAGTGCCTTGGTCCATGGTGATAGGAGTAGTAATATTGTGGATATCATTTGGAACCAGAGCTCCTAGATACTTAATGGATAGTGATAAATACTTCTACACATAATATCTGGTTGAATCATTTTTAATGATGTTAGAATTAATCACTGGGTTCAAATTTTGTCAATTTGATTTATCCATTATAAAGTTTTCCATCAGCCTATTACCTAATGGTTTTAGCAATCACTGATAATTTTTAATTATCTATTATTTCAAAATGCTGATTTTTTTTCAGAAAAATATATTTTATTGATTTTTCACAGAGAGGAAGGGAGAGAGATAGAGAGTTAGAAACACGATGAGAGAGAAACATCGATCAGCTGCCTCCTACACACCCCCTCCTGGGGATGTGCCAGAAACCAAGGTAAATACCCCTGACTGGAATCGAACCTGGGACCTTTCAATCCACAGGCTGACGCTCTATTCCCTGAGCCAAACCTGTTATGGCTGATTTTTAAAAAAGTATATTTTTATTGATTTCAGAGAAGAAGGGAGAGGGAGAGAGAGAAACATCAATGATGAGAGAGAATCACGCCTCACATTGGGGATCAAGCCTGCAACCTGGGCATATGCCCTGACCAGGAATCGAACCGTAACTTCCTGGTTTATAGGTTGACGCTCAATCACTGAGGCAGGCTGGCTGGGCAAAATGCTGATTTTCCAATCCTTTCATTCCTTTTATATTTAAATTTGGAATCCTATAAAAAAGCTTTTATATATTGACTTTTGATTACCGTGGGGTATTTTTTCATATAAGAAAGCCAGGATAAATGCTTGATTATTTCCCTTTATCAAATGTTAGATAATAAGTTAGTGCCCTAGCAATATCCAAAGATGTCCTATGTGTTTAATGTTTCAATCAATGGTAGTTTGATGTTCATTTGATTTTAAAATAAGTCTTCAAAGTAAAAATTATAAAATAAGGATTATTCTGAAAAGTCTTTCATTTCTATCCCTTCTACCCTGTTTTCTCTTTTCTCTAATAGATAACTTTTTAAAAATGATTTCAATTTATCTTTCCATTGCTTCTTTTCGAAAGGAAAAAAAAAGCAAATCTGTATCAATATTTGCATTTCCCCAATTTTTACAAAAAGCATTTTGTGGAATACTGATTGAGCTATAGGATAGAAAGGAGCTCCTAGTTTCCTTGAGAGTTATTTTTGAGACCTGTCAACTTTTCACTCTGTATGAAAGGTTTTCTGTTATATTCTCTTTTAAAAAAAATATATATTTTATTCATTTTTTACAGAGAGGAAGGGAGATAGAAAGTTAGAAACATTGATGAGAGAACATCCATCACGTGCTTCCTGCACCCCCCGCCTCCCACTGGGGATGTGCCCACAACCAAGGCACATCCTGACTGGAATTGAACTCGGGACCCTTCAGTCCACAGGCCAACGTTCTTTCTATCTACTGAGCCAAACCGGTTTCGGCTTCTCTTATATTCTTAACTGTTTTCACAACCAGCACTTTTAAGAACATACATATTTAAAAAAGAAAAAGACCTTTACCCACACCATTGGAAAATTTTTAGCACAATTGCATGATATTTCCCTTTCAGTAGTCTTTTCCAAAAGTTGCACTAATACAATTACGAAATGACGTATGCCTTTGTTCTGTTCCTTGAAGGTTGGGATCATGTCTTGTCTTTTAATTAGGGACTTTGTTTATTGGACAACAAAGGAGCAAAGATCATGTAGTTGGCATTAGCATCAGTGGTGTAGAAGAGATGCCATTTTGACACTTGGCTGTTTTGAAATATTGTAAGGTTCAATCATTCATCAATTTATTCATTTTTTTCAATAAATATTACTGAGCACCAACTCAGGCCGTCATTTTTTTTTAGGTGCTTGAAAAATATCAGTAAATAAACTAACAAAAATCTCTGGAGCTTACCTTATCAGTTTGAGGAGGAAACAATAATAAGCAATTTATTGTTTTCAAATGTGCAGTTAGAGGATTTCTTTTCTGCATTTTTTTTCTTTTAAATGGCATTCTTAGGAATTGAAAGACCCTGGTGGGTGAAAGGGATTTAGGATTTAAAAGAGGTTGTGGATTTCTGTATGCAGTAATTATAATTATGGAATTCTGGGCTATGATACCTTAGACCAGTGGTTCTCAACCTGTGGGTCGCAACCCCTTTGGGGGTCAAACGAGCCTTTCACAGGGGTCGCCTAAAACCATCGGAAAATGTAGTAATGTAGTTTACTGTTGTTATAGTAAGACTGTTACCCATGCTACACCATGCTTCAAGACAAAATTTCATTTATTTGTAATTAGAAATAAATATTTCACAATATCTAATTGTGATTATCACTATGCTTTAATTATGTTCAATTTGTAACAATGAAAATACATCCATCCCCCATATCAGATACTTACATTATGACTCATAACAGTAGCAAAATTACAGTTACGAAGTAGCAACGAAATAATTTTATGGTCAGGGGTCACCACAACATGAGGAACTGTATTAAAGGGTCGTGGCATTAGGAAGGTTGAGAACCACTGCCTTAGACTGTATTTCATCCATCCCACCTTACCCTCAGTCCTGTTATTGTTTTTATTAGGAGGTTGCTCAAGAACTGTTTTGATGGTTCCCTGTAGTCACTGAAATTTAGATAATTGCCCTTCAAGATTTCATGTTTTGTTATAATCTTAATTTTTGCATCTTTATTTCAGAAATGACCATGGAAAAGTAGATGCCCAGATGCAAAGTGATGAAACAATCAATTTGTTATAAAGTAAAATGCAGCTGTGGCTTTTCAACCAGATTGGTAAGTGTGGCAAACTTTTTTCTTTAACTTTATATTTATTTTATCTACTTTGAAAAACATTTACTAAAAAAAATACAGTGAGATATTTTAAGTGTCAATTTTTCTTTTTTTTTTTACTGTGGATTACAGTATAAATTTTAGCATATAGCTCTAGAAAATGATGTCGGTGTTGTACCTTTTTTTTTTGTAATCCTCACCTGAGGATATTTTTTTCCATTGATTTTTCTGAGACAGTGGAAAAGAAAGGGAAGGACAGAAAGAAACATCAATGTGAGAGAAACACATTGATTAGTTGCCTCCTGCACTAGGGCCTGGGCTGTGAAGGAGCCTGCAACCAAGGTAGATGCCCTTTAACGGAATTGAACCTGGGACCCTTTGGTCTGCAGGCTGACTGATGCTCTATCCACTGAGCCAAACTGGAGAGGGTAATGCTGTACCTTTTAACAACAATAAAGGTACTATTATACAATCATAGCTTTAGAGGAAATATATGAAAAAGAGTCTTTATAATATCATTATCCAACATAACTACTCTTATAATTTTAAAATATTTGTTTTCCCTACCAGTCTTTGTTCTTCTACACATTTAAAAGAAAACAATTTTGGTCATAGTGTTGTAGAGTATGCTTCTTGTGTATTTTTTAAAATTAAATTGTTTCATATATTTCTCCCTGGGGGAAAAATGTTTGCTTCAATACAGAGTTTTTTACTGGGGGGTGATGAAAATATTTTGGAATTAGTGGTAAAGGTTACACAACTTTATGAATATAGTAAAAACCACTGTATTTTATACATTAAAAGGATGAATTTTACGATATGTAGATTAAACCCCAAAAGTACCCTTTAGAATATCAAATTTTGACTAAAGTAAACCAGTTGAGTAATAATATTATAGAATATGAAAATGTGCCATATTATGTACCTAAAAAATGATTTGATAGTCAGTAGAATAAGTATTTTTGTAATGATAAGAAATATATTTTGTAATAAACTAGAGGCCTGATGCACGAATTTGTGCACAGATGGGGTCCCTCAGCATCGCTAGTGATAGGGGCTAGCCAACTGGGGGAGCTGAAGCAGGGAGCAGGAGGTTGGCCGGCTGGGGGAGGGACCTCAGGATGTTGGCTAGCCACGGGAGGTTGACTGTGGGAGTGCACTGACCACCAAGAGGCAGCTCCTGCGTTGAGCATCTGCCCCCTAGTTGGCAGTGCGTTGCCATAGCAACTGGTTGAGCAGTCATTTGGTCTTAACGGCTGCTTAGGCTTTTATATATGTAGACATTTTTATAAAAATAATAAATTACTTTTATTATTAGAGATTTACTGTCTCTTACTTAAGCTTTGATAATACCAAATGTCATAGTAGTCTGTATGAACTATGTTAGCATTTTGTAACTTTTCATTTTGAAGAGACTTTTCTGTTTTGAAACTAACATTTCAACTTTTCTACCTGAAATTTTTTTAGGAACAAAATTGTATCTATTTTCCTCAGAGGAGAATTCCACAAGGTAAGAAATTAATATAGTAATAAACTAAATATAGTTGATTACAGGCTTAATTGTTCTTGATGTTTTTAAAAAAAAGTGTTTTATTGATTTCAGAGAGAGCAAGAGAGAGAGAAATAGAAATGTCAGTAATGAGAGAGAATCATGGATTGGCTGCTCCTACACATCCCCTACTGGGGATAGAGCCTGCAAGCTGAGCATGTGCCCTGACCAGGAATCAAACCATGATTTCCTGGTTCATAGATCAATACTTAACTGCTGAGCCACCTAGCTAGGGAATTGTTCTTGATTTTAAAATTCTTTCCCCATCTTTATTTCATATCTTTCCTTAATTATTACGAGATTCTCACAGATTTATTAGGAAACTTTTACTACCTCAGTATAAGCTAAGAAGACATAGGCTCGCCCTCTCTGGTTTAGCTTAGTGAATAGAGTGTCAACCTATGGACTTAAGGGTCCTGGTTCGATTCTGGTCAACGGCACATGTTTGGGTTGTGGGCTCAATCCCTAGTAGGTTGTGTGCAGGAGGCAGCCAGTCAGTGATTATCTCTTATCATTGATGTTTCTCTCTCTCTCTCCCTCTCCTTATCTCTCTAAAAATATATTAAATCAGTAAAAATATATTAAAAAAAAAAAAGGGAACAGGCTCATCTCATTTAAAGTTAGGATTAAAAAGGTATGATAAAAGTAGTCACCTTTGAAACTCAAATACTACTTCTCATGGTCAGAGCTTGTTTCTAGTGTCAGTAGGAGTGGGTTTGTCCATTTTATGAAAAAGTTCTCTTCTTCCACTGGGGCCCATTCACTTTTTACCTCAATGGATATTATCTAAATTACTTTGCAGAGTAGAAGGTTCATAGAATCTTTCCTAGGGGCTTTAAATTAAAAGTAATTATTTAGCTATGTTTCCACCTATGGAAATTGTATAATTGTTATATTTATTTTTAAAAGTATAATGCACCTGACTGGTGTTCTCAGTGGTTAGATTGTCAACTTGTACACCGAAGGTCTTGGGTTCGATTCCCCATTAAGGGCATGTACCTGGGTTGCAGGTTTGATCCCTGGCCCGGGTTGGGCCTCCTGTGGGAAGCAACCAGTCAATGTGTCTCTCTCGCATAGATGTTTCTCTCTCCCTTTTATGTCTTCCCCTCTTCCCTCTCTCCCCCTCTCCTCTCCCTCTCTCTCTCTCTCTTTTTCTTTCCCTCTCACTCTCCCTAAATCATAATGAAAAAAAATAAATATCTTCAGGTGAGGATTAAAAAAATAAAGTATAATGTTTTTTTACCAGGTAAATAATAAAAGACTGAGTAACATCTAGTATGAAACTAGATGATTTAAAATCCATTTACAATGGATTTTAACTTACATTAACTTACATTATTATACTCCTGACTTTTGAAGGTTGAAATATTCAAAGGAGTCAATAGTAAAATCTCCTTATTGGTGTGCTTATCCTGTGCCAGGAACTTAAAATCAATTTCTTGGAAGCCTTAAGTTGCTTTAGTTAAAAATTTTTAGGAACTTTTTAGTATAGGTAGTGGTGATCACTGCAGATTAATTCAAACTGTTAACTGGAAATACTTACTTAGCTAATTACTCAGATCAGTAACTCATTTATTCACTTTTTCCAGTATCCTATGTCCTGAGGGGCACTTGGCAGTCTCTCAAGCATATCTTTTCTACCTAGTTTTGAGACTGCCACTCATCTAGTTAATCAGGTCAGTCTTTAGCCTGATAACTGAGAACAAAGGGTTAAAATAAAGGGACTAATGAGGAGGAAGGAGGGCAAATCACCAATAGTTTTCATTTTCAAGTTTCTTGTGAAACTCTCTTTTTCTGTTTTTTTCCTTCTACTTCTGGGTGTTAAGGAAAGGGATGCTGAACCTGTGATCTTCCAGAGCACCGCTCAAAGATTGCAGTAGAAATCCAGATCTTTCTTTTCTTGGACCACAATGCTTAAAGCAAAAACAGAAACTTCAAAGGATCTAATTAGTGAACCTGGTCTGTTACATCTTTGTTTCTGTTCTTTTGGCAAATGAAATTTAAGTCTTTCACATTAAGGCAATGCATGATACAATGACATAAAATTTTTATCCTGACAACTAAAAACAAAGGAAATTAAACCAGAAACCTTTTAGTGTACAGGACATGCTCCAGCCAACTCAGCTACCCACCAAGGCTCAATTATTCTTAATGTACAACTTTCCAATATATTGACTGACTTTATATGTACGTATATCATTAAGCATTTATTAAGTTAATATAGATTTTGCCTACCACTATTATATAGAAAACTATTTCATAAATATTTCCCATTTACAATGAAGGCAATAAATTTAGTTATCTTATAGTTTTGAACATGCCAATGTACTATCTGTAAATGTATAATTTTGATGGATGGCAGATGAGAATCCCTTTGTGGACATAAAATAAGCAGTTTGATCTCACATATTAAAGAATATGGTAATCCTTTGCTAATCCCCAAAATAATCTGGTAATCACCAAATTATTTATCTGTAGTATAAAAATCAAGCGTACATATTATAAACCTGTATCTTTTAACCCAAGAAAATTAATTTGGTTCAGGCTCAGCTTTCATGGTATAACCATAAGATTAAGATTGGTTTTGAGCAATCCATTGCTATCCTAGGTCATTCTAGGTATAGAGTATTCTCAGATGTACTAGCCATTTGGTTTCGATACCTAGTTTAGATTTGAGCCTTTGGAAAGACTGTGAGATTTTACATGTAGGTAGTAGGATAAATCCATTGACTCACAGTGTATTGAATAGATTGGAGTTATAGGACTTTGAAGTTTAGCAATGTTTTTGTTGTTCAAAAATAACAAAAACTATATGTTAAAATAGACAGGTCTTCTGATTTCTTATCGCTTATGAAGGCTACAGATGTTACAGTTCAATTTAAGTAAATTTGAACTTTCAAAATTGTGAATGACTTTATCATTTTATAAAAGAATATAATTATTTTTCATGTTCTACTCTTCTTTATAATTCCATATGAGCTGCCTTTATTTTTAACCACTTGCTTTAGATTAAAAAACAAACACAAAACAACAAACAAACAAACTCAGAATAGATTGAAGCTCAACACAACTTGCTGCCACATAACAAAAGTGCTGATTAAGTTGAATCAATCCCTGTAATGTGTATTGAAAAGAAAACCTCTTCTTTCTTCCCCAATTTGAAGAACAAGCATTTTCCCTGCCAAGAAGAGCTGACTTTAAATGGACCAGCTGTCCATATTAGGAGCACAGGGTTGCTAAGGTGACCATGGCTGTTTGGAGAAGAATGCAGCTGAGAGGGCAAGTTCTTGATGTGTGAGCTGAGGGGAGGAATGTGGTGTGATTGTGCATCATTCCTTCTAATCACATGCTCACAAAATGCTGTGTGGGCAGTGTGTTGAAATTACAAGTCTGAGTGCTGGAATTTGTGTGGTTAAAATCATTTTGTTTTCATGTGAGCCTGAGGTTTACAGTTTAGATTGAAAATATCTACTTTGTATTTATGTGTGTATTTTTGGAGAAAGGGAGGGTGTTCTGGTGGTGGATAAAATGCGAATGAAGGCTGGCTAGTGTGGCTCAATGGGTGATCCTCCACCTATGAACCAGGAGGTCACGGTTCGATTCTTGGTCGGGCACAAGCCCAGGTTGCAGGCTTAAAACCCAGTGCAGGGAGAGCAGGAGGCAGCCCATCAATGATTTTGCCTCATTATTGATATTTCTATCTTTCTCTCTTCCTTCCTCTCTGAAATAAATGTTAAAAAATGAAAATAAATGGGAATGAATTTATTTTGCTTGATGGACACTTGCTTTCATATTATTAAAAAAATTACCTTGGGATAAATGTTTTTACCAACTCATGCCTTTGTCATATATACTCTATATAGTTAGTAGTTTCCAAAGTGAATGATGTATTTATTCCTTTTATTGTGCTTATTTCCTTGCCACTTTGAATTTCAGAATTATTTGAAAGTCCTAAGAATACGTTGTTTAATAAAAAAAAAAGTTTTCTTTCCAAAGGAGATCTTATCTTAATATATTAGGTGTTTCTTCCCTGAAGCATCCAAAGAGAGGTTCTGGCTTTTGATAAAAAACATGATTCAAGGAACAATGGGATGGGTCAAACCAATACCCCACTTATTTGAAGCACTGTTTAGATTTTGCCATTGCTAATACTTAAAATGAGATAATAGGCATAGACATTGATATAGGCACTTACTAAACCATGACTTTTTTTTTTTAATTCCTGTTAACAAATCCCTATAATAATATGCTGATCTTTAATGAGGTCATAAAAATATAATACATTAAGGATGTGAAGTAGATGGAACATTGGAGGCTCTGTATTACATTAGCAACACATTATTTTTTCTTAATCAGATAGTCTACTTGCTTTGACGTGTTTGATTAAATTAAAATGAGATACAGGCACAGCATTGTGGAGGGAAATTAAAAGATTAAAATAATTTAATCTTTGAATTCAGTTGGTTATTTGGCATTTCTCAGGTATACCTTTTTTAAAAATTTATTTTTTATTTCATTTTTTCCATTACCATTTATCCTCTGTATGCCCTTGATAATTGTATTCTGAATTGTTAATTTGGAATATCTGCATAATTCAGTGAACCAATATTTACCAGATAACCAATATATGATAATATACAATCACCTGGGTAAAGATACAAAGTATAAGATAAACCAGTAGATTTTAATGTAGTAGAGCATGAAAGTTTGGTGATAATGGTTTTAGAATCCAAATTTAACTAACTAAGAAACTACAATTTGTTGAGTTTAGATATAGTATCAAGAATATCAAGTTATTTGAAATAGATTATTTCAATATTCTCTTTTGCAACTATATATCTTCACATGCTTATATACTTTAACTGAAACAGTATATCACAGAATATTATAAGAACTCTCTTTCATAAAGCAAGACATTGGAGATATTTGCGAAAATATAAAATGCTGTCACTTTTCTCACTGAGTTTTTTTGAAAATAGGGTTTTTAAAAGTTATTTTTAAAAAATAAATATGTATGTATGAAAGGCTTATTTTAAATAAGCTAATAATTAAAACATTTTGCATGTTTAACTTCTAATTTGGTAAATATGAATAGATAGAACCCAGGTAAACAAAAGCTCTTTGTAAAATTCTCAAATAATTTTTAAAAGTGTAATGGGATCCTCAGACATTATCAGGGCTTCAGGGGATATGATGTAATGAAAATGGCACTTTATCTCTGTGGTTTTCCTCTCCAAAACTCATAAGTTACTCATGAAGAAAACACTAGATAAATTCCATAAAAGGGTCTGCAAAACCAGTATTTCCCCAAACTGCCAGCGGCATCAAAAAACAAGGAAAAATCAGATATTCTGTAAAGCCAAGAGGAACCTAAGAAGATATGGGGTTTAAATGTAATGTGATATCCTGAATAGGATCCTGGAATAACAAGAAAAAAAAAGGTCATTATGTAAAAACTAAGGAAATGTGAATAAAGTGTGTACTTTAGTTAACAATAATGTATCTATATTAGTTTATTAATTGTAACAAATTAAAAAACATAGCGTTTAGCCCTAGCCGGTTTGGCTCAGAGGATAGAGCATTGGCTCGAGGGTCGAAAGGTCCTGGCTTTGATTCTGGTCAAGAGCATGTATCTCAGTTGCTAGGCTTCTTCCTGGCTCAGGCCCTGGTCAGGGCTCATGCAGGAGGCAACCAATCAATGTGTTTCTCTCACATCAGTGTTTCTCTCTGTTTTTCCCTCTCTTTCCCACCCTCTCTAAAATCAATGGAAAAATATCCTCCAGTAAGGATTAAAACAACAACAAAAATGATTTGGAGTCTCAAAATTTTTTTGTTTTTTTAAAAATGTTTTTGTTGATTTTAGAAAAAGAGGAAGGGAGAGAGGGAGAGAGAGAGACATGGATGTGAGCGAGAGAAACACCAGTTTGTCGGTTGCCTTCTGTATGCACCTGACTGGGGATTAAACCCACAACCTGGGTATGTGCCATGACCAGGAATCAAACTGGCAACCCTAAGGGGCACAGGATGATGATGCTCAACCAATTGAACTACACAGGCCAGGGTTCTCAAGTATTTTTTTAAACCCAGAAATCACGTGCTTCACAACTTTTACCAGAGTTTTGTTCGTATTTCATTCTTTAATATGTACTACTCTTGGAGCAACCCAATTTTTAAAAATCTGGTAATAGAATAATTTGCTTGAGGGTATTGCATAACTGGTTCTTGCAAACAGGCTTAACATTTTTATGCTGCATTTGCTGCCAGCTGAAGGCCTCCCCACAAGTTGAAAGTTGTTTTTATTATAATCTTAAGTTCTTTAGTATCATTTGAAATTTTTAGTCTTCAGAACAACCAAAATTTTTTTGTTAACTAAAAGTCCTTTCTTATTCTTTGATATGATCTCAACATATTTTTAATTATTTAAAGAGAGATAATGGTTTCAAATAAGTAATTTGTTTTTTAGAGTAATTTTGCCTTAGGCACTTGAATGATGGTTTGGTTTTCTTTTTATTACTCAAGCCATATACAGTGTGGGGGAAAAGTAGGTTTACAGTTGTGAATATGCGAAACATGGCTTATTATTGTATTATTATCTATTAATTATTGTATTATTTTCCATACGAATAATTGTAAACCTACTTTTTGTCACACTCTTCATTAGGAAAATGGCATTTATTGCCTCCAAACTAGGTATTTTCTTGGGTTGGAGTGGAGTGTGTTCTTGATATTTTTTCTTTATTAAACAACAGACATACTTATTTTTGACTAAATAAACATTAATATGTAGCATTTTAATTAAAAAGTGAAAAGGCTAGCAAAGTCAGCCTTAATAGTTTTAGCATTATCAACAGGAATTAAAAACATTTGTTAGCTTTACCTTTAGTTTATTTATAGATGAAAGAAAAAAAGATGACCCCTTTTATTCTTGTATCTTTAAACAGATTTCTGAGTGAATTAGGGTAAGAAAGAAAATATTTGAAGGAAAACATGTTGTAATAGTTAAACCACTATTTTAGTAGCCTGTGATGTTTCACACTTGTCTTTTCACTTACATATTTCTCTTTTAGCTGAAATAACTACCAACGAAATACCAAATAATTAAACCAAAGATGTTGGTGTTAGAATTGTATATGGAAGGTGATTCAAGTGATATTCAAAGAAAATACTAGTTAATATTAGGTACCTTTTAAGTTTAAAAATGAAAAGAACTTAGGGAAAGGGTATGTATCAGAAATCCAAATAAATTGTAGTCTCAGCCGCAGTTACTCACCTTCAACTTGAAGGAGTGACCTAGCTTGGAGGAAGTGATACAGGTTGGAAAATAACTTTCAGGCAGTTGATTTCCCAGACAGAATCTTTAGACATTTCATCTTCTATAGTAATTATAATCCAAATGACAGTTTTTGAATCTATGTCGTATGAAAAGGAGGACATCTGGTGGCAGCTAAGTCTTATGAATAAACTTGTTCACTTTGATAGTCACATTGCTTAGAATAATTGCTTCTAAGAGAAATTTATGATACAGCATGCTGAATTTCAAAGCATATTGCATGACATAGCTGTCAGTGTTTAGACAAATCTAAGTGATAATTTGGAGCTCTTTTTACAAAAGTAATCTATAAATAACTATGAAGTAACATGTTAATTAGTTGAAAATGTAAAATTATCTGGTTGTAGTTTTATTGATATGTTTTCTTGTTGCAGAAGTTTAGGGACAAGATTTATCTCTAATAAGTATGCTGCTGCCGTAGCCAGTTTGGCTCAGTGGATAGAGCATTGGCCTGTGAATTGAAGGATCCCGGGTTTGATTCTGGTCAAGGGAGTGTACTAAATTGCAGGCTCCTCCTAGACCCAGGTCAGGGCTCGTCCAGGAGGCAACTAATTGATGTGTTTCTCTTACATTGCTGCTGCTTTCTGTCTTTCCCTCTCTCTTCTAGTCTCCCTAAAAATCAATGGGAAAATGTCCTTAGGGGAAGATTAACAACAAAAAATATGCTGCTGTTTTGAAACATTATCTAATACTAGGGTATTCATTTAACTAAAACTTATTGAGCATTTAATATGTTCAGCATGGCAGACACTGGATATAGCAGTGAAGAAAAAAGTTTTTGCCTCAATGAAGGCATTTTGTGGGGGCTATGGGATAGAGAGAGAGGGACTCAAAAAATAAAGAAGTCAATATAGCTCTAGCTGGTTTGGCTCAGTGGATAGTGTTGGACAGCAGACTGAGGGTTTTTCAGGTTCGATTGCAGACAAGAGCACATATCTCGGTTGGAGGCTTGATCCCCTGCTCTGGTGGGGGCACATGTGGGAGGCAACCAATAGATATGTCTCTCACATCCATGTTTCTCTCTGTCTCTCCTCCTCCCTTCTACCCTTTTGGGAAATCAATGGAAAAATATCCCTGAGTAAGGATTATCAGCAACAACAAAAAGTCAATATATAGTGTGTCAGTTGGTAGTAAGTCTTTTAGAAAATAATACAGCAGTGTAAGCATTGTAGGATAGGAGTCTGCCTACTTAAATAGGATGCTCAGGAAAGCCCTCTAATTGATTTGTGAGCAAGACCTGAAGCAGGGGAAGGTGGGAGCTCCGTGGGTATCTGGCAGAATAGTGTTCCAGATAGAACAACAGTTGGCAAAAGATCTTGAGATAGGATCATGGGTAGTGTATTCAGAAACAGCAGTGTGGCTATAATAGAGAGTGGAGGGGGAGAGCACCTGAGATCAGTAGTTGAACCAGAAGAGCAGGAAATGCTACCAAAATATTAGGATCTTGTAGGCCAGGCCATTAAAAAGTTTTTACTTTTTACTTTTCAGGGGACAGGGGAGCTATGCAAGATTGTGTCAGGAAAAATTGTGAATGACTTTGAAGTGGGCAGAAAATGATGAATGGGGGTTCTGTCTTGTTCATCCATTGGATTTATCTCTGTCTCATTTTCTTTGAGTTATTTTATAGTTTTGTAATTAATAGAAAGTTAAAAATGCACACAATTATTATCCATAGAGATGAAAATGGATAGTGTCCAGTGGAATGCAATTGATTATTACCCTGTGAATAAGAACTGCCTTACATCTACTTCTAAATTTATTTTATAACTAGAGGCCCAGTACACTAGAGGCCCCAGTCAGGGTGGATCGGGGCTGGGCCACTGGGAAGGAGGAGATAGTGGGAGGTTGGACAGCTGGCCCATTTGAATCGGGGCCAATCAGGGCTGGCATGGCCGGGGGAAAAGGGCTTGGGCTGATTGGGGTTTGGGGAGCTGGTTGGGGGTGGGGCCAACCATGGGGAGGGACTGGGCAGTGGGCCAGCTGGCCCCACCCCCACATGGGAGGGGGGGTGCTGATTGGGGGCCAGTGGCCTGGGGGAGGGGCCATGGGTTGTCTGACCGGCCCTGCCCCTGATGGGGTGGGGGAGCCAATCAGGGGTAGGGCTGGCTGGGGGAAGGGGCTGTAGGAGGTTGGTTGGCTTGTCCCGCCCCTATTCAGGTGGGAGGTGCGATGGGCGGGCCTATCATGGTGGGATGGGTTGATTCGGTGGTGGGCATGGCTGGGGGGAAGGGAGAGGATGTTTGGCCGGCGGCTCGCTCTTGATTAGGGTGGGACAGTCTGATCAGGGGCAGGCCAGCACAGAGGAGGGGTCGGCCTAACCCTATGATTGGGCTGATTTGCTGGCCACAGTGGGCATCATAGTGACTGGTCTTTATAGGCCCTTAAGGTCGCTAGCTTTTTATATGTATAGATTCCTCATTCTCTCTTTATATAGGATGTCCCCCAAAAATGTATACACATTTACCAGCTGATAGCTCAATTGATGTTTCTTTTTTAAAAAAAAAATATTTTATTGATGTTTTACAGAGAGGAAGGGAGAGAGATAGAGAGCTAGAAACATCGATGAGAGAGAAACATCAATGAGAGAGAAACATCGATCAGCTGCCTCCTGTACACCTCCCACTGGGGATGTGCCCGCAACCCAGGTATGTGCCTGGGACCCTTCAATCTGCAGCCCGAGGCTCTATCCAGTGAGCCAAACCAATTTTGGCTTAATTGATGTTTCTTTCTTTTCAGATTTAAACTGTTAGAATTAATAATTATTCAAAGTGTATATATATTTTTTGGCACACCCTGTCTAGGAGTGTTTCTTAGAACTCTCCTTTAATGGTTCCCTCCTTAATTAAGCCTATTTAATAAAAGAGCAATATGCAAATTGACCATCACACCAACACACAAGATGGCCTCCCCCATGTGGTCAAAGATGGCTGCCCCCATGTGGACACAAGATGGTCACCACAAGATGGCCAGCAGGGGAGGGCAGTTGTGGGCGATAAGGCCTACAGGGGAAGGCAGTTGGGGGGGACCAGATCTGCAGGGGAGGGCAGTTGGGGGTAACCAGGCCTGCAGGGGAGGGTGGTTAGGGGTTACCAGGCTGGCAGGGGAAGGCAGTTAGGGGCAATCGGGCTGGCAGGGGAGCAGTTAGGCATCAATCAGGCTGGCAGGGGAGTGGTTAGGGGGTGATCAGGCTGGCAGGCAGAAGCATTTAGGGACAATCAGGAAGACAGGCAGGCAGATGAGTGGTTGGGAGCCAGCAGTCCTGGGTTGTGAGAAGATGTCCGACTGCCCATCGGACATCCTTTGAGAGGTCCCAGATTGAAGAGGGTGCAGGCTGGGCTGAGGAACACACACACACCCTCATGTATCACTTTCGTACACCGGGCCTCCTACTAAGTTAAATAATATCTTTGACATATGTTCATTTTACCATGTTAATAGGAGTCATGATTTCTACCATTAAATAAGATATCCAATTCAGTAACACTTTTTTTGTTGTTAATCCTCACCCAAGGATATATTCCATTGATTTTTCTTTTTATTTTTTAAAATATATTTTATTGATTTTTTACAGAGAGGAGAGGAGAGGGATAGAGAGTTAGAAATATCGATGAGAGAGAAACATCGATCAGCTGCCTCCTGCATGCCCCCTACTAGGGATGTGCCCGCAACCAAGGTACGTGCCCTTGACCAAAATTAAACCTGGGACCTTTCAGTCCGCAGGCTGATGCTCTACCCACTGAGCCAAACCGATTTTGGCTCCATTGATTTTTAGAGAGAGTCGAATGGAGGGGGAGAGACAGAGAGAGACACATCAATTGGTTGCCTCTGGCATGTACCCCTACCAGGGCTGGGATTGAGCCTGCAACCGAAGTACATGCCCTTGAATGGAATCGAACCTGGAACCGTTCAGTTTGTGGGCTGATGCCCTTATCTATTGAGCCAAACCGGCTAAGGTAATAACATTTTTTTTTTTAACTAGAAATAGTCTGACTGCTCTGTTGGAGGACAAAAGCAGAGGCAGAAGCCTTCAATCAATAAGAAGGCTGTTGCAAAAATTCAGACTAGAAATGATGGTAGCTTGAACCTGAGAAGAATGGTGGTGATGATAAACAGCTAGCTATTGAACTGGGATATATTTTGAAGATAGATCTGAAAGGATTTATAGATTGGATATGGGATGTGAGAATGAGTTGTTAAGGATGATTGCAAGATTTTTGGGTATTAATCTTAGTAAAATTTACAAATAATTTTCTTTTTTCTCCGTTTTTATGTTGATAATTTTTATTTTCCATTAAGAATTTAGTTTGATAAGAAATGTAAAAGCTCATGATTATGGCTCTTTTCTCATGTGCTATTTTCTGTAGTGGTTATAGTACAATATGTAATTATTGAATTGAAAACATCAATAACAACTTTGAGTCAGGTTCTGGCAGGAAACAGAACACTGACAGTGTTAATAGAAAAGAATTTAATGAAGGTATTACTTGCATAGTTTAGGCACGTTAAAGGAAACCAGCAAGCAAAAATGATAACCAGGCTAGCTAGTAACAGCAGAAGCTGTTACCACCTCTGTCTAAAAGGGACAGGGGAAGGGAGTAATCACCTGAACAGCAAGAGCTGTAAGTATAGGAGAAAGCTGCCTGGTAGGAGCCATCAGTAGAGAAGCTTCAATAAGGAATGGAGCCATAACTAACCTGGTCTGCTATTGCTCCATGCCCCAAGGGCCCAGAGCAGGTTGCTCTGGAGGATAGATAGAAAATATCCAACATTGCAAAAATATTTTTATAAACTCTGCCATACAACCAACAATAAAAACAAATAAATAAAACCAAGTAAACAAACAAATATAAAAATAAACAAGCAAACCAACTGACCGATGTGCCTGTTAATGAAGAAATGAAGAAAAGAAAAAAACAATTTTTTAGTTGTAAAAAGTTATAAAAACTCAGTTGGGTACATTTTAATGACATGGAACAGAAGTATTACAAATAATACCAATCATAAAAGTTTTTACATCATGTTAAATGTTTTACTTTGGACTCACAAGGTTATAAAAATCCCTTTATCTTTTTTATGTGTTTTACTTAGAATTAATTTAATCTAATTTTAAAACTTTATACAACCTTTACTTTATAATTCTAAATATTTAAAAACTTTTTTTGTTGTATTTTCCCCTTCTTTTTAATGCAAAGTATTTCAGATTTAGTTTGGTCCTTGAAATTTATTTAAATTAATAAAAAGCTCAAGTGGTCTCATCCAGTTTCTTAACCAGTAGTGGAATTTACGGAACATTGCTAGTGATTGGGAACTCACCATTTAAAGCAATTCAATTTTTTGTTAGATGGAAGTCTGTTTTATTCTTGTAGACTTTCTATGGTTTGGTCCAACTTCTGTTCCAGGAGCAAGACAAGTTATTCCATAAAATAGAGAAATTTGAAGACAGCTGACTATTCTTCCCTACTCTTCTTCTTTTTTAAAAAAATATATTTTTACTGATTTCTGAGAGGAAGGGAAAGGGAAAGAGAGATAGAGACATCAATGATGAGAGAGAATCATTGATTGGCTGCCTCCTGCATGCCCCTTACTGGGGATCGAGCCTGCAATCTGGGCATGTGCCATTTGACTGGAATTGAACCCGGGACCCTTCAGTCTGCAGGCCAACTCTCTATACACTAAACCAAACTGGCTAGGGCTGCCAGGGTCTTTTCCGAAACTGGGGTTCAGTGCAGTCAGAAGTGTAGTTCAGCACAGTTGGGAGGCTCTGTCTCCCGCCCACTAGAGTAAGCCGGAGGCACAATCAGCAGTCCGTCCTCTCTGCACGCAGTGGTGTGTGCGCCCCCAGACCTCTGCCCTTTGATGGCTCCCCTAAATTTCTGTGCACTCCTCCCTTTTCACGACAGTTCAGACTCCTCCCATATGAGTCTCGCCTGGAACTGGGGTTCAGTGCAGTCGGATAAGAGGTTCAATGCAGTTGGGAGTCTCCGTCTCCCTCCCACCAGAGGAAGCCAGCCAGGCACTTCGTCGCCTATCTTCTCTACTACCCAGGTGTCTTCGTACCTCAGCTTTTTGCAGCTTTTCTGAGTCTCCGTGAGTCCTTCTCTTTCCTTCTAGTTGTAGAATTTCCACTCAGCCAGCTTTTCTGTGGTTCTGGATGATGTCTGTTCTGTCTTTTAGTTGTAGTTTTGAAATTGTTGTTCGAGGCAGTAGTTTAGGTGTTCACCTATGCTGCCATCTTGGTTTCTCCTCAAGGCTTCTAGTGCTTGAAAAAATGTTGTTATGAATCTCATAAAATAAAGATTATATACTTTAGCATACAGTATTCTTTTGTCTCTGATTATAGGGCTTTATTTTGTATCTAGTTAAAATTTTGGTTTTCTTTTTAAAATTTCAGAGAGAAGAAGGGAGAGGGAGAAGAAGAAAGGAACATCAATATTGAGAGAGAATCATTCATTGGCTGCCTCCTACATGCACCTAATTGGGTATCAAGCCTGTAACCCAGGCATGCACTCTGACCAGGAATTTAACCAGGACCTCCTGGTTCACAAGTTGATGCTCAACCACTGAGCCACACTAGCTGGACTTGCGTGTAGTTTTAATAGGCTTGGATATCTAATTATAGAGTCTATAAGGATTTAAAAACGTTAACTAAAAATAAAAGTAAACACAACAAAATACAAATACGTGTTTATTATGTGACAGTTCTAGAACCTGCTGTATACTGTCAGCTGAGAATGAGGTTGACCAACAAAGTAGAATTAAAAAGTATTTTTTAAAAAACAACATAAAACCCAGAACTAGGCAGACAGCCTGACAACACATATGTCACCGATTACAGCTTGGAAAGATTCTTTATCAGAATGCAGGCTTTCTGATTCCATTGGCACTTCTTATTAAAGGACAAAATGTATTTTATTTTTTCATTTTGACTGGGAAACACTTGGTGATTATTTATCCCCTCTTGTGGCTTCATGAAGTTGCCTAGAACATATTTTGCCCTGAAAATATTAGGGTGGAGGAATAAAACTTTTGATAGTCACCTGCCAAACATCTGAAATAGGATTTACAGAATCCCAGTGATATCTGGACCCTGATCTGTCTACCCTTATTGCTCAATGACACCAAAGTGCCGTTTTTAGGCCTTCAGGCTAAGGACTGGATAGAGGTTATTAGGAAGGTGTTGGAGAGAAAAGACACAGCAGAGGAGAAAAGCTTAGAGAACAGACTGTGGTACTGAAGAGTGTTTCTAGAAGCTCTCAGTGGGCAGTTGTACACCAGATGGCAAACTGCATTATTTTTGTTTGGAATAAACCCAGGTTATGTATATTCATAAATTCTTAGTATTAGGGGGCCTTTCGGGACATTCCCCTAAGACATATGAATTCTGAGAATAACTTTGTTGGCTGAGAGCACCTTTAGCCTAAGAGTGGATGTTAAGTTCTGTGCATTGGCAGATTTCCAGCGTTTACTAATTAGGTTTTGCCTACTTAAATTCTTCTGGCAGTTTCTCTTGGCCACACTCTGCCCTAACCTGTTTTTTCTTTTTCTTATTCTTTTTTTTAATATATTTTATTGATTTTTTACAGAGAGGAAGGGAGAGGGACAGAGAGCTAGAAACATCGATGAGAGAGAGACATCGGTCAGCTGCTTCCTGCACACCCCCCAATCTAACCTGTTTTAGTATATGGTCTGCCTTTGGGATCTGCTTAGACATTTATAGCTTTTCTTTCTAAAGAAGCCTTTAATAAATATTGATTTGTATATTCTTTAGCTAATAATTTATTATTGATTATAAAAGCAATTCACACTATAGAAAAAGTCTTACCACCACATGAACCAGCATTAATATTTCAGTATCGTTTGGTCTAGTCCCCCCCATCGCCCTCAGGTTTCTGTATTTTTGTAGGGGTAGAAGAGAGAGCGAGATAAGTGCAAAAGCTATTTTTTAAAAATATATATTTCATTGATTTTTTACAGAGAGGAAGGGAGAGGGATAGCGAGTTAGAAACATTGATGAGAGAGAGACATCGACCAGCAGCTTGCACGCCCCTGACTGGGGACGTGCCCGCAAACCACGTACATGCCCTTGACTGGAATCGAACCTGGGACCTTTCAGTCCGCAGGCTGACACTCTATCCACTGAGCCAAACCGGTTTCAGCAAAAGCTATTTTTTAAAACTAAGAAAGAATCCTCTCAAATTTGCTACTGTTCACTAAGAGCAATTTTTATTTTAGTTTGTTTATTAAAAATATTTTCTTTTAATTCTCATCCCATATGATAATTTTTTCTGTTGATATTTTGAGAGAATAGGAGGGAGGGGGGGATAGAGAGAGAGAGAAAGAGAAAGAGAAACAGGGATATGAGAGAGCCACATTGATTGGTTACCTCCCACATATGCCCTGACTAGGGCCCGGAATTGAACCTGCAACCCAGGTATGTGCCCTTGACTGGGAATTGAACCTGAGATCCTGAGGTGCATGGGTCAATGCCCTAATCACTGAGACATCAACCAGGGCAAGAGTAATTTTTAAAATAAACTTTATTTTCTGAACAATTTTAGAACCACGAAAAAATTAGGAAGATGGTACACAGTTTTCATATATCCTTTACCCAACTTTCCCTAATGTTAATCACACATAACTATGGTACATTTGTCAAAACTAAGAATTGACACTGGTAAGATATTATTAACTAAACTATATGCTTTATTTAGATTTCGCCAGTTTTTTGACTAATGTTTTTTTCTGTTCCAGGATACAATTCAGAATACCATATTGCATTTTAAAAGAACAGTTTTATCTTTTTTTTTTTCCTGTTTAACTTTATACCATGAACATTTTTTTGCAATTAAATATTCTTTAAACAATGTTTATTAATGACCTTATAAATGTATATCAAATGGATAGATATTCTGTTGTAAATATTTCTGGTTAACTTATTGTATGGTATTTGGTGAGGGTGGGAAGTGTTAGAAAACACACCTGCACATCAAATCATTTTTATTAGTGGTGTATATGAATGAGGTGAGTTTGCTAGAGTGTAAGAATTTTTAAATGCATTGCTCTAAAAGAAAACAAATAATTAGTTTATTTTCCTTTGAGAATATGTTTAAGAGCATTTCAATTGAGTTAAATGCAGAAACGGATGAGCTATTCATGAAGTTATTTGTTTTGAGGGTTGGATTTGCTTGGCGTTTGGCTTTACTTTGTGTAGATTTTGTGTGTGTGTGGTACATTTTACACACAACACACACACACACACACACACACACACACACACACAGTTAATATTTACATTTCTGATATGTGCCTAGTTAAGATGATAGTCACCTGAGTTTGGAAATACAGATTTATGGTATATTCTACTTAGGCACTTGTATATTTAGTTTTTAAAATTACCCCTTCTTATTTTTTTATTATCTTTATTAGGTTCTAAGTTAAGCATCCTATTAATAAAGAGGTAATATGCAAATTGGCCATCACTCAGTCACAAAGATGGCTGCAACCACAGCTGAGCCAAGTTCTCATAAAGAGCCTTAAGGAGCAAACAGCAGGGATCTGAGGCTACTCTCCCCGCTCCCCCCCTCCCCATCACTGTGGGGCTTGACAGGGGATCTCAGGCCACGCCCCCATCCAGCAGGGCTTGACAAGGGACCTCAGGCTGCATCTCCTGCCCCAGCACTGGGCTAGGGGAACTGAGGCTGCACGCGGTGTTCTCCCAACCTCCCGCCTGGCTGGGCTTGACAGGGGACCTCAAGGTGTACCTCCTGTGCTGGGTCAGGGAAACTCAGGATGTGCCCCTGCCCAGCAGGGCTTAATGGGGGACCTGAGGCTGCGCCCCACTCCTGGTGTTTGGCCGGGGGACCTGAGGCTGCGCCCTCCCACCTGGCGGGGCTTGATGGAAGACCTCAAGGCATGCCCCCAGCCCTGGTCTGGACTGGGGGACCTCAGGTCACATCCCCTATCCTGGTGCCGGGCCAGTAGACCTGAGGCTATGCCCCCTGCCCGGCAGGGCTTGACAAGGGTGGGACTGGCTGGGTCTGGATCTAGCCCAATGGGGGGAGGGGGCGCAGGCAGCCGGGTCTGGGTCTCACACGATTTTGAAGTGCATGTGGGTGGGTGGGGACTTGACTCTGAGTCCCATGGTGACCCCCCCAGACTCTGACAGGAGGAAGGTTTTCATATACATTTTACTAATTTTCATCTCTGACACTTCTCTTATAGAGAATGGGCAAATAGCAATATTAAATTATTTCCTCTAATGCCTTTTAATGTGCACAAATTTTGTGCGCCTGGTCACTAGTCCTATCTAATAAAAGAGTAATATGCAAATTGACCATACCTCTGATACACCCAAGCCACGCCCACCAGCCACATCCACCAGCCAAATCAGAGCGAGTATGCAAATTAACCCAACCAAGATGGCTACGACCACAGAGAAGGAGGAGAGAGGCTTGGGTTGCCCCTGATGATATTAGAAGCCAAGCTTTCCCCCCACACCCTGGTTGTTCAGGCCTCCGCTTAAGGCAATGAAGTTTCAATGTCTGCTGCCCCAGAGCAGCAGAAGGCTTGGCTCTGCTCCAGGCTACAAAGTTTCAATTTTAGAAGATAAATAAATCCCAGATACCAGGGCCTCTGCTTGGGTTGCTGGGGAGTGTGGCCAGCCTGCAAACTACCACAGGCCCGTTGCCCAGGCCACATCAGGCCCCCAAGGAACACTCGCCCTGATCCAGGACACCCTTCAGGGCAAACCAGCTGGCCCCCGCAATGCACCAGGTCTCTATCCTATCTAATAAAAGAGTAATATGCAAATTGACCATCACTTCACACAAGATGACTGCCCCCATGTGGACACAAGATGGCCACCACAAGATGGCCAGCAGGGGGAGGACAGATGGCAGGGACCAGGCCTGCAAGGGAGGGCGGTTGTGGGTGATCAGGCCAGCAGGGGAGGGCAGTTGGGAAGGACTAGGTCTGCAAGGGAGGGTAGTTGGGGGTGATCAAGCCCGTGGGGGAGGGCAGTTAGGGGTGACCAGGCCAGCAAAGGAGGGAAGTTGGGGGTGATCAGGCCTGCAGAGAAGAGCAGTTGGGGGGGACCCAGGCCTGCAGGGGAGGGCAGTTAGGGGCAAACAGGCTGGCAGGGGAGCAGTTAAGCATCAATCAGGCTGGCAGGGGAGTGGTTAGAGGGTGATTAGGCTGGTAGGCATAAGCGGTTAGGGGCAATTAGGAAGTCAGGCAGGTGAGCAGTTGGGAGCCAGCAATCCTGGATTGTGAGAGGGATGTCCGACTGCCCGTTTAGGCCCGATCCCTATTTGGATCGGGCCTAAACGGGCAGTCGGACATCCCTCTAGGGGTTCCAGATTGGAGAGGGAGCAGGCTGGGCTGAGGGACACCTCCCCCCCATGCACAAATTTCGTGCACTGGGCTTCTAGTATATAAAAAGTGAAGATGTCTAGATATTTTCTTGCATGCCTTATATTTTGTTGATTGTTATAGCTTGATTGATATTGACTAAGTTTTATATTTGTTTAACATGAAGGTCAGAGGAATACTCAGTTTACTAAAACCTCATAAATTAAACCTTTTTAATGCTAGATTCAGTCCTTAAGAGTGGACTAGTCATCTTGTGTGTTGGAGTGATAGTAAATTTATAAATTAGAGATTTATTATGAGGGTTAAGCAGTCCTTTATTAATTTGACACAATTGTATGTTATTAATATGTAGAAATAACAGTTTAACACAAATATGGGAGTCTGATATACAATAATTATAGAAAATTGAATGCACTATCTTCATTTTTTTTTTTTTAATCCTTATCCGAGGATATTTTTTTCTACTGATTTTTAGAGAGAGTGGAAAGAAGGGACTGAGGGGACATGCATGTGTGCTTGCACACAGACACACACACAGAAATATTGATGAGAAAGACACACATTGATTGGTTGCTTCCTGCATTTGCCCCACTGTGATTGAACCTGCAATCTAGGTATGTGCCCTTGACCCAGGAATTGGACCCAAGACCCTTTGGTGCTCCGGCTGAAGCTCTAACCACTTAGCACCACCAGACAGGACTGAATGCACTTTCTTTGTAAGATCAAATATGTTCATTGCAGTTTTCAGAATTAATGATAAGTACTTTCTGGAGCATGCTTGTACTCTCACTTTGATTTTTATGGTGCAGTCTGTGAAGTTTAATGGGGAGAGCTCTGTGATCTGTCATACAGAATATTTATCACTTTTTTGTTGCTGGAGGACAGTATTTGATTTCCTGTACATATTTTTATATTGCAACATACAGTACTAAACTAAGAGTTTCTTTGAGAGTCCCCAAGACCGATGCCATTTTTTCCTGTGATTGAAGAAGGTACAGGGAGCTTTGCCATCCGGCACTGATTACATTATTGAATTTGCTAAGGCAGAGTGACTCATCTGCTGGGTTTGCACATCTGTAGGTACGTTTTTATATCTTAGGGCAGAGATTATGGGCACTCTGACTTAATTGTGTAGATTTCATCGCTAGCGTTTCTGGGTGTAAGTATGTTCCAAGGTTATAGATGACTCTAGGATTGAATTGAGGCAGAGTTGTATTTTTATATAACTTTTCCATTTTAGCTTTTTCTTGTTTTATTTTCGCAAGCCATTTTAATACCATTTTAACAGTGTTTGCTACATAGAGACAGTTGTTGATTAATAGATTGATAGATGGTAGATAAAGACATACAGATATAGATTTTAAAATTTCTGTTCCTAAAAGCCAAAGTGCATAATTGAAAGAGACTTTGTGAAATTCATTGTGAAATATAAGGTTAAAGTGGGTGACTTTTTCTAGGTCTGGAAGGATTATTTGAGGTATATGTCATCATCCTACAATGACACTGCAGGTCCAAATGCTTTTGGGAGAATGTTAATATTATGGATGGATGCCATTACTTTTAGGTTAGACTTTGGACATCGTCCTATATAATAAAAGCCTAGGTGGCATCACGCCCTTATGTGACGCCATCACGAGATGGCCGTCACAAGATGGCCACACGCACAGTGGAAGCAGGGTCTGGTGGCTGCTCCATGTAGTGAGGCCCAGTGTCCCACAGCTCTGTGCAGTGCAGAGGAGGCTAGTCCCAGCATCTCTGCCGCCTTGTGCGGAGGAAATGGGTCTTAGTGGAGGAGATGGGTTGAGGCAGTGGAGGGCAGTTGTGGGTGATCAGGCCAGCAGGGGAGCAGTTAGGGGGTGATCAGGCTGGCAGGCAGAAGCAGTTAGGGGCAATCAAGCAGGGTAGGCGAGCGGTTAGGAGCCAGGTAGGTGAGCAGTTAGGAGCCAGGGGTCCGGGATTGTGAGAGGGATGTCCAACTGCTGGATCGGGCCTAAACCAGCAGTCAGACATACCCCTGAGGGGTCCCAGATTAGAGATGGTGCAGGCTGAGTTGAGGGACACCGTACCGCCCTCCCATCCCCCGCACGAATTTTGTGCACTGGGCCTCTAGTCAATAATTAAACACCATTAATTTTATTCATATAAATTGGTAGTTTTGTTCATAGATTTTCTGCCCCTATAAGAATGTATTTGGTCGGCCATTAGTGGTGTATTTAAGATTATAAAGGAAATGTGAACTACTCACAGAATTGCAAACTGACCATGAAATTGTGTAAGTCTACTTTCCTGCCTATCTCCTAATGTTTTCCCATGCATTCCTACATTTCAATGATAAGGAATTAATTTCAGCTTCTGGAACAGGCTATGCTTTTCAGATTTTTAAAAGCATATTTTTATAGAGTTTTTAGAGAAGAAGGGAGAAGGAGAGAGAAAGAAACATTAACATGAGAGTGAAACATTGATCGGCTGCCTTCTGCATGCCTTCTACCAAGGGTCAAGCCTACAACTCTGGGCATGTGCCCTGATGGAAATTGAACTGAAAATCTTTTGGTGCATGGGACAATGCCCAATCATCTGAACCATACAGACCAGGGCCGACTTTTGTGTTTTTGCATGCAGTCTTCTTGGTCTGGATTGCCTTTGCCCTAGCAAACTCCCATCTGTCTTTTAGGATTTGACTTATAAGTCAGATTTCCTAGAAAGTCTCTCTTATCACTTTTCTCCTTCTGCTCTGAGTTAAATGTTCTGATGGCAATGGTGCATGGGTCAGCAACTCTGCCATGTATTAATTTTCTTGTCTGTCTCCTTTAGTAACTAGTAAGCTCATTGGAATTGGGGAGCCTGGCAAAGAGAGTTAGTGCTTAGAAAATAGTCGTTGCATGCCTCAGTGGTATAAGATCAGAGGTGGGAAATGTCTGGCCCTCAGACTGTATAAGGCCCTCGAAATAATTTGGTCTGGCCCTTCCAAGGCAATTGGAGGCAGGACTTGAAATTCTATAAATCTAGGAGCTTTTTTCATAGAAACATAAATTTATACTGGCAAAAAAAAAGTTCCCCACCCCTGGTGTAGATGAAGAAATGAACGAACTCATTTTTATTCTCTCTTTAATATTCATAGCTTTACAAATAAATTATTTTTGTTGTTGTTAATCCTCACTTGAGGATATTTTTCTATTTTTTTTAGGGAGAAAGTGGAAGAGAGAGGGAAAGACAGAGAGAAACATTGATGTGATGTGAGGGAAACACATCAACTGCCTGCTTCCTGCTGGAACTCCTACCAGGGCCTGGGCTGGGGAGGAGCCTGCAACCAAGGTAGATGCCCTTGATCAGAATCAAACCAGGGACCCTTTGGTCTGCAGGCCAATGCTTTATCCACTGAGCCAGACTGTTATAAATAATTTTTATGAACTAAGTAACCTTTTGTTATTTTAAACAACTATGTCTAAAATACAGAAATGTTACTTTATAAATATTTTAGATTTATCTATAGGAAAATGAATTGATGTCAGTTTAAATTACATGTAAGCATGTCCTTACGCTTTCTTGATCATCCCGGTTTTCTCTCTTACAGAGGAAACAGAAATGAGAGTAATCTCATTTAAATTAAGTACAAGGAATTTAGATTAGACTAAGAGTTTCCAGAAAAGAAAGTACCAGATGTTGAAATGATTTGTAAGTAGTTGAATTGATTTCTTTTTAAGCGTTAAATAGTGGGGTGTGGATGGAGGTTTATGAATTGGAAACTGGTTCACAAACATTACCCTCAGACTAAAAAACCTAAAGAAAGAAAAAGACATATTGTAATATACAGATACAACCACATTCATAGGTAGATGCTTAAAAAAGAGTTGGATACTTTTTGGTTTTGTGTGTATATTTGCATTTTAAATTTTCAGCTAATAAGGAAACTTTGTTGCAGGTGTCCTTAGTTTTCACAGAATGGCTCTGATTTGTTTAGGTGTCAAGAAGAATGTACTGAATAATCTCCTTCCTTAGCTTTTTTAAAATTCCTCTTCCTTATAATATAACTAGAGGCCAGTGCACGAAATTTGTGCAAGAGTAGGCCTTCCTTCCCTAAGCTGCTGGCACTGGTTCCCTCTGGCACCCGGGACTTGAGCTTCCCTCTGTCTGTCATCACCCAGGTCCCAGGCTTCCCTCGAAGCCTTGGCTTTGTCCAGAAGGCTGTCTAGTCTAATTAGCAAATTACGCTTTTATTATTATAGATGAAAAATCTTTAGCAGTGTTAAGAATAAGCCTAAAATGATTGTGTATCAGTATAAAAAAGACCTACCTGATAGTTTAAAAACAATGAAGCCATTCCATTGATACAAAGAACAGGAATTGAATGTCATTCTCTTCATTGTTTTAATGTAATTAAACATGACAGCTGTGCCCAAAATTTAGAGTTATATTGCTAAGCTTTTAACTATAGATATTCTATCCTGACTGTATTTGAACAGAACTACTGTAGTAAAAGTCAAATTCACCCTCAATGCTAGTGAACTGAAAGAGCAAATATGCCTTTCTGAGTACCAAATTTATAATCACTCTTATGAATAGAGTTCTGTGTTCTCGTTGCTTGTCAGTCTGCAAGAATTGGAATAATTTAGGATAGCTTTACTAAATGTATTAATGTAACTCTTGTTATGAGGATGGTGCTTAAGTTTTAGGATTCTAAGCTTATAGTGCAAAAGGCTTCTTTGTGATATTAGAGACAGGATTTTACTGTTAGTGATAATATAATAATGCCTTGTTTTATTAAGAGTTAGATCTGGATTTAATTTTGGCTCTTCTACTTATTTTCTATTGACCATAGAAAAGCTACCTAACCTCTTCAAGCCTTGGTTTCCTCATTTGAAACAAGGAAATAATGATAGTGCCTACCTCATAGGGTGTTTGTATGGATTGAGATAATCCAATTGAATGTGTCTTTCATATAATGAGTGCTTTAAAATCAGTTTACTATTGAAAAATAAGATGTTATTAAGCAGTATTTAGTGTAATTTTTAGCTTCATGATGATTATCCTGTTAAACTCATTGTATTTTTCTTGAGTAATATAGTACATGCAGCTATATATACCTATTTTATAGAAAACATTCATGTTACAACAAGATCATAGCTCCTTTTCGTGGCTATAGTTACCTCTTCCCTTTTACTATTTCCTAATCACCTTTTGGCTCTAAGCCTTCCACTAGTGGGAAGAAACCAAAGAGAGTTAAGAAGTATGGAGCCGAAACCGGTTTGGCTCAGTGGATAGAGTGTCGGTCTGCAGACTGAAAGGTCCCGGGTTCGATTCCGGTCAAGGGCATGTACCTTGGTTGTGGGCACATCCTCAGTAGGGGGCGTGCAGGAGGCAGCTGATTGATGTCTCTCTCTCATCGATGTTTCTAACTTTCTATCTCTCTCTCTTCCTCTCTGTAAAAAAATCAATAAAATATATTAAAAAAAAAGAAGAAGAAGAAGAAGAAGAAGAAGCCATGGAGAGTATCTAAGGTATCCATGTTCCAAAATCAATGGCAGGACACCTGCAGCCCATTGGGTTTTGTTCATTCCAGAAGTACTGTGATATGTCAGTTATTTGGAACCCAAACATATTTTCTTGTATAAAGTATCCTTTTAAATGAGGTACATGAATTCTTTTAATCCCTGATACAACTGACATGGTGGATATTTGCACCGAGAAACAGTGAAAACAAGCAAAAACATAATACATTGGCAATACCAATAATCAAAGTAATTAAAACAATAAACTGAATATATTTTGATCCTTACAAAGAGGTCTGGAGAAGATTCTGTGAAGATAGTGGAGTAGCAAGCATCCAGAATCTATCTCCCTTTCACAAGCAGAATCTGATGTAATTATTCTAAAACTCTGGAGCTATTGAGGACTTGTAGCTTTAAGGAGAAAAGCCTTAGATGTAAATTGCACTTAATTTTGATAAATTTCAACTTTTAACATAGTAGCAGCTACCCATCATCTACTTCCAACTGTGTACATCTTATACACAGCTTATACAACCCAGGGTAGGTCCAAAGGACCTTCTCCAAATATCAGGAATTTATGCATGATTCTTTTCATAGTAGAGGAGCAGACAAAGAGATGGGCAGCCATTGTGTTGTGCCTTCCCATTGTTGCAAGCCCCTTCCTCTCGGGCTGAAGTGACTTTCAGGATATTTAAAGAGCTAGTATTCTCTTTTGCTTCATTTATTTTCCTCCTTTTCCCCTTTTTGGGAGCCAGAAATTAAAGACTAGAAATCAGTGACATTTCAGATACAGGAAAAATTAGAAAGTGACCATGTGCACCAAATGAAAGGCTCAGAAAAGACCTGAAAACACCTTAGGTTTACACCTCAGGCTAACAATTGGTGCAGAGATAGCCTATAACTGTAATAAATAAATAAATAAATAGATAAATAAATAAATAAATAGATAAATAAATCTTCAAATGTTCAGTTTTTAAAAATAAAAATTACAAAGCATGCAAAGAAATAAAGTATGACCTATTCAAAGGGTTGGAAAATAAATAAAAACCACTGGTGAAAAAGATCTGATTGCAGATATATTACACAAAAGCTTTAAAACAATTCTTTTAAAGATGATCGGAGAACTAAGGAAGATGTGGAAAAAGTCAAGAAAACTATGCGAGAATAAAAGAAATGTCAGTGAAGAAATAAGAAACATAAAAAGCAGCCAAATAGAAATTCTGGATCTGAAAAGTACAAAAACTGTAATGAAAAATTTAGTAGAAGGATTCAAAGTCTTATGTGAGCAGACAGAACAACAAATCAGCAAAGTTGAAGATAGGACAAAGGAAATTACCCAGTCTGAGGAACAGATTGAAGAAAATTGAGCGAAGCCTGAGGGATCTGTGGGACACCATCAAGTGGTCTAACACATATTGTGGAAGTTTGAGAAGGGGGAAAGAAAGGGGCACAGAGAATATAGAAATAGATGAATATAAATATCTGAGGAGCTCATTTTACTTCAAGTAAGATTATCCCACAGAAACCCACACCAAGACACATTATATAATCCAGTTTATAACACAAGACTCTTGAAAGCAGCAAGAGAGAAGAAAATTGTACATTCAAGGAATCCTCAATAAGGTTATTACCAAACTGTTCATCAGAAACTTTAGAAGCTAGACAGAAGTAGACATATATATATTGAAAATGATAAAAGATCCACAAAAGAACTGTTGACCAAGGATCCTATATCTGAAAAACTGTCCTTCAAAAGTGAGGGAGGGAGAAAGGAAGACATTACCAGATAAACAAAAGCTGGAATTTATTACCACTAGACCTGCCATTAAGAAATGCATTCTCTAAGAAAGGGAGTCCTGCAAGGTGATACAAAAGGACGCTCTACACTAACTTGGAGCCATGTGGAGAAATAAAGAATTCTAAAAGCTAGTACTAGTATGACAGATTTTTAACTGTACTTTTTGTTTTCTGATTTAGTATTTAAGAAACAAATATCTTATATGAAAGCTAGTATTTTAACTTTGGTTTGCAACTCTTTATTTTCTATATAATTTAAGAAAAATAATTGAAAGAATTGTTTATTTTTCTGGGTGCACTGTATTAAGGTGTTTTATGACATCAACAACTGAAAGGAGTAAGTACAGAGCTGTTAAAGAAACAGAGTTTTTGTATATTATTGATGTCAAGTTGGTATAAATTCAAATTGGACTGGTATAACTTCAGGATGCAAAATGTAATCCTTATGGCAACTGCAAAGAAAATATACAAGACTCAAAATACTTAAATCAGAAATGAAAGTGGGGATATCACTACTGATTCTGCCAAAGTAAAAATGATTGTAAGAGAATACTATGAACAGTTGTATACTAACAAATTAAATAGATGAATCAGACAAATTCCTAGAAACACAAAACTTACCAAGACTTAATTACAAATGAAATAGGAAATCTGAACAAAGCTATAACTAGTAAAGAGATTAAATGAGTAATCAAAAGTCTCTTGATAAGAAAAACCCCTGGCTTCACTGGTGAATTTTTCTAAACATTTAAAGAATTCATATCAATTCTCAAACTTTTTCAAAAAATTGTAGATGAAGGAACACTTTGCTAACTTATTCTGTGAAGCTAGCATTATCCTGATACCAAAGCCAGATAAACCACATGGAAAATACATACGAACATCCCTTATGAACACAGATTCAAATATCTTCAACAAAATACTAACAAACTAAGTTCAGCCAAAGTGCGATTTGTTCTTGCAATTGCAAGGATTTTACAATATATAAAAATCAGTCAATATAATACACATTAACAGAAGGAAGACAAAAAACACATGATCTCAATTGGTACAGAAAAAAAATTGACAAAATTCAACACCTTTTTATAAAAACACTAAAAAGCTAGGAATAGAAGGAAACTACCTTGACATAATAAAAGCTGTATTGAAAAACTCAGAGTGAACATCATGCTCAATAGTGAATACTTAAAGCTTTTCCTCTAAGATGAGGAAAAAGTCAAGGATGCACACTTTCACCACTTTTATTCAACATACCATTGGAAGTTCTAGCCAGAGCAATTAGGCAAGAAAAAGAAATAGAAGGTATTCAAACTGGAATGGAATAGGTAAAATAATCTTTGTTTGCAGATGACATAATTTTCTATTTTGAGAACCCTAAAGAGTCCACACAAAAAAGTCTTAGAACTAATAAATGAGTTCAGCTAAGTAGCAGGATACAAACTCAACATGCAGAAATTAGTTGCATTTACATACACAAGCAGTGAACAGTCTGAAAAGGAAATTACAAAAACAAATTTAATATGGAATCTCAAGGAAATCCAAATAGCCAAAATAATCTTGAAAAGGAATAACAATACTGCACAACTTACACGTCTGATTTCAAAATTTACTATAAAGCCACAATAATCAAAACAGTGTGGTACTGGCATAAAGACAGACTTGTAGATCAATGGAATAGGATAAAGAACCCAGAAATAAGCCCTCACATGATGAAAAAACTCATGTTCAAAAATATTTTGACAAGAGTGCCAAGACAATTTAATGGAGAAAAGGGCAGTCTTTTCAACTATTGTATTGAGAAAACTGCAAAAGAATGAACTTCAACCCTTATCTAATATCATGCATGAAAATTAACTCAAAATGAATCAGATGTAAAACAGTAAAATTCTTAGAAGAAAACAGGCCAAAAGTTTCACAACATTGCATTTGGCAGTGCTTTCTTGTATATGACACTAGAATCACAGGTAACAAAAGCAAGAATAGACAAATTGGACTTCCTGAAAAATAAAAATGTTTGTGCTTCAAAAGACACTGTCAGTAGTTCTGGCAAGGTAGCTCAGTTGATTAGAACATCATCCCGATACACCAAAGTTGTGGGTTCAATTCCAAGTTGGGGCATATACGAGAATCAACCAATGAATGCATAAATAAGTGGAATAGCCAGCTGGTGTGGCTCAATGGTTGAGCATCAACCCAGAACCAGGAGGTCATGGTTTGATTCTCAGGCAGGGCACATGCCCAGGTTGTGGGCTTGATCCCCAGAAGGGGGTATGCAAGAGGCAGCCAATCGATGATTCTCTCATTATTGAAGTTTCTACTTCTCCCTCTCCCTTTCTCTCTCTGAAATCAATAAAAAAATATAAATAAGTGGAACAACAAATTAATTGATGACTGTCTTTCCTCTCAAATCAATAAATAAAATTTAAAAAAACGGGGGATAAGAGCAACCCAAAGAATGGGAAAAAATATTTGTAAATTATCTACATATATAAAAGGCTAAGCGACCAGCTGGTAGGTATAATGCACTGACCACCAAGGACACTCAACACAGGAGCTGCTGAGTTATGGTGACTTGGCAGCAGCAGTTCTCAGTTGATGCACCTTGGAACCAGAGGAGGGAGCCTGATTTGGGTGTGCAATTCCACCTTTGGCTGTGGATTATGTTGTTGCTGGGGCACTGTCACCCCTGAATCTAGTTTACTGCCAAGCTGCAGTGACCATAGATGCCATTCTAGCTGCGGTGCTGCCCCAGGTGCGGGCCAGCCAGGGAGGGACCATGGGAGGTTGGCTCCAGGTCATGTCTGGCCCATCTTGCCTAGTCCCACCCCACCTGCCACCTTCTAATTAATTTCCTTCCAAAGTGCACAAATCCGTGCACTGGGCTACTAGTATATTTGATAAAGGACAATATCCACTATATATAAAGAACTTCTAAAACTCAGTTATAGAAAAACAAGCAACCTTGTTAAAAAATGGACCAAGTTCTTAAATAGACATTTCTCCAAAGGAGGTAATAAATGTGCTAAGAAGCACATGTAAAGATGCTCAACATCACCAGTCATTAGGGAAAGGCAAATCAAAATTACAGTGAAATGTCACCTCATACTTATTAGTATGGCTGTTAAAAAACAACAACCCAGAAAACAACAAATGTTAGTAAGGATCTGAAGAAATTGGAACCCTTGTGCTCTGCTGGTAGGAATGTAAATCAGTATGACGGTTTCTCAAAAAATTATGAATAGAATTACGAGATGGTCTAGTTAATACCATTACCCAGAAGCAATACTACTTCTGGGTCTGTATCCAAAAGAATTGAAAACAGGGTCTCTAAGGCATATCTGTACATCCATGTTTATAGCAACATTATTCACAATAGCCAAAAGGTGGATAAATGTCTAACTACAGATGAATGGATAAGCAAAGTTTGGTATAAATATAAATGAAATGTTAACCTTTAAAAAGAAATTCAGACACCTGATACAACATGAATGAATTTTAAGGACATTAAGTTAAGTTAAATAAGGCAGGCACATAGATAAATACAGTATGATCTCTCTTATATGAGGTATCTACTAGTACAGTAGTCCAACTTAATCCTTTATAATAAAGATGTAATATGCAAATGGTGGGTACACCATGAAGCGTAATGACCGGATCAGCAGAAGGGTGGGGCAGTGAGGTACAAGCGGGCAGTGTAGAGCTACAGGAGGGGCAGGGCTACAAGCTATAAGGGAGGGAGCTGCAGGAGGGCGGGGCAGTGAGTGGAGAGCTATTGGTGAGCTACTGGTGCACGGATTTGTGCGCAGAGCTACTAGGAGTACAAATAAAAAGAATGGCAGTTACCTGGGGAAGTGAGTTGTTTAATGGGTAGAATTTCAATGTTGCAAGATGAAATAGTTCTGGACATTGGTTGCACAACAATATTGAATATGTTTAACAGTCCTGAAATGTATACTTAAAAGTGGGAAAGATGGCAAATTTTATGTTACGTGTGTTTTACTACAATTAAAAAAATTTGAAAAAAAAAGAAATTTGAAGGTTAGATAGAATAAAAAGTTTTCAGAGATTCTAATGGAGGCTTTTTAGTATTTTCAATAGTTTTATAGGTTGGTATGCTTTTTCTTTAATGTTTCATTTCAAGAGTTAAGACTTTTCCTTGAAACAGGGTTATAGATGGATTACTCTTGTCTTAATTATATTTGCTATGTTTAAACTCATTTCAGGATGGGGGTTGTGGGATATTTATAAGTGGAATGAATAAAGAGAGGAAGACAGATTTTTCTGAGTCAATTGGCTAAACTTTCTTAAAAGAGATAGACAAACAATATTTATTTTATATAAAAAGCATGGATTATGGTAGAATTACCAGAACACTTTTATTTTTCAAAGAGGAAGGAAGAGGGAAAGATAGAAACATCAATGATGAGAGAGAATCATTGATTGGCTGCCTCCTGCATGCCCCCCACTGGTACTCGAGCCCACAACCCGGGCATGTGCCCTTGACTGGAATTGAACCTGGACTCTTCAGTCCCCAGGTTGATGCTCTATCCACCAAGCCAAACTGGCTAGGGCTAGCAGGACAGTTTTACAGTCCAGAGACAAAGCATGATGTGTGTTAAGTTTATGGTGAAAAGAAGGGTGTGCTAAGGAAGAGACACTAAGGTGCTGCCCCACCCTCACCCTCAACGTGGTATGTAGCAGCACCTTATGAGGGGTGTGAGCAAATACCTGGCTAAACTGATTATATATGTAAGCCTGAAATTTAGAATTGAAATTTTTATTGAGTATGAGTTCATGGTTTTGGAAATGTTCATTTTGGTTATCAGTCATATTCTTTTAACTCTAGTTAATATAGATTAAAATGAGACAATTCACAAACCTCTAAAATAATGCCTGATATATAGCAATAAATGTTAGTGCCTGTGTTTGAGTGAGTTTAATTTTTTCTGTGCTCTACAACAAGTGAATAAATACCTTGGCTGCTGTTGCTCAGTGGGTTGAAGCATCATCCTGTTCACCGAAAGATCACAGGCTCAATTCCTGTTCAGGACACATACCTAAATTGCAGATTTGGTCCCCAGTTGTGCATTAGAGAGGTAGCCAATCAATATTTCTTACATCCATATTTATTTATTCCTCCCTCTCTTTCTCTCCCTCCCTCCCTCATCCCTCCTTCCCTCCCTCCCTCTCCTTCTCTCTTAAAAAAAAATCAGTTAAAAAAGTGAATAAATTCACCAGAAAAATTTCAAAAGTGTATTGAAATCTGTTGAAACTCTAGACTGTAATTGATTGCTATTGTCCTGTGACTCTAGCATGTTTGTTCATATGGACTGTTTAGTGATGAGTGACTCCTGATTTTGTTCTGGGGCCTTCTCATAGAATAGGGAGATGCAGAGGAGGGATTCTAAAGAGAGTCACTAACTGATTTTTGGAAGGATGATAATGAGGTTTTAGAAAATTGACTGGAGGTAGAGAATTAGCTTGCCAGTGGCTAAAGTAGGGTTTTAGAACTGGAAAGGACTATTGGAGGTGATTTAGTTTACTTCTCATTTTATGGCTGAGGAGGTAAGGGTAGAAAAGTGGGTTATCCCAAAGTCATAGCTATAATGGAAAAGCCAGAATCATTGGCTTCTAAAAGCCCTGATATATTTCTAAACATAGAACTCAAACTATTACATTTTTACTTTCTCTTTTGAAAAGGCCATACTAATTATAACATCTGTACATTGTATTTTAAAAAATATATCTTATCTATTAGATGTGTTTTAGCCCTAACCAGTGGTTTGGTTCAGTGGATAGAGCATCAGTCTGCAGACTGAAGGGTCCCGGGTTTGATTTCGGTCAAGGGCACATAGGTTGTAGGCTCAGTCCCTGGCCCTCATCAGGGCATCTATGGGAGGCAACCAATCAATATTTTTTCATATCAATGTTTCTCTCTCTGTCTCTCCCCCTCCCTTCTACTCTCTAAAAAAAAAAAATAATGGAAAAATATTCTTGGGTGAGGATTAACAACAACAACAACAAAATAATAATTTTAAATTTTAGATATTTTGAATTTAAATAGATAATTTGAAGTAACAGTGCTGCCAGAAGTCTCACAAGGGAAATTATTATTTTAAAAGAAATAAAAAATTCTTCTCTTTTAGGTTAAGTCATCAAACAAAGAAAACATGGTGTTCTGAAGTATGATTAAACTCCTGTGGCTGCAGCAGAGGTTAAACATATTCATGGCCAGATCTAGGTGAGTTGAAGTTTATCTTAAAAAAAATAATAAATTGCCTTAGCTGGTTTGGCTCAGTGGATAGAGTGTAGACTTGTGGACTGAACCCAGGGTCCTGGGTTCGATTCCACTCAAGGGAGTGGGCAGGAGGCAGCCAATTAATGATTCCCTCTCATCATTGATGTTTCTATCTCTCTCCCTATTCCTTCCTCTCTAAACTCAATAAAAATACATTAAAAAATAGCATAAAAAATCATTAAGTCCACAAATTATATTTTTTAAACAAGAAATTTGATGTTTTCTTTTTTTATAAATTTAAATTTTTCCATTACAGTTTACTATCACTAATATTTTATATTGGTTTCAAATGTTTAGCATAGTGGTTCAACACTCATACTTTACAAAGTCCCCTTCAGATATTTCCAGTATCCAACTGGCACCATGTATAGTTATTACAGTATTATCCAGTATATTCCTTATGCTGTAATTTATATCCCTATGACTGTTTTGTAACTACCAGTGTGTACTTCTTAATCCCTTTCACTTCTTTCCTCTTTCTCCTAGTCCTCCCCAACCTCCCTACCTTCTGGCAACCACCAGTCTACACTCTGTCTGTGAGTCTGTTTCAATTTTATTTGTTCATTTATTTTGTTCTTTAGATTCCACATAGAAGGGAGAGCATATGGTATTTGTCTTTCTCTGACTAATTTATTGAGCATAATATCCTCAAGGTCCATCCATGTTGTTGCAAATGTATGAGATTTCATTCTTCTTTTGCCCAAGTAATATTCTATTTTATATATGTACCGCAGCTTTTTTATCCACAATATATCCACTTATCTCTTGATGGGCAATTGAATTACTGCCACATCTTGGCAATCATAAATAATGCTGCAGTGAACATAGGGATGCATATATTCTTTCAACTTAATAATTTGGATTTTTTTTTAGATAAATCTCTAGAAGAGGAATCTCTGGGTCATAGGGCAAATTCCTTTTTCTTTTTTTTTGAAAAACTCCATACTATTTTCCATAGTGACTGCAACAATCTGCATTCCTACCAACAGAGCACTAGTGTTCCCTTATCTTCACATTCTCGTCAGCACTTGTCATTTGTGCGCTTACTGATGACTAGAGGCTTGGTGCACAAAATTTGTGCATGGGGGAGGGTATGTGTCCCTCAGCCCAGCTTGCACCCTCTCCAATTTGAGACCCCTTGAGGGTTGTCCAACTGCCTATTTAGGCCCAATCTTGGTGGGATCGGGCTTAATGGGCAGTTGGACTCTCTCACAATCCAGGACTGCTAGCTTCCAACCGCTCGCCTGCTTACCTGCCTGATTGCCCCAAACCGCGTTTGCCTGCCAGCCTGATCATCCCCTGACCACTCCCCTGCCAGGCAGATTGACACATCACTGTTCCCCTGCTGGCCCAATTACCCCTAATTGCCCTTCCCTGCCGACCTGGTCACCCCTAACTGTCCTCCCCTGCAGGCTTGGTTGCCCACAACTGCGCTCCTTGAAGGCCTTGTCCTTCCCAACTACCCTCCCCTGCTTTCCATCTTGTGGTAGCCATGTTGTGTCCACATGGGGTTAGTCATCTTTGACCACATGGAGGCAGCCATCTTGTGTGTTGGAATGATAATCAATTTGCAATATTTCTCCTTAATTAGATAGGATAGAGGTCTGGTGCACAGGTGGGGACCGCTGGTTTGCCCTGAAAGGTGTCCCAGATCAGGGAGAGGGTTCACTTGGGGCGTGGGGTGGCCTGGGTGAGGGGCCTGTGGTAGTTTGCAGGCCAGCCATTCCCCCAGCGACCCAAGCAGAGGCCCTGGTATCTGACATTTATTTATCTTCTATAATTGAAACTTTGTAGCCTTAAGTGGAGGCCAAGGCAGGCCAGGGCTGTGGAAACTTGTCTTCCTCGATTGCCAGGAGCAACTCAAGCTTCCTGCTGCCTCCATGGCTGCAGCCATCTTGCTTGGGTTAATTTGCATACTCACTCCTGATTGGCTGGTGGGTGTGGCTTGTGGGTGTAACAGAGGCACAGTCAATTTGCATATTATTCTTTTATTGGATAGGATGGCTGTATGAGATAATATATGATTGTGGTTTTAATAGCATTTGTCTGATGGTTAGTGATGTTGAACATCTTTTTCTGTCTATTGGCCTCTATATTCTCTTTAGAGATGAGTCTGTTCAGGTCCTCTGTCCAATTTTAATTGGATTGTTTGTTTTTTAGATGTTGAATAGTATTAGTTCTTTATAAAATTTGGATATTAGCCCATTATCAGATGTTCTCCAATTTAATAGGTTGCCTTTTTGTTTTGTTGATAGTTCCCTTGCTGTGCAAAACTTTTTAGTTTGGTGTAGTCCCATTTGTTTATTTTTTTCTTGTTTCCCTTGCTAAAGGAGAAAGATCAGAAAAAATATTGCTAAGAGAAATGTTTGAGATTTTACTATGTGTTCTTCTAAGATTTTTATGGTTTCATGTCTTACATTTCAGTCTTTAATCCATTTGGAGTTTATTTTTATACATGGTGTAAGAAGAGGGTCTAATTACATTTTTTTGCATGTATCTGTCCAGTTTTCTCAACACCATTTATTGAATAGACTATCTTTACCCCACTATATGTTCTTGCTTCCTTTGTCAAATATTAATTGACCATATAGTCATGGGTTAATTTTTGGTCTCTCTCTTTGTACCATTGGTCTACATGTCTGTTTTGTTTACTATGGCCTCATAGTTTGATATCAGGTGGTGTGATATCCAATTTGTTCTTCTTTCTCAATATTGCTGAGGCTTTTTAGATTTTTTTAAATTGTTTTGTATTTTTAGATTATTTGTTCTAGTTCTTTGAAATATGCCATTGGTATTTTGATAGGAATTGTGTTTGCTTATAGATTGTTTGGAGTGGTATGAACATTTTAATGACATTAATTCTTCCTATCTGTGAACATGATATATACTTCCATTTATTTTTATTTTTTCTTCAATTTCTTAAGTGTATTACCATTTTTTGAGGACAGTCTTTTATCTGCTTGGTTAAATTAATTCCTAGGTATTTTATTTATTTTTTTGATGCAGTATAAATGATATTGCTCTTTTAGTTTCTGAGAGTTCACTATCAGAAACTGCTAGTTTACCACTTACACTAATAAAAGATAAACATGCAAATTGACTGTACCTCTGTGACATCCACCAGCCATTCAGGAGTGAGTATACAAATTAACCCAACAAAGATCGTGTGTTAATTTGCATACTCAGGCACGGAGTGAAGACTGAAGGCTTTGGCCCATGTGAAGACTAAAGACTGTAGACTATAGAGGCTTGGCTTCTCTGCTGCAGCCGGTACAAAGGCTTGGGTCCTGGGTGCTGGAGGAAAACTGGTGCCAGCAGCCCGGGGAAGGAAGGCCTATTGTATGAATCTTAATGCAACGGACCTCCAGTTGTATTCAACCAATCTCTAAATATTAATTTTGTGACCTGCTACTTGACTGAATTTATCAGTTCTAGTAGTTTTTTAATGGAGTTCTTAGGGTATACAGAGAACCCTGTTCAACCAATTGCTGTGATGCACACTGATCACAAGGGGGCAGATGCTTTGACTGGTTAGCTTGCTGCTGGCGTCTGGTCAATTGGGACTGGGCGAGTTGTGCCAGACACATCCTGGCGTCCTCCCGCAGTCCCTCCCTGGCCATCCAACCTCTTGCAGTACCTCTCCGATTGGCCCACATGGCCCCAGTCATGCACTGGTGGGGTCCTTCAGCCTGGCCTGCACCCTCTCACAATCTGGAAACCCTTGGAGAATGTCAGAGAGCCAGTTTTGGCCCAATCTTTGCAGGCCAGGCTGAGGGACCCCACTGGTGCACAGAATCCATGTACCAGATCTTTAGTATTGAAGAAGAATGGTGAAAGCGGACATCCCTGTCTTGTTCCTGATTTTAAGGGAAACACTTTTATTAGTTTTTCCTTGTTGACTATGGTGCTAGCTGTGCGTTTGTCATATAAGGCCTTTATTATGTTGAGGTATTTTCCCTCTGTTCCCACTTTTCTGAGATTTTTTATCACAAATTGGTGCTGGATTTTGTCAAATGGTTTTTCTGCATCTCTTAACATAATCATTTGATTTTTATCACTCATTTTGTTTATCTGGTCTATCATATTACCATATTTTCTGGAGTATAAGATGACTTTTTAACCCAGGAAAATCTTCTCAAAAGTCAGGGGTCATCATATATCCCGGGTGTTGTCTTATAGGGTGTGTATGTCCCAAACTATATTTTAATTGGAAAAGTTGGGGGTTGTCTTATACGCCCAGTTATCTTATATGCTGGAAAATATGGTAATTGATTTGTAGTTATTGTAGCAACCTAGCATCCCAGGAAGAAATCTCACCTGGTCATGGTGTTGGATCTTTTTAGTGTATTGTTGGATTTGATTTGCTAATATTTTGTTGAGGATTTTAGCATTTGTGTTCACCTTTGTAGTTTCTTTATCTGGTTTTGGAATTAGGATAATTCTGGCCTCGTAAAATGAGCTTGGGATTCCTCTCTTAAACTTTTGAAATAGTTTGAGAAGGATTGGTGTTGGTTCTTTTTTCAGTGTTTCGTAAAACTCTCCTGTGTGAAGGCAGCCATCAGGTCCAGGACTTTTGTTTGTAGGAGGTTTATTTTATTCTTATTACTGCTTCAATTTCATTAGTTGTGATTGCTGTGTTCTGATTTTCTGACTTTCTTTTTTTTTTAATAGATTTTATTAATTTTTTACAGAAAGGAGGGGAGAGGAATAGAGAACTAGAAACATCAATGAGAGAGAAACATCGATCAGCTGTCTCCTGCACACCCTCTACTGGGAATGTGCCCGCAACCAAGATACACGCCCTTGACCGGAATCGAACCTGGGACCCTTCTGTCCACAGGCCGACACTCTATTCACTGAGCCATACCAGTTAGGGGATGATTTTCTGATTTTTCTTGGTTCAGTTTTGGAAGATTGTATGTTTTTAGGAATTTATCCATTTTTTCCAGATTGTCCAATTTATTTGTAATATTTTCTTATAATCCTTCGTATGAGTTGCTATTTTCCTTTCATTTCTGATTTTATTTATTTGGTCCTCCCTCTTTTTTCTTTATGAGTCTCTTTAAAGGTTTATCAATCTTGTTACTCTTTTTAAACCAGCTCTTGGTTTCATTGCTCTTTTGTATTGTCTTTTTTAGTCTCTATTTTGTTTATTTCCACTCTGATCTTTATTACTTCCTTCTACTCACTTGGGACTTTGTTTGTTGTTCCTTTTCTAGTTCTTTTAAGTGAACTATTAAGTGTAGATTGTTTATTTAAGATTTTTCTTGCTTCTTGAGGTGGTCCTGTATTGCTATGAATTTTTCTCTTAGGTAGGACTGGTTTTGCTGTGTCCCATAGATTTTGGGCTGTTGTTTGTTGACATTCATTTGTTTCAAGATAACTTTGGATTTCTTTCTTAATCTCATGGTTGACCCATTCAATTTTTATTGACATGTTATTTAGCCTCCATGTATTTGTGTGTTTACCAGTCTTTTTCTTGTCATTTTCTGGTGTTATACCATTGTGGTCAGAGAAAATGCTTGATATGATTTCAACCTTCTTAAATTTATTGAGACTTGTTTTGTATGCTAACGTATGGTCTATCCTAGAAAGTGTTCCCTGTGCACTTGAAAAGAATGTATAAGAATGTATATATCCTGCTGCTTTGGGGTGAAATGCTCTGAAAATAAATCCATTTGGTCTACTGTATCTATCGTTTAAGGCCACTGTTTTCTTGTTGATTTTTTTGTTTGGCATCAATCCATAGGTGCCAATGGGGTGTTAAAATTTTCTACTAAGACTGTATTACTATCAGTCTGTCCCATAATAATGTTTTGTTGAATGGACTCATTTTGCCTGCTGATTTGCTGTCACCTCTCACCTCCAAGGAATAAGGACAAAGAGCTTTAATTAAACTAAGACAGTATTTACTAATATAAAATATTCAGCAAACTTGTTACAATATTGATCCTCCCAAACAGTAGCTACCTTTTGTTCTTGAATGTACCCTAGTTACTTTTCTCAGTTGCTTTCTTAAGGGAACATAGTCTATTTGTGTTTTTGCTGAGTAATGAACTTGGCACTGTGAGATGATGAGATCATATGGTTTCTCATCAAGTGTTACAGTATTAGCGCATATTATTAGATCTTACATAACTCAGATGTGGTCTCCAAGTATTAGTCTGGTGGTCACAAAGAATATGTAGTATCTTGCCTAGAAGTTGTGGTTCATGAAGAGCAGTCAGAGATGTGGATGAAAACTCCACACTAAAATAGTCTCCTTTTGTTAGAAATTGACCACAACTGCCTGTTGTTCCAGTTATTTCAGTCTCTCACTCAATATTAAACCTGTTTTTCAACCTTACTAAAGCTCCTGTTCCTTTTTGCCTGCATTTTCTCCCATTTCGTTAGTCTCTTCTATCCTGAACAGAACACTTCAATACCTCCCTCCCAACTCCGTGTTGCCAATATTCTTTCTTTAATTTTCTTGTCCTCTTACTTTCACTCATCCTGGCCAGTTGAACTTTCTACCTTTGGGACTGTTGAGCACAGCTAGAAAAACAGCATCATTTTACTTTGTAGCTTCTCTGAGCTATTAGCACAGCCTTCTTAATAATCTGGCAACCTTTCTTGGGTAAGTTCCTCAGTGAAATACCTTGTCATTCTCCTCATTTTGTAAACTTGCCTTCTATTTTACAAAGGAAATTTAGGATGTTAATCTCCTTCAGCTTCTCTACTATGCTCCCTCCACATGTTTCTCTTCTCCTTCTCCTCACAGCATGAGGCATTCCTCCTCCTCCAATCAGATGTCTCTCTTTGGAACTCATCTTTAGTCTTACCTTTGTCTTGATCCATCCTTTATTTCCCTTCTCTTTCCTCTCTCTCTCTCTCTCTCTCTCTCTCGCTCTCGCTCTCGCTCTCGCTCTCTTTCTCATTTTTTTTTTTTTTTTACCCCCAGGAGCCTATGTTTGGTCATTTTTGATCTGGGGAAATGGTTCATGTCCTTGGGAAAGCTAAAAATCACTAGGTTAGGAATTGTAGGTCTGGAAAGACTACAATTTTCAGAAAAGCCCTATTGGAATAGTTCTAACCAAAAGCAACTACAGTTCCCAGAAAGCCTTGAATTAGCCTCAGGATTGGCTTATATCTCAACCACCTGCCTGTATCAAATATGGTTTGTGAAATCATACAGATAGTTTCCCAACTTTGACTAGATGTAGTACTTAAAAGGACCATACCCTAAATATATCGAGGTTGTATATCTTGGCCTAATATTCATACTTCCACTGTCTGGGCTATAACCCATGGAGTGCCTGACTATACTTGTGAAGTATTTGGCAAAAAGATTACTTATTAGGATGCCATCAGACAGTAATGACACTGGGGCCGCTGGGGACTTACCTGGATTCATAGTACATGTGTTGTGGTAACATGTCTGGCATAAAACAGAGGAGGACCCCTCTCCCCCTCAGGTTTTTAAAAGGAGATATGAAACAGCTTGCTAGAACCAGCCAAGAGTAAAAGTGTCCTCTGTGTGCCCCTTTATTTTTCTTCTTTTTCCCAAATTATAACAAAGTTTATTGAGAAAGTTACAAAGGTAGTAGAAGTGAGCCAGATGGGCTGCAGAGGCTCAGGAGACAAGTTATAGGGGGCTTTGAAGAGCCCTTGGAGCTTGGGAGAGACAAAAGCAAAGGCAAAGCCCCCTATAAACTGGGAGGAAGAATGGGAAGGGAAAGGCTCTGGAGAGGGAGAGCAAGTCCCCATTGCCCATCCCCACCTTCCTCTTCTTACTTGTTAGAGAAGCCAGGCCAAAATTGAGACCCAGCCTTCTTTCTAGAAACACTAGAAAGCATCTATAATTGGGAGAGGCACATGCTGGCCAGATTGGAAATACAGCCACTGTCAGGAGGTTCAGATACTTTACTGGTTAACTAAAACCTGGGGGACCGGGGTGGAGACCACACCTGGACCTAGGTGTCCCTTGCCTTGGGTGCTCCCCCACCCAGAGCTGAAACTAGGAATGGCAGAATACTGCCTTGCAGCCTCTAGCTTAGGGCAGCCACTACCACCTCCAAGGCCTGCTCTCTGGGGAAAATATCCTCCTATATTTTAAAAGCTTTCCTGATCTACTGATTATAAACCTGCATACATCTATGTTATCTTAAAATAGCAAATAACTCAAGTATCACATTCTCTTACTCTTATTTAAAAAAAAAAAAGTTTTTATTGATTTTAGAGGGAGGGAGAGGGAGAGAGAGAGAAACATCAATGATGAGAGAGAATCATTGATTGGCTGCCTCCTGCATACCCCCTACGGGGATCAAGCCTGCAGCTCAGGTATGTGCCCTTGACTGGAATCAAACCCAGGACCCTTCAGTCTACAGGCCAATGTTCTATCCACTGAGCTAAACCAGCTAGGGCTTCATATATTATATAATTTAATTTCAGAGGAAGGTTCATAGGTTGACACTCAACTACTGAGCCACACCAGTGGGGTCTTTTTCATCTTCTTAATATTTATGCCTGCCAGACATTCTTTACCTTTATTTAGTACAGGTTATTCAGCTTACAAGAGACTTAGACCACCTACTATGTGCTAGATGTTATGTTAGGCATGGGCAATGCAAAAAGGAATAAGGTTCATTGCTGCTGGAAAGGAGCTCCTTATGTAGGGAAGAAGGTAGATAAGTAAACAGACAGTCTACCACAGTTTCTACTAAGTAAACACTGTAAAAGATGTTGTGATACTGGAATGCCCAGGGTGCTTAGGGGCGGGCAGGGGTGGGTGGGGGTAGGAGTGGAGGCACAGATTACATAAGAAGTATAATCCTCCCAGTTGGGTGGAGTCAGAGAAGGCTTCCTGAACTCCACAGTACTCTGGGTTGAATCTTGAGAAAGAAAAGCAGAAGAGATGCAGTATGGAAGGGTGTGAGAATAAGATACTCTGGGGAAATGTTTAATATGCCTGGGTAGGGCTTGAAGCAGAGAGGAGGAGAGTTTATTCTAGACCTGTAGACAGGGACCAGACTGGGAAAAACCTGGTGGCATAAACTCTGAATTTTTTCCTGAATGTAGTAAAGAGCTACTGAGGAATTTTAAGCAAGTGTTCATCAAATTTATGTTTTTAATATTTTGTAGTTTGTTTGCTTTTTTCAAATATTGTCACATTTATTCTCTTTACTTTGTGACATTTTGGATTTTTCCTTCGTTCATTTGGAGTGTTCTTGAACACTTCATGTCACCTATAACCTCTTATCTGTAACCTTTAGTGGAAAAGGAAGTTTAGATACACTCTATCAGTTTTGTCAATATTCTTTTAGGTTATTACTTGAATTTTGAGTTGTATTTCTTAATGACCTATTTCAAATTTGGTTTTGTGTTGGATTTACCAAGAAACTCTAGTTTGATGGAGTACATAAAGGATACTACAATGAGTAATAAAAAATACCAGCCAAGTCCGAAGTCAAGCATCCTTTGTAAATTTATTAAAAAGGGACATGAAATTCCTGGTAAGCCATAAAAGATTAATTCCTCCAATGACTTATTTGAATAGTGCTACGTATGAGACCTTAGTTGGTTTGCTTTTTAAGATAACTTAAAAATAGGCAGACCTTTGCAAATTAAACTGGAAATTTGAGATTCCTGCGACATCTACTTCACAAAATTATTATTATCATTGAGCAAAATTCACCAGCTAGTTGTGTGAAATCTACCTCTAGTCAGATACTTTCTTGGGCTTAATTTTCCTCATCAAAATAATTCAGGGCTTGTGTTAGATGATTTCTAAAACCTATTTTATGATTTTCATATCCTACATCTATTAATTTTTTTCTAATTATCTTTCATGTAGTGTTCACATGGTCTTCTGAAAGAAGCCATGGGTAGCTGTTGTAGCTGTCCAGATAAAGACACTGTCCCAGATAACCATCGGAACAAGTTTAAGGTCAGTAAAACTGCTTAAATTATCTCTCTTATTGCCTAGTTGAATATTCTTTTACTTTACTTAATATATCTTATTTTTTCACTTTTATCTCCAGATCCTTTATTTCTCTTTTTGTTCACTCTGCTTTTTCTCATTTTAACAAATGACGACGACATTTTTTCACCAACAATGTGAAATCCTCTTATACTTACCTTTTGATCTTGTATTTAATTAGCCACATAGTTCTGATATTACTTTCTTTAAAACACTGTTTTATAGGTTCCTCTTTAGTCCTGTCACCACCTCCAGTCATTGATTCAGACTTGGATAATTTCTTAACTGGACTATATCTTGAGTCACCACTGTGATCCGTCCTGCAGTTGACATCAAATTACTCTTTCATCATTCTGAAATGTCTGTGGTTTTCTGTTACCTAGAAGCTAAATGCTCCATTCCTTACTCATCCACAGCATTTTGTGCTCTTGTAGTGTGGCCTCAGTCTGCTATAAATCATAGCCTCTGGATCGTAAAAACTTAGATGTAGATCAATAACCCTGTTGTTTCATAACTTTGTGATCTTGGATTGTCACTAAGTCTTTGTTTGATTTTTTTACAGTATTACCTGCAGTTTAGGAGTGTTATGAGGATTAAGTGGGAAAAATACATGTACAACACTGTCTAGTTTCAGGGGTGTAGTAAATTATCCCTAAGCAATATCTGTTCTTCACAGTCTCTGGCCATTTTCTGATACTCAGTAGTACAAAGCCTTATCTTAACATTAACTTATTTCCCCAATAGGAATGTAAGTTCCTTGGCAGATATGAACCAGGTATTATATTGTTACATAGTCTTACACACACATTGGTTGGTGAATAAACTAACAAAGGAGTAAGTAACTGAACCTAACAGCAATAGTGTATTTTCTTGACAAATCGGTGAAATATGAGTATGACTTAAGTAAAAGCATTAAGTTGGCACTAATTAACTATCTCTTTTAGGTCATTAATGTGGATGATGATGGGAATGAGTTAGGTTCTGGCATAATGGAACTTACAGAGACAGAACTGATCTTATACACTCGCAAACGTGACTCGGTGAAATGGCACTACCTCTGTCTGCGACGCTATGGCTATGATTCAAATCTCTTCTCTTTTGAAAGTGGTCGACGATGTCAAACTGGACAAGGTAGGCGGAGCCTTTTTCTGCAAACCTTGTCATATTTGAAATACTAGTACTATTCTTTCAGTTATTCTATACACAGTGCTTAATATTTTATTTTCTCCTGATAGAAAAAAAGACCTAAATAAGTGCCTCATTAAGAGATATGATAAACTAGTCATTTAGCAAGTATTTATTAAGCACCTTTTCTGTGTCCAGAATTTTAACTCATATTAGCTTTAAGATTTTCTGTAAATGATTAGTCTCAACCCAGTAAATAGGGTTATGTGTTTTTACTGTTACAACTTGTTGGGGAAAGAAACTAAATTTTGTAGTCCAACAGTGCAAGTTGATTATTTTGCTACTACAATTTGAAAGGCCATGGGCAAGTTGCCTCTATTTTTCTGTATCAGAGGCGAATGATAATCCTTGCCTTACAGAACTATTACAATGATTAAACATAACAGAGCTAGGGCCTGTCAAATGGTAAAAGATCACCTTGGTAATGGTGAGTTGGACTCTCTCTGCTGTTAAAAAGCAAACTGAAGCAAGTATGAAAATCTTATTTTTATCTGTCTTATTTTGGGCCATCTCCCTTAGACAAATGAAAATTATTCTGTGAACTTTATTTTGGGTTTATGTTTTGAAACAGGGAATTTCAAAATTTATCAGACATTATTTAAATGGCCTTTCTTGCTATTGGTACACAGAACACTTATAATTTTATTCTTTAATAGGTGCTCCTGTATCATTTTAAAAAATGTGGTATCCATTGTTCCCTTCTGGTTTATATTTGTAGGAATCTTTGCCTTTAAGTGTGCCCGTGCAGAAGAATTATTTAACATGTTGCAAGAGATAATGCAAAATAATAGTATAAATGTGGTGGAAGAGCCAGTTGTTGAAAGGAATAATCATCAGACAGAATTGGAAGTCCCCAGAACACCTCGAACACCTACAAGTAAATACTCATTTTCCTTCTTGTATTTTTTTTAAAAATATATTTTATTGATTTTTTACAGAGAGGAAGGGAGAGAGATAGAAAGTCAGAAACATCGATGAGAGAGAGACATCGATCAGCCGCCTCCTGCACACCCCACAGTGGAGATGTGCCTGCAAGCAAGGTACATGCCCTTGACCGGAATCGAACCCGGGGCCCCTCAGTCCGCAAGCCGACGCTCTATCCACCGAGCCAAACCGGTCTTGGCTCCTTCTTGTATTTTGATTAGCAGCCATTTATAGACTGTGGATATTTAATCTATAAAATGTTAGAAATTTAAGAATAATCGTGAATTTTAAAAAGCTATTAGCTATAATTTATATTTTAAATATAATAACATTAACTCTTCCATAGTATCTAAAATGTGAGTGGAATGTTGACATGAGGTTGATGCTCAACCATTGAGCAACACCAGTCAGGCCTCTCTTTTCCATTTTATTAGTTATACTAGAGGCCTGGTGCACGAAATTCGTGCACAGGGGAAGGAGGGGTGCCCTTCAACCCAGCCTGCTCCCTCTCAAATCTGGGACCCCTTGAGGGATGTCCGACTGCCCGTTTAGGCCCGGTCCTACCTGGATTGGGCCTAAACGGGCAGTCGGACATCCCTTTCACAATCCAGGATTGCTGGCTCCCAACTGCTCACCTGCCTGCTTTCCTGATTGCCCCTAACTGCTTCTGCCTGCCAGCGTGATCACCCCCTAACCACTCCCCTGCTAGCCTGATTGATGCCTAACTGCTCCCCTGCCAGCCTGTTTGCCACTAACTGCCCTTCCCTGCAGGCCTGGGTCCCCCTCCAACTGCCCTCCCCCACAGGCTTGATTACCCCCAACTGCCCTCCCTTGCAGGCTTGGTCCCTCCCAACTGCCCTCCCCTGCTGGTCTGATTGCCCACAACTGCCCTCCCTTGTAGGCCTGGTCCCCTGCTGGCCATCTTGTGTCCACATGGAGGCAGGATCTTTTTACCACATGGGGGCAGTCATCTTATGTGTTGGAGTGATGGTCAATCTGCATATTATTCTTTTATTAGAGGCCAGGTGCACGGATGTGGGACAGCTGGTTTGCCCTGAAGGGTGTCCCAGATCAGGGTAGGGGTTCCCTTGGGGTATGGGGTGGCCTGAGCAAGGGCCTTTGGTGGTTTGCAGGCCAGCCACACACCCCCGGCAAACCAAATGGAGGCCCTGGTATCTGGGATTTATTTATCTTCTACAATTGAAACTTTGTGGCCTGGAGTGGAGCCAAGCCTTCTGCTCATACAGCCATTGAAACTTTGTTGCCTTAAGCGGAGGCCTGGGCCGACCAGGGTGTGTGGAAAGCTTGGCTTCCTCCATTGCCAGGGGCAACTCAAGCCTTGCTTCATGGCGGCAGCCATTGAAACTTTGTTGCCTTAAGTGGAGGCCTGGGCCACCAGGGTTTGAGGAAAGCTTGGCTTCCTCTATCGCCAGGAGCAACCCAAGCCTCCTTCCTTCTTTCTCTGTGGCCATAGCCATCTTGGTTGGGTTAATTTGCATACTCGTTCTGATTGGCTGGTGGGCATGGCTTGTGGTTGTAGCGGAGGTATGGTCAATTTGCCTATTACTCTTTTTTTAGATAGGATACTTATCATTATCTAAATAAGTCTGGTTTCTGATATATTTGCCAGAAACACCTTCCTTAAACCTGTCAGTGCAGATTGGATTCTCATTCATTTTTATTTTCTCTCCCCTGCCTCTGTATCCTGCTTTTCTTCTTAAACCAATAAACAAAAACTCAGCTCCAGGATTTGCTGCTCAAAACTTACCTAATGGATATCCCCGATATCCCTCATTTGGAGATGCTTCATCCCATCCTTCAAGCAGGCATCCTTCTGTGGGAAGTGCTCGCTTGCCTTCAGTGGGAGAAGAATCCACACATCCTTTGCTTGTGGCCGAGGAACAGGTAAGCACATGCTACTGTCTAACTTATATAGAGTTGAAGATTTTAGTTTGAATTTAGCTTTCAATGTTTATGACTTTTGTAGTGGAGAATCAGAGAAATATCATATATTTGGTGACATATGCTAAAATATGTACAGGTGTTGAGGGAAACTTAGCATTCGAGTAGTTTCTGAATTCACAGGAGAGGTGCATCTATAGATAAAGACAGACATAACAGTGGCCAGTTCCCATTATAATAACCTCTAGTCAATTCAGAATTTATATTACAGCTTTTATAGTTAGTGGACTACTAGCAGGAAGGTAGATTTTGTTATCATTGTTATTTTAGAGCTATGTAATATTCCTGATTATTCTGTTTTTCATTTTAGGAATGAAGTATCTGGTTAAACATTATCTATCTATTAGTTATATACTTATCTTTTGTAAATCACATTGTCATTTATCATTAAGAAACTTTTATTGTTTAAAAATTCATTTTTGTGTTCTTTACATAGATCATGAATTCTTACAGTATTTACTACTAGAGGCCCTGTGCACGAAATTCATACAGGGGCGGCGGGTAGGAAGGGTTGTGTATCTCAGCTAGGCCTGCACCCTCTCCAATCTGGGACCCCTCCTACCAGGATCGGGCCTAAACGGGCAGTTGGACATCCCTCTCACAATCCAAGACTGCTGGCTCCTAACTGCTCATCTGCCTGCCTTCCTGATTGCCCCTAACTGCTTCTGCCTATCAGCCTGATAACCCCCTAACCCATCCCCTGCCAACCTGTTTGCCCCTAACTACCCTCCTTTTCAGGCCTGGCCACCCCTAACTGTTCTCCCCTGCAGGCCAAGGTCCCCCCACAACTGCCCTTTCCTGCAGGCCCAGTCCCCTCCAACTTTCCTCCTCTGCCTACCTGGTCACCTCTAACTGTATTCCCCTGAAGGCCTGGTCACACTTAACTGCCCTCCCCTACAGGCCTGATCGCCCACAACTACCTTCTCTTGCAGGCCTAGTCCCTCCCAACTGCCCTCCCCTGCTGGCCATCTTGTGTCCACATGGAGGCAGCCATCTTTGACCACATGGGAGCAGCCATCTTTTGTGTTGGAGTGATGGTCAACTTGCATATTACTCTTTTATTAGATAGAATAGAGGCCTTGTGCATGGATAAGGGCCAGCTGATTTGCCCTGAAGGGTGTCCCACATCAGGGTGGGGGTTCCTTTGGGGTGTGGGGCAGCCTGGGTGAGGGTCCTGTGGTGGTTTGCAGTCTGGCCACCCCCCCTCTCTTCCCAAGTGGAGGCCCTGGTATCTGGGACTTATTTATCCTCTATAATTGAAATTTTTTAGGCAGGATCAGAGCCAAGCCTTCTGCTTGGTCCATGGCTGCAGCCATTTTTGTTGGGATTTATTCCTATAATTGAAACTTTGTAGCCTTGAGCTGATGCCTGGGCCTGCTGGAAAGTTTGGCTTCCTCTATTGCCGGGGCCAACTCAAGCCTCTCCTCTCTCCAGCTCCGTAACTGCTGCCATTTTTGTTGGGATTTATTTATCTTCTATAATTGAAACTTTGTAGCTTTAAGTGGAGGCTTGGGCTGGCCAGGGTGTGTGGAAAGCTTGGCTTCCTCCATTGCCAGGGAAACCCAAGTCTCCTCCTCTCTCCATGGCTGCAGCCATCTTGGTTGGGTTAATTTGCATACTCCTGATAGGCTGGTGGATGTGGCTTGTGGGTATAGCAGATATATGGTTAATTTGCATATTATTCTTTTATTAGATAGGATAATTACATTTCCCTCAATTTTGTGTTTTTGAGGTTTTCAAATTTTATGTATAGGCTACTAAATGTTTTTTATATTGTCTTTCCAAATACCATTGAGCTTTTCATTATCATTTTAGTGATTATTTCTTAGTAGGTAGTATTTATTTTATGTCCATGCATTTTACAGAATTCTTATTAAACCTAGTAGGGTTTATTTCTTTATATAATCAAGTCATTTGTAAATAATGATAAATTTGTCTTTTCCTTTTTTTAAAAAAATAATTTTTTTATTTCAGAGAAAAAGGGAGAGGGAGAGAGAGATAGGAACATCAATTATGAGAGAGAATCTTTGATTGGATGCTCACTAGGGTTCAAGTCTGCAATGCAGGTATATGCCCTAACTAGGAATCGAACTGTGACCTCCTGGTGTTCAAAGGTCAATGCTCAACCACTGAGCTACACTGGTTAGTCCTGTCTTCCCTTTTTAATATTTATTTATGAATCATGAAAATTTCTAGATACCATCAAAATGCTAATCCCTCTTTGTTCCTGATGTTTTTGGGTTTTTTGTAGAATGCTTTTTTTTTTCATGTTTCACTATCAAAGTATAATGTTTCATGTTAGAGTAGTTATCAAATTAGGAAAGTACATATATAAACCCTTTTTTTTTTTAGTAAAAAAACAGGTGCAAAAGTTTCAAAGAAAAAGTATTTTTTAGACAGAAAGTTAATAAAATTAACTGATAAGATCAGACATGTTTTACTAGAGGCCCGGTTCCTGAAATTTGTTCATGGGCGGGGGGTCCCTCATCCAGCCTGCACCCTTTCCAATCTGGGACCTCTTGAGGGATGTCCAGTCCGTCAGACATCCCTCTCACAATCCAGGACTTCTGGCTCCCAACTGCTTGCCTTCCTCTGCCTGATTGCCCCTAACTGCTTTTGCCTGCCAGCTTGATCACCCTCTAACCACTCCCCTGCCAGCCTGATCAATACCTTCCTGCTCCCTAGCAGGCCCTATTGCCCCTAACTGCCCTTCCCTGTCAGCCTGGTCACCCCTAACTATCCTTCCCTGCAAGACTGGTCACTCCTAACTACCCTCCCCTGCAGGCTTCCCCCAACTCCCCTCCCTGCTGGCTTGATTACCCACAACTTCATTCCCCTGCAGGCCTGATGCCCCCCAACTACCTTCCCCTGCTGATCTGGTCTCCCTCTACTGCCCTCCTCTGCTGGCCCAGTCACCTCTAACTGCCCTTCCTGCTTGTCTGATCACCCCCAACTGCCCTCTCCTGCTGACCTGGTCTCCCCTAATTGCCCTCCTCTGCCGGCCCCATCACCCCTAACTGCCCTCCCTGCTTGCCTGATTGCCCACAACTGCCTTCTCCTGTAGACCTGGGTCCCCCCTCCCTAACTGTCCTCCCTTGTTGGCATGGTCACCCCCAATTGCCCTCCTCTGCTGGTCTGGTCAGTCCTAACTGCCCTCCCTGCTAGGCTGGTCCTCCCCAACTGCCCTTCCCTGCAGGCCTGGGTTCCCCCCAACTGTCCTCCACTGCAGGGCTGGGT
>JAAGEH010000304.1:12420385-12497414 GCA_011751065.1 Lasiurus cinereus
CTGCAGGCCTGGGTTCCCCCCAACTGTCCTCCACTGCAGGGCTGGGTCCCCCCCCCCCAACTGCTCTCCACTGCAGGCCTGGGTCCCTCCCCAACTGCCCTCCCTTCCTGGCCCGGTCTCCCTCAATTGCCCTGCTCTGCTGGCCTGGCCACTCCTAACTGCCCTCCCTTGCAGGCCATCTTGTGGTGGCCATCTTGTGTCTTAGAGTAATGGTCAATTTGCATATTACTCTTTTACTAGGATTTAAAATAAATATATAGTTATTGATTTCAGAGAAGAAGGGAGAGAGACAGAAGCATCAGTGATGAACCCCCTTCCCCCCCCCCCCCCCCCCGTTGGGGATTGAGCCTACAATCTGGGCATGTGCCCTGACTGGGAATCAAACTGTGATCTCCTGGTTCATAGTCGATGCTCAGCTACTGAGCCACACCCTGGGTAGGTATTGTTATTGTTTTAAGCACGTTACTGATTCACTTTCTTGTTTTAGGTACATACCTATGTCAATACTACAGGTGTGCAAGAGGAGCGGAAAAATTGTGCAGCTGTGCATGTCCCGTTGGAAGCGAGGATTTCTAATGCTGAAAGCAACACTCCAAAAGAAGAACCAAGTAGTATTGAGGACAGGGACCCTCAGATTCTTCTTGAACCTGAAGTAGTTAGATTTGTCTTAGGACCTACTCCTGTTCAAAAGCAATTAATGGAAAAAGAGAAACTGGAGAAAATTGGAAGAGATCAAGTCAGTGGAAGTGGTGCAAACAACACAGAATGGGACACTGGATATGACAGTGATGAACGAAGAGATGCACCTTCTGTTAACAAGCTAGTGTATGAAAATATAAATGGGTTATCTATCCCTAGTGCCTCAGGGGTCCGGAGAGGTCGTCTGACATCTACCAGTACCTCAGATACCCAAAATATCAACAATTCAGCTCAGAGAAGAACTGCATTATTAAACTATGAAAATTTACCATCTTTGCCTCCTGTTTGGGAAGCCCGCAAACTAAGTAGGGATGAAGATGACAATTTAGGACCAAAGACCCCATCTCTAAATGGCTACCATAATAATCTAGATCCAATGCATAACTATGTAAATACAGAGAATGTAACAGTGCCAGCAAGTGCTCACAAAATAGAATATTCAAGGCGTCGAGATTGTATACCGACAGTCTTTAACTTTGACATCAGACGCCCGAGTTTAGAACATAGGCAGCTCAATTACATACAGGTTGACTTGGAAGGGGGCAGTGACTCCGACAACCCTCAGACTCCAAAAACGCCTACAACTCCTCTTCCACAGACCCCTACCAGGCGCACAGAGCTGTATGCTGTGATAGACATCGAGAAAACTGCTGCTATGTCAAATTTGCAGAAAGCACTACCACGAGATGATGGTACATCTAGGAAAACTAGACATAATAGTACTGATCTGCCTATGTGAGCCTGGAAAGCATTACATTGTTTGCACCTTTGTGAACTTAAAAAAAAATGAAGATACAAGTACTTCATTTTCATTTCTAAACACTAACTCCTTTTATAGACTGATAATTTTTTTTTAATATTTCATGTGCTTCTTTAAAGGGAATTAATGTAGAGCAGGTACTCATTAAAGAACACTAATTTCATTATATACAACTCATTACTGTACAGCAGCACTCCTATTTTCACAGTGCCTATTTAAAATGAGAGTTGAAGTGAGTGACATGCTGGTTGATTTTTATCAATATTCTGGACTTATGCATATCATTCATGCCTAAGTCATGGTTGGCATTTCAAACATTTTATAAAGCCTCTTGATAATGTGCATTGCTAACAGATAACTCTAGGCTTTGAAAGTAATATTTGTAGATTTCACTGTTCATGGTATGTGGTGTTCAGCATGTAACATGAAGAATCCTTTATTTCATTAATTGTAGGCTTTTTGACTTGAGCCAAACCATATGTAAAGGAAATAGCCGTATCACACTCCTTATATACTAGTTAGCTCCTTTGCCTTCATCTTATTAGAAAGAGTCCTGTGTCAATGAATATGGTTTGCTATTGATGTGTTGAAAGGCAGGGAAGGAGACAATACTTTGTTTATTCATCTCATGATGTCATTGGAAGGGCATGACCAGATATCTTAATCAGAAGTACAGTAGGCTCAAGAATCAGTCTCAGGTCACTTTATCCAAAAGCATTTGAAAATCTGAACCATGATCTTTTGAAAGTGTCTCTCCTATGGATTACTAACAATAACATTGTTCTGGAGGCATTTGTGCCATTAGATTGCCACTCACCTTCAGTTTTTCTCCTTTGGTGTTTGGGATGTTGTATTTTGTTGCTTAATGTCTTTTTCAATTTAAAATGTTTGAGTTTGTATATAGCTTTTAAATTGGATTATGTGTTTGTTGTTGTTTAGTTTGCATTTTTGTTAAATTGTGGTTTTGAAGGTTCATTTAGAACTTACTGTTATTCTATAACAGGGTTGCCCTTGTCCAGTATTTATTTATATGCTGTTTACTTTTCAAGTTGTTGATAAAAACATTCTCTCAGTTTTAAATTTTACTTGTGTCCATAGGTGATCTTTTTAGCAGCTGAGAAAAAAAAAAAAAAAAAAAGGAAGTTACTTTTAACATGCGAAGTTCCCGAAAGGTACTGTGTTTTTTCTTGGGCACTCTCCCCAGCACTTTAGCAGTGATTCCCTCAAGTCACATGGCTGCAGTTTCACTTTGCCCACTGCAGTGCTCCTCAGCTCTGCTGTCCTTTCACTCGTAGCTGGAACTTTGATTATCCCTGATATCAATGGAATGTTAAGATTATTGCCAGCATAGCAAGTACAGTGGAAGGCGTGTAGCAATGAGATTGTCATAGTTTAGGATTTAAAATGAATTGAAGCTTATATAAACTGACAAGAGATTATATGTCCAACTCTTGGAAATCAAGAATGTTCCACTTTCCCAAACACTAGAGAAAACAAGAGAGGGTAGAGTGAAAAGAAGGTTAGGTAACCTTGCAAAATATTTTACCGTTTTCTCTAAATATGAGGAAGTTTGAGATTATGATCTGTATTTTCCAGATGTAACTAAGGTTAAGTTAGCATGAAAAAGTTTCAGTCATATAGCATCCAACCTGTTCAATAAAAAACCAATTATAGGACAGTGAATGGATTAGGAAAATTATTAGAATGGGACCATTATAAAGAAAATAAATTATAAAAGGTGTCTATTATTTTCAGTGCCATTGGTTTATGTGCATAGCAGAATCTCTTCTCTTTTTTTCTGTGAACTTGGTGCTTACTAAAGTGTTCACTGTTCTCTAAAAAGAGAGCAGTGGTTTAGGTATGCAGTTTCCATTTTTAATATATTGTTGCATTTATGTTTTCTTCTGAATAGTTTGCTAATCGTGCCAAATTTCTATAATTTTTGTAATGTGGAATAAGAATTGTAATGGAATTAGTACACATGGTTTTCTCTGAAATAAGCGGTCGAGACAGAACATTAACCTCCAAATGGAAGGGCTGACCTATTTATTCATTTTGGAGGTTGGATACTTTATTTTCTTTTTCTCATCCTTTACATTTTCCCTTCCAGATTCTAATTAGTTTTTATATTTTTTAGGTAACTCCAATGTAATCATTGCAGTTTATGCTTTAATACTGTGTGCTTTAAAAATGAAAAGGGGACCAATTTGTCTGCTAAGAATTTGATTTTAGGTACTATGAGTATTAGGAAGATGTACACATAAAACTGGTGTTAATTTCTAGATGTCTCTGGAAATCACCTGTGTTCCTATTTAATAAAAAGTAATGTAGAACACTCCTTTTCCTTTGCAGTAGTCTAGTAATGGGCATTAAGCTCTATCCTGGAAGAATGTACCTATTACTAGGTGCATTTTAGAATGAGATATTTTATTGGGATATAATTGTGGCCATATGTTTCAGATTTTCTGAGACAAACCTAATTTTAGATATTCTGTTATGTTGCTAGACTATGAGATCCTACTTTGAGTTTTGGAAATATAATAATTATTCATATATTTTCCTAAATAGAACCCTCTTTTATCATTATAGATCATAACAGCTTTTATCCCAGACCAGGGTTGGAAACAGATATGGATATTGACTGTGTTTTTCCTTAGTGCGTTTTACTTCTCAGTTTCATCATCTGTCTTTAAAAATGAAATTATGGTGCCTTCTCTCCCTCCAGGAAGATTGGCAAATAGTTCTTTTATTTACTGCTGCTGTGGAGTGATGAGATATGCACTTTACTTTAGAAGATTCAGCAAAAAACTTTTCACTTCCCAGTATATCCAGAATAGATCACATTTGGGACTTAAGAAAATTTGCCAAGCAATCTTTGTTTTTATAGTTATTATGTTAACTCCACAGTTCAATGTTATAAATCAAGCTAGTGTTTATCACCCCCGCCCCCAAAGAAGTCTGTGGCACAACATATAAAAATGTACCTCAATAATGTTCTATTAAAAATGGGACAGGGGCCTTATGTTTTCATAATTTCTCAATAATGTGCCACCATATTTTTGCCTCAAGGTAAAAGTTTTAACAAGCTAAAAAGTACTTCCCACTTCAGCCTGTGCTGTTCCTAACCTCTAATGCCCAAGTATTTTGTGCAATGTATAGTATGTGTAAATATATATGTATATGTACACATATACATATATTTATCTTTGAAATAGACATACTATCAGAGACAACATTCAGAAGTAACTGATGTATTGGCATCTCATTCATATTTCTGATATGTGAGGTATATGGTACTAATTACCTTTTCCCTGATGTTTGCCAAATTTGAATAAAGGCATTGGTACGAAATTCCAGAATGTATACAAAATGTTTTTGGCTTGAAAAATAAACAACTATTTTATTACCTACCACAATATACTCTGCCCAAACCAGCACCATATCTATCTTTCTTGTTCTTTATATCCCTATTCCCCATTCCTACTTTCTCAGTTTTTGGGGGTATAACACAGTTCTTTAGTAGCATCATTATGATTGCAATTCTATGATGGACTGGTTATTAATAGTACAGTAGTCACCGGTGTGCCACATTTGCATTAGTAAATGCAAAGTATACATTTTATAAAGGACAAATTTTGTGTTATGTTTTTATTTTCATTACATTGTATAATATTGTAAGATTATTGTATGTCCTAATTTGCATTATAAATGTTTTTTTCCTACATAAAGGCATAAATATAGCAACTTTGTATAAAGGTAGCTTATTAGATTTTTAATTTTTTTCTTTTATATAAAATTGTCTAACAGTGGGACTACCATTGCCAAATTGTATATGAAATATGAATTTTATCCCCTATGGTTAATTTCTTTTATAAACATTCCACATTTCTCTAATAAAAAACATAAGTGATACTGTACTATGCATAAATTGTATTTTAATGCTGTTTCATAACAGCATTTTAAATTTGCTTTGCATTTTTAATATTGGCAAAATTTACCACTGTTGATTAAAACCTTGTTGTATATGTAACAACATCTTTTGCCCTCTCTTCTTCCCACCCTTTGTTCTCTGTTTCTTCCTATCAGTGCCAACTTCATACATTTTGTAGCATGGCAATAAAATATAACTTTTACACTGAGGCCGAGTGTGGCTTTTTGGAGGATGTGGAGATGGGAGAATTACCCTATAGTTTTTGCCATATGAACCATGTCTCCAGGCATGAGAAGTATCTCATATGATGTAAGCATGCTTTTAAGGACCAGTGTGAATGTGCTTTTAAACTTAATTTTTGTCATAACAAATAACTAATTTTTAATCTTTGGAAAAGAGTTCTTGAAGTACAATCAAACCTTTAGTAACTGGAGTACTTAAAGAATATGCTAGTAATTGAATTTAGTTCAACAAGGGCTAAGCAACACATTTTTAAAATATATTTTTTTAAATGTTTAATTATTATAGAGTATTAGTATACTGTCCCAAAGTTATATGTAAAATATGGTTTAATCTTAGAGGATTTAGGATCTTGTGATGGCTTACTGTTGTCATTCTGGCCTAAATTTCCATGATGAATTACTCAAGTTGATGTTGGAAACTGAGGACTATACACTGACCTTAAGCATTCATGAAAAACTGCTTTGTTGAATGAAATCTGGTTGGAGTTCTTATGGTTACTTTCCTCTTACTGATGAAAGTAGATTGCAATAAAGCCCCAATAAAAGCTTGGATACCTATTTATAGTTTTACTGTATTTTTCACACATTTCTTGAAACTATGATAAGAGGTTTTATTTGTCTCATATCACAGCCTCCATTTCAAAGTGAACATATAATGGGTTAAGGTTTATGTTTCATCAAAGTGAAATGAAATTTTGAGTATTTGACAGACTCACAGTTTTAAATGTGTGGTCATTCAAACTAGTAATTCTCAGCTCTGGGTCTCCAAACCTGGTTTTAGTTTCTGATTGACACTGCAAAGCCCGTTTGGATACACTCAAGATGGAAATCATTTAAACAATGAGGGGGAAAGACAAGTCCACAAATGATTGGGTGCTCACTCTGTGCCAGACACCATGGAACACATAATTAATAAAGATGTGGCAGAAACCAAATCTTGGGAAATGTAGATATTTCTTCTCAGAAGTTAAGAACTTTGGATTATTTATGTATTTTTTTCTTTGAGTTCCTTAGAAGATAATAGCTATTCACATGTTTTTATTAATGAATGAGCATGAACTAGGTCATATGCTAGTAATGAGTGTTGTCCAGATACACCAAGCCTTTGAGTTGCTGCCCGGTCAGGGCACATACAAGAATTAACCAAAGAGTGCGTAAAGAAGTGGAACAAATGGATATCCAGTCTTCATGATAGTCCAGGGGGACAGTGTAAACCAAGGTCAGCAAACTTTTTCTATAAAGGATAAGACCATAAGTACATTAGTCTTCATGGGTTATACAGTCACAAATACTCAGCTCTGCCTTTGTATAACCATTGCATTGCACAGTTTAAAAAATGAATGTGTATGCTTGTGTCACAATCAAGTATGGACACCAAAATATGTTTCATATAATTTTAATGTGTCCGAAATAATCAAAATTTTTCATGCATTTAAAAATGTAAAAATTCTTTACTCTCGTCATAAAAAACAGGTGGTAGGCAGGAGGGATTTGGCTCCCCATAGTTTGTCAATCCCTGGTGTAAACTAACCCGGTAGGATCAATTAAAAATGGAAAATGGTAACTGCCAAAAATCCAAGAGCTTGCTAATTGTTTAATCAAAAGGAGAAAAGGGTATCAGTAAGTGATAGAAAATGAATTTTTTTAAAGGGCCAATTTAGAGAAAGTAGAAAACTTTGATAAACTGAAATGTTTGGGATTGGTCCTGATTTCTATAAGGCATTATTGCGGGTTTGTATCAGTCACCTCTAGTAGCGGGGGGTGGGGACAGTGACGGCAAAGCCCCCTGAATAAGCCAAAGATGTCTCCGTCCGAGTTCAGAAAGCCTGTCCTGGACAGTCAACGTCCAGTTAAAAACAGCATTTAAAAACTCAGTGAAAGGAACGCAAGTCTTCCTAATACTCAGTAAAATTAAACTTAAAATAGCAAGAACAATCTTACTTAGGTATTTGATAGTAAGGAACCCCCCAAAACAAAGAGGAAGTGATGAGGTGGGTGAATTAGGTTGCTCGTTATTAGTATATAACACTTTACTATGTATACATGGTACTTTAAGTCAAATTTTTAAAGATTAAGAAACACTTGCCAGCAGGAACCCTGTCGCTATGGCAAACCCTGGGGCGCAGTGTGTCTCCTGTCCTAGGCCCGCCCCTTCCTCCTCGCGAGCCGGTGGGCCCCGCCCTCCTCTGTGAAGAGCACGTTTACGTCCCCGCTCCCTTCTCTTCCCCCGCGAGGGGCGCGCGGCCCGAGCGGCACGCCGCACGGGCTCCGCCCCCTGCGGCAGAGCGTGTGGCGTCACATCCGGCTCCTCTGCCCCCGGATCCCGGCCGCGAGTTGTAAGGGAGTACCGTGCGTGGCCGCCTCTTCGGAACCATGGTGAGCCTGGCCCCACTGGCCCTGCCCTGCCATCCCCGCCGTGTTCGTCTCCCCCACTGCCCCTCTTGTCCTGCCAGCGCCGTCAGCCCCCTGTGTCTGTGCCCCGGGACCGCCGCACATGGTGCGGGCTGTGGCGTGTGGCCTGCGCCCCTTCCGCCAGAGAGGCCTTCCGTAGGGGCTAGCGGCCGGGGTGGGCCTCCCGGCCAGCGGCCTGCTCTGACACCGTCTCCCCACAGCCCCAGAACCCGAGGCCAGGGCCGCACCTCCCGCAGAGAAACTTCTAGTGCGGGGTCAGCGAGGTGGGCCCCGCCTTCCTCGGGCGGGGGCGGAGCCAAAGCGGCGGGGCGGGGGCGGTCCCTCCTCGCCTGACGCTTGGCCCGTTAGCGGCCTGCAACCCTGCGTGATTTATTCCTAGTTTAAAATCATCTTTAGTCGTGCTGTTGTTTTTTTTTTATATGTTTTATTGATTTTTTACAGAGAGGAAGGGAGAGGGATAGAGTTAGAGACATCGATCAGCTGCCTCCCGCAGCCCCGCACTGGGGATGTGCCCGCAACCAAGGCGCCTGCCCTTAACCAGAATTGAACCCGGGACCTTTCAGTCCACAGGCCAGCGCCGTTTCGGCTGTTTTTGACCCATCTCTTTAGTGTGTAATTTTTATTACTGGAGCATTTGTGCATCCAAAATAAAAGGTCGCCTTCCCTATGCAGCGTTTGGAAGTCCCTCCTGCCTCCCCCTTTAAAAAGTGACTGCCTGGATGATGGAGAACTTCCATTTGTTTGAAAAAGTACAATCCTGTAAATTAAGTTTTTCTTGTCTACCTACGTGTAAGTCTAATGGAAGACAGCTAAATATATGAATTAACAAATATTGGCTTTCGGGTGGTTATTAAACTTAACCTGGGGATCACTTTCTAAGTTATGTAAATGTCTAACCACTATGCTGGAGACTTGAAACTAACGTAAAAAAAATACTGAATGTCAACTCTGTATATAAAAGGTTAATATGCTAAGTGTACTTCCCTTCTTCCAGGTAATGACATCACATAGCAACGCCAGGCTTCCTCTCCCTAGCAACTAGCCTCCTTGCAGTTTCCTCAGCCCAGGAACACTTTAGCCAGGTGCAAACATTTCACACTTTAACCCAATGTCTGTGAAGCACTTTCCCATGCCTCATCTCATTTAATCCTCCCAGAAGTCCTGGAGCAGGTAGATAGGAGACTTAGTGGAATCCTATTTTCTTTTCATTAGCCAGAAAACAGATTTAGGAAGCTTAGAAACTTGGCTTGATTGAAAAGAAGAAATTTTGGACCTTGAAAATGGCTTCAGGTTTTCTCCCTGCACAGAATATAGTCAAACACTGCTGCAGTTAAATATCTTACCCTTTGTTCTCCCTTCATGATCTACAATAATAATCTGCTTTGTGTTGATATTTACTGCTATGTTGCTGACAGTTACCTGAAAGAAGTTGAGGTGCTTCTGTGGGCTGGAATAAGTTTAGCTAAATCAGAAAGCAAGTTTATTCTATATCAGTAAAAAGGTAACTTGACTTGTGCCTGCTTGATTCATATAAAGCTCTCGCTGGCGCCAGTAGCACAGGTGTTTCGATCTGTTATTGATTGTGAGTTTGGTTCTATTATAGAGAAAGGGCAAAGAGCAATATTAAAACATTTCTTCTAATTTCCTTTTAATGTGCACAAATTCGTGCACTAAGCCACTAGTTGAAATATAAAAAATGAAATTAAAAATATTTAAAAATTATATTTGTATTCAAACTGATTTTTTCTTTTTAGGCGTCCCTTTCTCTTGCACCTGTCAACATCTTCAAGGCTGGTGCTGATGAAGAGAGAGCAGAGACAGCTCGTCTGGTAAACCTTGTTTTCCTCATTCGTTTAAAGAAACAGTTGTGCTTTTACAATTTTAAGACTAGAATTGATATTTCAATCTCTTTGATCTTTATTCCAGTCTTCCTTTATTGGTGCCATTGCTATTGGAGACTTGGTAAAGAGCACTTTGGGACCCAAAGGCATGGTGAGAAAACCAGGGAATTTTTATGTTTTGATATTGTTTTAGAGCCCTTAGTGGAAATATATATAGTAAATAACATTTTTTAATATTTCAACTTTAACTCTTATTATACAGGTACGACATTGATTTTACTAAAAATCAAAACAGTAGTCATGGCTGAAGTCCCATTCGCTGTTAGCACTAGGATGTAAATCTTCCCAGTATTTTTGTTCATTTATGTAAATATATGTGTATCTTATGTATTGTGTATTTCCTTAGACTCGCAAGGTAATACTTTGTTTTATTGTAGATATTTATATGTAGTTTTTTCTGCAGCTTCTTTTGTTAAAATTCTGCCTCTTTAATGTCAAATGGTATTTGGCATCTTGATTAGTTTATAGTTTACATATTTTACTGTATTGAGTGATAGTTTGTTTCCATTGTTTTAGCTATGACAGTGCTGAAATAACAGGGCTTGAAATAAATAGGAATAACCAAGGTTTGCTTGTGGGGTATATGCATTGAAAAAATTTGAATGGATACTGCCAAATAGCCATCCAGGATATTTACCCATTAGCAGTATATGAGGGTATTGATTGATACATGCAGTGTTCAAGATGTAATTAGATCTTAACGTGAGCCAAATATGTTCCTTTTAGGACAAAATTCTTTTAAGCAGTGGACGAGAAGCCTCTCTTATGGTGACCAATGATGGTGCAACTATTCTAAAAAACATTGGTGTTGATAATCCAGCAGCTAAAGTTTTAGTTGGTGAGTCTTAAGATGATTCTGATTTGTTAACATTTTGAAACAAAATTTTTGTTTGTTTTAGAGAGAGAAACATCAATTTGTTCCACTTACTGTTGCATTCATTAGTTAATCCTTGTATGTGCACTGACTGGATTGAACCTGTAGCCTTGCTTTGTAGGGATAATGCTCTAACCAACTGAGTTACCTGGCCAGGGCTTGAAATAAATTTTAAATAGGCTATGTTGACTAACTGTACTTTCAATGAACTGTTGTCCACTTTTTAATTATTGTCATTATTAAAATACAAGCTTCTGGAGTGCCATCAACTGTTGATAATAAAAGTATTGCATTTCAGACTGAAAAGTTCCAAACAATTTATCAAGTGAGGAGACCTAGTTAAGTGAGACTTGGCTTGGTAGTGGGTATTTTTGGAGGATTAGCTAAGCAACAGAGAAGTAATTTAAAAGGCAGAATCAAATATAAATGAGTTAATAACTTTTTTTTCTAGATATGTCACGGGTTCAGGATGATGAAGTTGGTGATGGCACTACCTCTGTTACTGTTTTAGCAGCAGAATTACTAAGGGTAAGACTATCTGAGCAACTTTAATGTCATTTTATTAACTGTTTTGCTTCTGTAGTTTTTCAATGTCAGAAATAAGTCCTTACAGCCTGTATTTTTACTATTGACAAGTATTTTTCACTGTTTATTAATAGGAAGCAGAATCTTTAATTGCAAAAAAGATTCACCCTCAGACCATCATTGCGGGTTGGAGAGAAGCCACAAAGGCAGCAAGACAGGCTTTATTGAATTCTGCAGTTGATCATGGGTTGGTATATCAAAATATTACTGTTTTAAACATTCGTCATTCTGTCTAAAGTATGCTCCATGCACGAAGTCTAGAGAACAAGAAAAGCATACACAGACATGATCCTACTGTTTCATTCTGCCCAAGACAAAAACCCCACATTTACCCTCCAGAGATGGCCACTAAAGTTAAAGTTTGGGTTTTTATTTTTTTCCTAGTCATAAGTAAAACAAATAATAGCATTGTGTAGAGGGGTATTAGCCTCTTTAACACAGTTGAATAACACCAGATTTGTGGGTATCAGTATTCTACACAACATTTTTAATCAAGGTATGCATTTGATTATATCACTACAGTATAATTTACCTGTCTGTAGTTGGAGTTGAGGGGTAGATACCAAGGTTTGCTTGGGTGTGTGCTTTGGAAAAATTTGAATGGATACTGCCAAGTAGCCATCCAGGATATTTACCCATTAGCAGTAAAAGAGGTTATTGATTGACCCATGCAGTGTTAACTTCTATGTTGTGACAAACTTGTTACCAAGAAAATATTCCAAGAAGTATTGTTGGGTTCAAAGATAATGTGTGTTGTTTTTTTCTTTTTTAAAATATGTTTTTATTAACTTCAGAGAGGAAGGAAGAGGGAGAGAGATAGAAACAATGATGAGAGAGAATCATCGATTGACTGCCTCCTTCACACCTCCTACTGAGTCCGAAACCACATGTGTCCTGACCAGGAGTCAAACTGTAACCCTGGTTCATGGGTCGATGCTCAAACACTGAGCAACATCAGCCAGGCAAATGTGCGTGTTTTAATTTACAAGTAATTATCCAGAAAAAAAATTTATTTACATTTCTTCTGCCTGTATAACAGCGCCTGTTTTACCATGTTCTTGACAACGTTTGGTATGCTTTTGTGTGCTTGTTTTTTAGTAGTTTGCCAGTTTAATAGGGAAAATAGTATTCTTTTAATGTGCATTTCTTATTGGTGTGGTTTAATTCTTATCATGTGAACCCTGACTGGTTGGGATGAAATTGACAGGCATGTATCTGCATAAATTTTGCAAAGAAAATTAGGATTGATATCTCTGAAGAAGCAACTTAAAGCATTTCATTTGAAAAAAGTCATGAGTTTTTTTGTTTGGTGGTTTTGTAGTTCTGATGAAGATAAATTCCGCCAAGATTTAATGAACATTGCAGGAACAACATTATCCTCAAAACTTCTTACTCATCACAAAAATCACTTTACTAAGTTAGCTGTTGAAGCTGTTCTCAGATTGAAAGGCTCTGGTAATCTGGAGGCAATTCATGTCATCAAAAAGCTAGGAGGAAGTCTGGTGGATTCCTATTTAGATGAAGGTATGTATGTATATATATTAAATGTGGAAAAAGAAGCTCTGATGGGAGGTTGAAGGCTAAATACTTTAAATCCTGTTTTTAGCTAGGATGAGTGACTGTACAAAGCCGAAAACCTGTCTTCAAGGACAAAAATTATATTGCAACCATTTTTGTCATTTCAGTCTATTTGTTAAATTGACAGTGTTCTTCATTTCACACCATGTCAGCATTTCTCTGATAGTATTCAGATTTTACTTTATACCATGAAGATATTTTCAGTCTCTAGTAAAGAGAAATTACAGTTATTACTAAGTAAACTTTTTAAATGGTGCATTTTTCAGGACTATATGGGTTCTTAGGAGGGTCTGGGTTAATAAGTCAAATCATTTTTTTAGTTGGCAGGTGTTGAGGATATAGTTCTTGGTGTTCTCAGAGTGATAAATGAGTCTTAGCAAGTACTATTTCCCTATACTGGTGTATTTTGTTCATAAAGTAGGAACTTTCCAAGTATCTTTACCTTTTCTAATTTCTGCTTTACCAGTGATTTAGCTTCCAGGTGTTGCTGCCTGTCATTTTTACCTTCCAAAGGGAGTAATAATTATGAAAATATTCTTGGTTTAATTTATGTGCAAGGGCTCTATCATTTCTAATAGGGACTGATGGTAGGGAAAGATAAAACAAAGATAGCTTCCATTTTTTGAATGTCTGCTCTGCTCTGTGTCAGGCATTCTAATAGGAATTTTACTTAAAATCGCATTCCTTACAATAGTGAGAATTAGGTTCAGCTTAATAGAGCAGAAAACTCAAGATGATAATGGATTAATAAGATAAAAGTTACATATACATCTGAAAGAAGCCTGAAGAGAGAGGCTGTGTTCTTAATGATAGTTCTAAATCAACAGGGTCCTATGCTGGTAACTAATATTCTATGCCATTGGTTATATTCCCGTTTTACAGATGGGTAAATTTAATAAGTTGTCGAAGGTTGCATATGTAGCCTATATGCAGCAGGGGTATGATTGGAGCCAGGTTTGTCAGACTCCGTTGTCCCTGGCTTTTTCATTTTATCGCCAGCCTCAGTTCTTTATGTTCTCAGTAATTTCTAATAGTATGTTGTGTAATATTCACAACTTGGTTTTTTTTTTGTGTGTGTGTTGGTTTTAAGCTAATAATAGTGGACTTAATACTTTTACATTGCAATCCACATTCCTGTATATATGTAATATACTATATATCTGATAAAAATTTCAAAATACTGTGTTTACTAGGACTCTTAATATTTGTGCCATACTCTTAAAATTTTTCCATTTCATTTAGTGTTTTTAAAATGACCTACTAAATTGATTTTTGTGATCAATATTCTAGTGGAATGCTTTATAGGGTCTAGGAGCTTAGACTTAATTAGTTTAAGTATTAAAAGTCTTAAATTAGATTTAAGTGCATTCTTTGAAAGCAATTTGATTCTCAGACAACTTTGAAAGAGTTATTAACCTTGAAGTATTTTGCTATTCTTACAGGCTTTCTGTTGGATAAAAAGATTGGAGTAAATCAACCAAAGCGAATTGAAAATGCTAAAATTCTTATTGCAAATACTGGTATGGATACAGACAAAATAAAGGTATGTTTACATTTCTGAAACTAATTGCTAGCTGTTATAAACTCAGGCTGGGAATCCATTGTATCATAAAGGTTAGACTATATATGATTATATGCACATGTATGCTTTTTTTTTGCTGTGTTTGCATAAAAATGTATATATGTGCTGTGGGACTCTGAAGAGGAATGAAAGTGATGCTGTTTTTCTGCTTTCCTCCTAGATATTTGGTTCCCGTGTAAGAGTTGATTCTACAGCAAAGGTAGCTGAAATAGAACAAGCAGAAAAGGAAAAAATGAAGGAGAAAGTTGAACGTATTCTTAAGCATGGGATAAATTGCTTTATTAACAGGTCTGTGCATTCTTGTGCCAACAATATTTGTAACGATCTAAGGAAGGATTTTTTTTTCTAAAAAGGCTTATGGAAGTACTTTATATGGAATTAATGATTAATTTAGGAACTGCTCTTTTTCCTCAGATAGAAATATAATTGTACACAAGGCATTTTCATTATAAAGATTTTAGTGATATTTACCGATTATACTTTACTAAAGCTTTTTATGTTAACAGTAACAAAAACAGTTTTCTGATTTGGCAGATATGCTATAAATTTGGGTATAGTATACATGTATTTGGAGGAGAGAGTTAGTTTTATATTAAATGATGGGAGTTTGAAGTAGCTAAAAGCATAGAGACAAAACAATGAAGAGATGGAAATATTAAGAATTTTTAGGGCTTTTAAAAATAAAACATTTTTGTTGATTTCAGAGAGGAAGGGAGAGGGAGAGAAAGAAAGAGAAGCATCAACGATGAGAGAGAATCATTGATCGGCTGTCCCCTGCATGTCCCCTACTGGGGATAGAGCCAGTGACCCACACATATGCTCTTGACTGGAATGCTAGAACCTGGGACCCTTCAGTCTGCAGGCCGACGCTCTATCCACCGAGCCAAATCAGCTAGGGCAGGGCTTTTAATTTGTATGAAAAAATATGTGTAAACCTTTTTCATGTATTCTTAATTGTCAGTAATGAAGGCTTTTATGGATTGTTTTGAAGAAAATACCAAGAGGAACATCATATTTCAGTGAAATGGCTGCAGTTAACTTTCAGAGATAATGTTTAATGAAAAATAATTTAGGCTAAATGTTTGTGGGCTTTTTAAAAGTAAGTTTCTCAACTACGTAATAAGTGAATCTGATAAGACATTTTGCCTAGCAGTGTATTATACTAATTATAATTTGGCTTTTTTAAAAAAAACTTACAAACTTTTAAACAGATGTTCTTTTTATTACTGTTGTAAAAATAACATAGGCTCATTTTGGAAAATAGGAAAGTATACTCTAGGATCTTACTCAGAATATCTTTCTTTTACAAAAGTTAAATTTTGTGTGTGTCTGTATGTGTGGTAGTCTTAATTTCATAAGCTATAAATTCGTAAATTATTTTATAAATCTATGTATTTTTACTTAATTACAGACTTTCTATAATTTGTAAACTGAGTTGTAGAAACACTCTCCTAGTGGGCATTGGATCTCTAGCAAATTTTGTTATTTTATGTAAAAATTACTACAAATATCTTCATTACATGTTTTAATACCAAATTTTCTTGTAGATTCTTAGAAGTGGAATTAAAGCATGTGAATATTGACATGGTTTTGTTGCATTACTGTTAAATTATGGTTCTTTAATTCATTCTGGAAAGCTGTTTGGAAAGTGATTTGTTCTAAAATGGAATAATTTTTTCCCATTAGAAATAATGTAAATTGAATTAATCCTTTGTTCCAGATTCACAAATGATACCTTTTTAACCTTTGTTTTATATAGTACATGTCTAATGTATTGTTTAATATATAAATAATCACTTTTTTAGAAATATATTTTTATTGCTTTCAGAGAAGAAAGAAGAGGGAGAGAGAGATAGAAACATCAATGATGAGAGAGAATCATTGATTGGCTGGCTGCCTCCTGCACGGCCCCCACTGGGCATCAAGCCCACAACCTGGGCATGTGACCTTGTTCGGACTTGAACCTGGGACCCTTCAGTCCACAGGCCAACGCTCTGTCCATTGAGCCAAACTGGCTAGGGCAAATAATCACTTTTTAAAAAAAAAATTAAGGCATCCGTTACTAACCTTACATAAATCACTTTTAGCACTTAGTCCAGGAGTAGTTTCTTTCAGGAAGTCAGCAGGAGGCATCTTCACTTTTTCATACATGGCTGCCTCTGAAATGCTGTCACTGGCTAACTGCTATCCAAATCAACAGTTTTTCTACCTCTTCAATTGCCTGTCATCGTCCTGCCCCCCCCCCCCCCTTTAACAACATTAGCACCCTTGTTGGTCTCTTTATGTTTTAAAATTGTGCTAATCAATTTTAATCAGCATCAAAAGCATTCTCTCCTTTGTTGCCTGAAACCTTTTTTGTCATGCTGAAAAGTTTGTGAGTTCAAAGTTTGGTTCCTCAACAAGAAATTTGGCTTGACAACTTAACACATTTTTTCCCTGAACAACTTAGTTCAGAATCAAAATGGGAGTGGGTCAAGAACTGAGGTTTGACTGTGTAAAGGAACACCTGTTTTTAATACTAACATGAATGTATTACAATTTGTAAATTATTGTATAGCTAAAAAATGGTATCTTCTAATTTGTATTTCTTTGATATCTATTGTGGAAAATTTTGCTTTTTTTTGTTTAGTCTAATGTATTTTATCTTAGGAAGTAACAATGTATTTATGTATTTTATTTATAGGCAATTAATTTATAATTATCCTGAACAGCTCTTTGGTGCTGCTGGTGTTATGGCTATTGAACATGCAGATTTTGCAGGTGTAGAACGCCTAGCTCTTGTCACAGGTATGGGGAAAAGTCATTAATTAATTTCTTACAAACATAATAATCATTCTTGGATTTATTAAGTTTTAGTACAGTTGACTCAACACAGGGCAAGTTAGGGGAACCAACTACCAACCATGGGCAGTCAAAAATCTCATATGACTTGAGTTTGCAAAAACATAATAGCCTTTCACACCCAACTGCAATGGAAAAAGTTGACCCTTGAATAACATGGGTTTGAACTGCATGGATCCAGTTTTTTAAGTCCACTCATAATTGGACCCATGCAGTTCAAACCCTGTTGTTCAAAGGTCAACTATATATGCAACTGCTGAGAAATTCCTTTAAGGAGTTGGGAATATAAACATATTCTGAAATCTGATTTAAACTTTTTGGATATCTTTAGTTAGAGCATTTATTTGTTTATTCATTTATTTAAAAATCATTGTTGAAAGCTTTACATATGTCTTTCCCCCCCCCCCCCATGGACCTCTACCCATCTGTTCCTGCCTCCATTATTATTTAAAAAATATATATATATTTTTTATTGACTTCAGAAGGTAAGGGAGAGGAAGAGAGAAAGAGAAACATTAATGAAGAAATAGAATCATAGATCTGCTGCCTCCTTCACTTTCCTCTTCCCTGGGGATTGAGCCTGTATCCTGGGCATGTACCCTGATTGGCCAGGAATCGAACCATCATCTACTGGTTCATTCTAGTGTTAAGTGATAGTTTAATGCTTTTATTCCCTGCATGGTAGTACAATTATGATAGAATATTTGCTGAACACTTAACAATATACGAGAGAGTGGGTCAAGAATTTAAATTGTTTTTATTATTTTTCTTAAACATTTCTGAAATGCTTAAACAATCCTATCTAATAAAAGAGTAATGTGCAAATTGACCATACCTCCACTACACAACAAGCCACACCCACTAGCCAATCAGGGTGTGTATGCAAATTAACTGCAACCAAGATAGCTGCAGCCATGGAGCAAACAGGAGGGAGGCTTGGGTTTGCCTGGTGATGGAGGAAGCCCAGCTTTCCACACACCCTGGCGGGCCCAGGCCTCCACTCTGCTACAAAGTTTCAATTATAGAAGATAAATAAATTCCAACAAAAATGGCAGCATCCATGGAGCTGGAGAGAGCAGGAGGCTAGAGTTGCCCCTGGTGATGGAGGAAGCCAAGCTTTCCACAGCCCTGGCCTGCCTTGGCCTCCGCTTAAGGCTACAAAGTTACAATTATAGAAGTTAAATAAATCCCAACAGAAATGGCTGCGGCCATGGAGCAAGCAGAAGGCTTGGCTCCACTCCAGGCTACAAAGTTTCAATTGTAGAAGATAAGTAAATCCCAGATACCAGGGCCTCTGCTTGGGTCGCTGGGGAGTGTGGCCGGTCTGCAAACCACCACAGGCCCCTCACCCAGGCTGCCCCATGCCCTAAGGAAACTCCCACCCTGATCTGGGACACCCTTCAGGGCAAACCAGCTGGCCCTCACCCATGCACTAGGCCTCTGTCCTATCTAATAAAGTAATATGCAGATTGACCATCATTCCAACACAAAGATGGCTGCTTCCATATGGTCAAAGATCCTGCCCCCATGTGGACACAAGATGGCCACCACAAGATGGCCTGCAAGGGAGGGCAGTTGAGAGGGACCAGGCCTGCAAGGGAGGGCAGTTGGGAGGGACCAGGCCTGCAAGGGAGGGCAGTTGGGAGGGACCAGGCCAGCAAGGGAGGGCAGTTGGGGGTAATCAAGCCTGCAGGGGAGGGCAGTTAGGGGTGATCAGACTGATAGAGGAGGGAAATTGGGGGCAACTGAGCCTGTAGGGAAGGGTAGTTGGGGGAACCCAGGCCTGCAAGGAGAGCAGTTAGGGGTGACTAGGCCTGCAGAGGAGGGCAGTTAGGGGCAAACAAGCTGGCAGGGGAGCAGTTAGGCATCAATCAAGCTGTCAGGAGTGGTTAGGGGATGATCACTTGGCAGGCAGAAGTGGTTAGGGGCAATCAGGAAGGCAGGCAGGCGAGCAGTTGGGAGCCAGCAATCCTGGATTGTGAGAGGGGTGTCCGGCTGCCCATTTAGGCCCTATCCCTGGTAGGATTGGGCTTAAATGGGCAGTCAGACATCCCTCGAAGGGTCCCACATTAGAGAAGATGCAGGCTGGGCTGAGGGACACTCCCCACACACACACACACACACAAATTTCGTGCACCTGGCCTCTAGTGTTGAAATAAGTGTGAAACAGTTTGGCAATGTATGATGAAAAATTAGTATACTCCAACACCAGGCATGAGTGATATCCCAGTTATGTGAAATAGAAATTGTGTTTACAGCTAAGGTTAGGTATTAAAAACATCTTTTAATTTTTTATGTTTTTGTAAATGAATGGTTTGGAAAGGTGGTTTGTTATCTGGCAATGAGAATTGAGATTGGGGTTTGGGAAGTAAAGCCACTGGGAATGTTGAATTCAGTTTGGAACTGCCATGAGTATTAGAAATAATTAAAGGATATTAATTAATGTAGAGTAGAATTAGTCTCATCTCAGAAGTCTTCAGCCATTTTCCTCTTCTTTATTGTTTTGTTTCTTCAGCCATTTTTAATAATCTGGGAAGCATAATCTTCTCACCTAAAAAGAAGCATTTTTCTTTTATTAATTGCTTTGAAGTGGGTTTACCTGTTCTAATTAAAGTTCTTTAAAAGCCATTGCACACGTAATGCTTAAGGTGATTAAACTTGAGGTGCTCTTGTTTATGTAATTCTTTATTGCAACAAAATTAAAGACACAAGAAATGTGAATGACAGCACATTCATGGGATAAGTTGATAGAAGTTGATCCAATACATGAAATTGAGGCATATACTCAAAAAAATTTGCTGCACTAAGGACAACTACTGAATTTGACCCCAGGCTGGCTCCCATTCTATTAGCTTGTATGTTATCAAGGTGTGTGAAATTGGTTCTTGCAAATACCAAGAAATTCCTTGTAAGCAGATGTAGATGAGTGAGTGTAGGATAAGTGAAAATTCTCAAAAGTCAAATTAGTCTCATTTTTGGTATATGATATATCCCAAACATCTGTTGGGTCTCAAGTCTAGAAAGGAAAGTTTATTTTGTTGACCTCGATTAAGTTGGCTCTTGGAAATTATATATTTCCCCTTTTTCTATGCATTACCAGGGGCTCTCTGACATTTCAGTTATTTGTGATAATTAACAGATAGCAAGTGCTCACTATATAAGCTGGTTCTAAAATTTGTACATCTGTTGTCATAATATTGTTGACATAATAAGACTAGTCAAATATTCTCATTTTTGTTTTGAGAAATTGGGTCATAGGAGTACTGGTCTTCTAGACTGGATTCAGAAGAGAAATCTGTATTTAAATTGTGACTTAAAGGTAAATGTTAAAGTTTCAGTTTAACCTTTCAGGTTGTGGGTTGTAGTATACAGTGTATGTATATAAGTCTGAGGCCAGACTGCTTAGACTTGAATCCTAGTTTTACCTTATTTGTTCAAGCTGTGTAACCTTGGATAAGAAACTAAACATCTCTTTGCCTTAATTTTATCATTTCTAAATGATAATGGAACTTATCTCATTAGGTTTGTTACAAAGACTAAACCAGTTCATTTGCGGTGCTTCAAACAGTGGTTGGCAATTTTTAAAAATGTTATCTGTCCATTACTGCTTGTTAAAAAACAAGTTTAAAACTTGTTGTGTATTTAATTATGTTCGTAGGTGGTGAAATTGCCTCTACCTTTGACCACCCAGAACTTGTGAAACTTGGAAGTTGCAAGCTTATTGAGGAAGTCATGATTGGAGAAGACACACTCATTCACTTTTCTGGGGTAGCCCTTGGTGAGTGATCATGTAGATCCTGGTTTAGGTTCCTAAATCTTTGCTAGACTCTGTTGAAATGAAACAAACAAACAAACAAAAAACAGTTATATAGTTATTAGAATGTGATGTGTCTTAATTCTTGTGAAGTATGATATATGTTAATTTTAATCTCTTTTGAAGTCCGCCTTGATTATCTTTGGGAACAATGCAATTTCAACATACTTGTTTTTTAGATAATTTAGAACTGTTATGAACAAAGGTTGCTGGTAGAGAATGTGTAACAATGGAAGACATATCATCTTTCAAAACAAAGTAATATAACCAACACATAAATGATAGAGGGCAAATTTTTATGTTTTATAATTAAGTGCTCATTATGACATAGAATATTATTTTTTAACATTAGGTGAGGCTTGCACTATTGTTCTTCGTGGTGCCACTCAACAAATTTTAGATGAAGCAGAAAGATCTTTGCATGATGCTCTTTGTGTTCTTGCACAAACTGTGAAGGATTCTAGAACAGTTTATGGAGGAGGTAAAACATTTTATTTCTTTTTTAAAGTATAGTATAAATTGTAAGTTGTTTTTAATGGTTCTTATAGAAACTATATATTGCCTTTGCACTTAATTTTCAAATGTTTGATATATCTAAGGGAAGTCAGTAATTTAGTGTCTTTGAGACAACTAAGCATATGGTATTTTATTGAATTTTTAATCCATAGGCTGTTCAGAGATGCTGATGGCTCATGCTGTGTCACAGCTTGCCAGTAAAACACCAGGTAAAGAAGCTGTTGCAATGGAATCTTATGCTAAAGCACTGAGAATGGTAAGTTAAAAATAAGATCTGAATTTAAATTTTGTTTACTTTGATAGTTTTTAATTAAATATCTAGATATATAATCTATATATATAAAAGGCTAAGCAACCATCTGATTGGTAGCTATGACATACAGTGACCACCAGGGGGCAGGTGCTCAACACTGGAGCTGCCAAACAGAGGAGGGAGCCCAATTCCGAGGTGCATCCCCTGAGAACTACCCTCTGGCAATCCATGAACCCTTGGGATATTTGAGAGCTGGTTTTAGCCAGATTCCCACAGGCCAGGCCAAGGGACCCCACCTGCCCGAGGGACCCTGCTCATTCCACAGACGCCCTTTGAGATGTGGCTGGCCAGGGAGGGACCACAGGATTTGGCTATAGGGCGTGCCCAGTCTCTCTCGCCCAGTCCCGCCCCCCCAGTCACTTTCTAAGTAATTTCCTTTTAGTGTGCACAAATCTGTGCAACAGAGCACTAGTATTTTTATAACTTGGACACAAAATGTTTATTTTCTTGGCCTTTAAGAAAAAGAACTGGTTCACACTACTTTTACATTTGATTCTGGCCCTGGCTGATGTGTTTAGTGGTTAGAGCATCAGCCTGCACACGGTCAGGGCTTGTGCTAGAGGCAATCATTGATGTCTCAATGTTTCTTTTTCTCTCCCCTTCCCCCTTCACTCTTTAAACACTAATGGAAAAATATCCTTGGGTGAGGATTAACAAAACGAAACAAAATTGATTCTGACCCTAGCTGGTTTTGCTCAGTGGATAGAGTGTAGGCCTGCAGACTGCAGGGTCTGGGTTCAATTCCAGTCAAGGGCATGTACCTCAGTTGCAGGCTCCGGCTGTGGTCAGGGGCATGTGAGGAGGCAAGCAATCAATGTGTCTCTAACATTGGTGTTTCTCTCTGTCTCTCTCCCTTCCACTCTAAAAATCAATGGGAAAAATATCCTCAAGTGAGGATTAAGAAAAACCAAATTTGATTCTGGAGTTTATCCTCTTTGAGTAGTGATTAAAAGCAAGCAGATTTACAGTGTTATATCTTTTTAAAAAGCTATCCTAGTTAGGAATAAATGTTTTCTGTTTTGTTGTTAATCTTCACCCAAGGATATTTTTTTGCCCCAACCAGGGCCAGTAATCTAACCTACAATCCAGGCATGTGCCCTTGATCAGGAATTGAACCCTCGAACCTTTGGTGCTTGGGTTGATACTAATCACTGGACAACACCGGCCAGGGCAGGCATAAATGAATTATACTATAATAGTAACATTTTATCTTCTCCACTTCATAGTTGCCTACTATTATAGCTGACAACGCAGGCTATGACAGTGCAGATCTGGTGGCACAGCTCCGAGCTGCCCATAGTGAAGGCAATACAACTGCTGGACTGGGTAAGAAATCATTTGGGACCTTGTAGTTGTTAAGAGTGAATTTTTACCCAAGTTCTTTACCTTTTTTAAAAAATGAATTCTCATGGTAACCATATAAAAGACTCCTGTGGCCCTTTTGTAAGCATTACATAATCTAGAAAAATGTTTTTATTTCATATTCTTAACACTGCCAAACTTCATTACTCCATTAAGGGTATAAATCTAGTTAAAAGACTTGTAACTACTACGTTATATTATGTCTATACAATTTAAGTACATAAACAGCACATTCTCAAATAAGTGTGTAAACTTCACTATATCTATTGTAATATAATCAGCATCAATTCCTAATCTCATAGTAGACTTATTCTTAATGCAGATCTTTCATAGACAAAAATGGCCAAAAAAGGCAAATTTAATTCAGATAGAAAAGTTGCCCACCAAACTATCCAAGATGTTACAGGAACAGTCTTAGAGAGTAAGTAATCCTGCCATTGGACAAGAGAGCTGATAAATAATGATCTATATGAGGTTAGTACTCTCACAAGAATAAAAATATTTGACTTTTAAATTCTCTCTTCCAGTGCTTAAGAATTATGGTAATTAGCAAATTTTCTATAATAATTTTATATATCTGTTTTTCAAGATAGGTAGGTGATCTAGTATAAAATTTTGTGTAAATTTTTCATTATTTGACGTAGTAGTTCTCTATTAATACAAATCATCTGTAGTTGATGTTTTGATTTTTTTAAAAGGCCTGAGTCATAGACTTGAGTTATTAGGTACTATAATTTTATTAATTGTAACAGGATTTCATTTCTTAAGTCATTAGTGATGTTTTGATACTTGTTAAAGCCGTACTTTATTTAGCAAAAACTTTTTCTTTCCAGATATGAAGGAAGGTACTATTGGCGATATGGCAATACTGGGTATAACAGAAAGTTTCCAAGTGAAACGGCAAGTTCTTCTGAGTGCAGCTGAAGCAGCAGAGGTGATTCTGCGTGTGGATAATATCATCAAAGCAGCACCAAGGTATTGGAGCACTTTATAAAACATTTCTTAGGAAAAAATTATTGGCATGGAAACAAACAGGTAGCTGCATATATTTGACTAGAGGCCCGGTGCATGACATTCCTGCATTTGGGGAGCCAGAGATGGGGGTCCCTCAGCCTGGCCTGCACCCTCTCACAGTCCAGGAGCCCTCGGGGGATGTCCTACTAAGCTGGCAGTGGGACATTGTTAGCATTGCCACAGAAGCAGGAGGAGCTCCCACCACTGCTGCTGGGCTTACCAGCCCTGAGCCTGGCTTCTGGCTGAGCAGGGTTCCCCCTGTGGGAGTGCACTGACCACCAGAGGGCAGCTCCTGAGTTGAGCGTCTGCCCCCTGGTGGTCAGTGCGCATCGTAGCAACCAGTTTCAGTCGGTTTGCATATTAAATAGCCTTTTATTACATAGGATATGGTAGTTGATAGAAAGTGTAGCCATTTTTGCCTAGATAAAAGATTTATGCAAGTTACTTAAAATATGTGATCACAACCCTTAGATTTAAGCCAGAAAAATTTAGGGAAGTAAGGTATGGTCATACAGGGTAGCTCTCAGGATTGAAAGGACACATAAAGAACCAGGCTTGGAAAGGTCAAGAACCAGAGAGTTTGGGTCAGGTTAAGAACTGACATCTTACCATAATGGATCAGCTCCAGTCATTCCGGTCTTAGGCACACTTTTCCATACCGCCTGCCTGCCTCCCTTCCTGCCTTCCTTCCTCCTTCCTTCCTTCCTTCCTTCCACACACTTTTCCATACGACCTTTTCTTTCTGCCTTCCTTCCTGCCTTCCTTCCACTTTTCCATACTAACTTACTTTCTTTCTCTTTCTTTCTTCCTTTTTCCTTTCTCCCCTTCTTTCCTTTCTTTCCCACACTTTTCCATATCGCCTGCCTTTCTGCCTTCCTTTCTTTCTCTCTCGCTCTTTCTTTTTCACACTTTTCCATTCTGTCTTTTTCTTTCTTTCTTATTTTTGGAATGATGAGTTTCCTGTAATGTATTTATTTTATTGATTTCAGAGAGATACAAACATCAGTGATGAAAGAGAATTACTGATTGGCTGCCTCCTGCATGCCCCCCACTGGGGATCGAGCCTGAAACCTGGACATGTGCCCTTGACTTGGGCATATGCCCTTGACTTTTCAGTCCACAAGCCGACGTTCTAGCCACTTAACAAAACCTGCTAGGGCCATACTGACATTTTTTTTTTTAAATATATTTTTGATTTGAGAGAGAAAGGGAGAGGGAGAGGTAGAGACACCAATGAGAAGAGAGAATCATTGATCGGCTGCCTCCTGTATGTCCCCTCCTGGGGTCGAGCCCATAACCTGGACATGTGCCCTTGACCGGACTCAAATCTGGGACCTTTCTGTCCAGGGGCCGACACTATCCACTGAGCAAAACCAACTAGGGCCATACCGACATTCTTTTTTTCTTTTTTCTTTTTTTTAATATATTTTATTTATTTCTTACAGAGAGGGATAGAGAGCTAGAAACAATGATGAGAGAGAGAGATTGATCAGCCGCCTGCTGCACGCCCCCTACTGGGGATGTGCCCGAAACCAAGGTATGCTGCCCTTGACCGGAATCAAACCTGGGACCCTTCAGTCCGCAGGCCGACGCTCTATCCACTGAGCCAAACCGGTCCCGGCCATACCGACATTCTTAAGCACATAATGAGCAGAGTTTCTTGCATGTTTCTATATCAGCAGCTTTTCTGAAATGACATATTCTTTTAAAAGTCACATTAAAATGATTAAATGGCAAGAAAATTTTAACTTTTGAATATTCAGTTAATAATTTTAATTTTTCTTATTAATAGTTACCAAAATCATTTATTTTTACATGTTAGTGATGGTTCTGGAAGATGGGAGGGGATAGTGGCATGGACCAGGAGGTAGAAATGAAGGTGGTGGTGAGAAGTGGTTGATAAAAGATACATACTTTGAAGGTAGGATTTAATTATGGGTTGGATGCAAGATGTAATAGAAAAGGAAATTGTGATTAATTCAAGGTATTTGTAGGGAGAAATAGTTGCTCTTTTCTAAGATGGCTTTAGGAAGAAGAAGGGGATTTCAATTTGGGAGTTTGAGTTATGTTTTGATAGTTAAGTAGGGTAGTTGATTTTGTAGTTTAGTAGAAAGTTGGAGCTATAGTTATAAATATAGGAGTTGTCAGCCTATGGTGTTATTTTAAGGCTTAAAATGTAAGCCATTAGACTGGCCCAGTCCCCAAGGGAGTGAATGTAGTTAAAAAAGGAAAGGAGTTTTAAGGACTGAGCACTGAAGAATTCTAGTTTGGAAAGATTCAAACTGGATTCATGATATAATCTCTGCTTTTTATATACATTTGAGATTATACAAAAGGTGGAAATAGTGGGAGGTGCTACTACAGTGAGAGGAAAAATCAAGAGAATGAGTATCCAGAAGTCAAGTGAAGAAAGGATTTAAAGAGGAGAAATGATCAACTGTCAAAATGATGCAAATAGGTCAAGTAAAGTAATGACTGACAATTGACCTTAAAATTGGATTTAATGCCTGGTTAGTATTGCTCAGTGGTTAAGTGTTGGCCCATGAACCAGGGAGGTCATAATTCTATTCTTGGTCAGGTTGTAGGTTCCATCCCCAATATGGGGCAGCTGATCAATATTTCTCACTGATGTCTCTATCACTTCCTCTCTCTGTAAAATCAATTTAAAAATACTAGAAAAAAATTGTGTTTAATAACACAGACCATTGGTAATCTTGATAAGTATTTTAGTGGAATGAAGGGTGTGGGAAAAGAGGAATTGGAGAAAGTATATATAGACTGCTTTTTGGAGGAGTCCAGTGAATGGGACCAGGTAAGTGGGATAGTAGCTAGAGATGGTATATAGGTCTTTACCTTGAAAATTCAGCTTAAGAGGGAGCAGTTTCCTAGAGAGGAAACGGTGGATGCAGAAAAGGGCAGCTGTCCACTAAGCAGCTGCAAGAAGGAATGGGAGATCAGAGAATTAAGAGCAGGAGTTGGTTTTAGACAGGAGCACAGGGAGTTAATATGGAGTAATAAGAAGGAAGTTTGAATGCTACTATGAAATTGTACCTTAAATGCACAAAGTGACCTTTTTTTTTTAAATACATTTTATTGATTTTTTACAAAGAGGAAGAGAGAGGGATAGAAAGTTAGAAACATCGATGAGAGAGAGACATCGATCAGCTGCCTCCTGCACGCCCCCCACTGGGGATGTGCCCGCAACCAATGTACGTGCCCTTGACCGGAATCGAACCTGGGACCCTTCAGTCCGCAGGCTGACTCTATCCACTGAGCCAAACCGGTTTCGGCAAAGTGACTTTTTTTATGCAGAACCCTGCATTACTCATTTCATTGACTTCTGTGAGTGGCAACTATCATAATATTAGAGGAAGGAAAGAGTAGAGAATAGTGATTTGGATGTAGAGAGAACAGATGAAATGGTATTTAAATCTACTCTGATGTGCCGAAACTGGTTTGGCTCAGTGGATAGAGCATCAGCCTGCGGACTGAAAGGTTCCAGGTTTGATTCCAGTCAAGGACATGTATCTTGGTTGCGGTCACATCCCCAGTAGGGGACATGCAGGTGGCAGCTGATCGATGTCTCTCTCTCATCAATGTTTCTAACTCTCTATCTCTCTCCCTTCCTCTCTGTAAAAAATCAATAAAATATATTTTAAAAAAATAAATAAAAAGAGAAATAAATCTGTGTTGTAGTGGAAAGAGGACTGGAATGAAAAATCTAGAGATTCCCTGCTTCTGGTACTGGGAAGAAAGGATAATGAGGAGCACTTCCCTCACCTGTTTTGAAATGAAAAATTGGTGAGAAGAAGCTGACAGAAAGTTTTTTTTGGAAGTAGTGTCACCAAAGATGATTAAAGGCAATTATGATTTTTGTTGTTTTTGAGCAGAATGATAGCAAAAGGAAACAATTCTATAATTAAACTTTTCTGATTTGGATCAAGGTTACATAGCCACACTCTCAGAAATCTTCACAATAATTTAGCTCCCTCCACTACCTTTGTAATACCTCACTTGATCTGGTAATACTGTTTTAGAGGTTTAAGTGTATCAAATCTATTAAAAATTCGGATCTGGGCTGTGGACTTTTTTTCGTACTAGTTAATAACATCCAGAGGACTTATTTTCCTGGTCAGTGCCCTTTAACAGCTGCTTGATAACTTTCTATATTGACATCTTTTTGCATCCTTTAGTCATACTCCCATAAGCTTTTGAGGTTGGGTTTATCTCTTTAGATGATTCCAGTATGCTATCTATACTCCTTGGGTCTGTATTTCTGTTTCTCTTACTAATAACTGTTGTGTTTATTTCTAGAAGCAGTGTTTCTCAAATCCTAGCTCCTTGAACAGGCATTAATAATTTCACTAGTACCCCTATCATGCCATCTTCATGAGCCATTCACTATATGGTTACGAGAGAATAGAAGTGTAACCTGTTAAGAGGTACTATTGGCGAGTTACTTGACCCCATCACCACCTTATCTGTTGAATTTTTTTTTTCTTCAGTAATCCAGTAATTCAAAGCCTTGTCATTTTACAGTTTCTGGTTAAGAATAACTGTCTTTGACCAATTTAATAAAATTTCCTAACACATAGTAGTTGCAAACATGAATTTACCATTTTCTGGAAAATGACATATTTGTTTAAGTAGGTTGTTTGGACAAGAAATTAAGAACTGCTAAATTACTATGGACCTTTGTATTTCATAGATTTTGTAAAGTCCTAATAAAATGATAATTGAGGGATGTTAGATAAAAACATCTTGTAGAGAATTGGGTTATAATGGTCTTATTAATATAAACTTGGTTACAATCATGCTTTTCATTCTTAATATTGACTTTTTTCTAAAATGTATGTTGTGTAATCCTTGCAGGAAACGTGTCCCTGATCACCACCCTTGTTAAGCATTCCTATATGCTGTTATGCTCTGGACCAGTTCATAGCAAAGTTTGAAAGACTTCGACTTCTTTAAAGAAGACTGTGGAATCGAAGTTAATCTGTGGTTCTTATATCCTTAAATTTGGACATTTAGCTGACCTTTTAACATTTAGCTGGTCTAACTTATTTGCTGTTCATTCTCCATAAAATTCAGTTGTTTTAAAAGTACATTTCTCACATTGTATGTCAAAATAAAAATTGGAAAATTATGTCTTACCTTTTTTAGTGATTTGTTATTTGTAACAATGGGTATGAATGATTGTACTTTCAGTGTAGAGTTGTTTCAACTTAACTACTGATTGATCTTAAACATTAATGAAATAGTTATCTTGGGTAATATAAGTCCAAGTCAAATGTGATACACATACACTAATTTTTGGTTGTCAGTTATGCATAACCTTTATTAACCATTAATTTTTGTTTAGTGAAAATACCTAGTTTTCAGTACTCATTTAATTTTGTGTAGCACTCTCTCTTATGTAGGAAAATTTATGATGGTTTCTGTTACTTCAAGTGGGAAAAAGTCATTTAAAAGTTATTTTTATTGATGTCAGCCAGGGAGAGGGAGAGAGAGAAACATCAGTGATGAGAGAATCATCTGTTGGCTGCCAAACCCATTAGGGCTCAAGTTAACGAGATAAAGTTCTAACCTAGGCCCTTCTAATTTTATGAGTTTTAGAATAGAGTTTCTGTTATCTCAAAAACAAAATATGAAAATAATGATCTTTATTTTCACAAGACTTCTGTAATATGGAAATAGAGATTTGGAATATACATTAATAATCACTGTATAGAAAATTGTCTAAATACTCCTAGTAGCCTTCAGGGTTTTATTTGCAGGAGAATGCATGCTGATGATTCTCTTTTGAACTCTCCTCAAGCCAGGGTCCATTCTTGGCCTGCTTGGACGCCAAGGGGCTTCCCCTGATGACTGATTCACAATTCTCTGTGTGCTGGTTTCCTGTGACTTAACTCAGGAGGAAATGGCAGGAGAAGGAATCACTATTTTCCTACTGTTCTTACTCTTTGTCTCTGGAAGTGGCTGCATCTCTGTGAGATGTACCAGTAATTGCTTTCCAGGGCAGTCCCTCTTAATGGCTCTCAGCTCTTAATGGACTTGGGTAACATTTCTGTTCCCTTTTCAGTTAGCCGAACAATTCATGACAGCTGCTGTTGCTCTTGTTTCTGTGTATCAGTATTACAGTATTACCACCTCAGTATTGATTTTCCCTCCCATAATCTACTCAGTAATAGTTCTATATTAAAGTCTCCCCATGTAAACCATATGTGTGTGTGGCGGGTGGTGGGGAGCAGGCAATGAATTTTTTTGCCAGGACCCTGACTGATAAAAGTTAACAGAATACTCTTGGTATAGAATTACTTTCTAAAGTCTGCCTTGTCTTATACCTACTCTAGTGTATTAGAACATTCATAGAACAGAAGTGTAAAGAGGACTTAATCTTTTTAAAATTAGAATTACTGCCCTGGCCAGTTTGGCTCCATGGATAGAGTGTTGGTCCCGGGTTTGATTTTGATCAAGAGCACAAGCCCAGGTTGTGGTCTCGATCCCCCAGTAAGGGGGCATGCAGGAGGCATCTCATCATTGATGTTTCTCTCTCCCTTTCTCTCTGAAATCAATAAAAATATAGTAAAAAAATAAATAGAATTAGAATTACTATAGGACATTCCAGCTTCTCAATATGAAGAATAAGGCAAACCTAATTTCACAACTTCATTTTTAAATTGTGAGCTATACAGTACATATGAGTATTAAAAGGGTTACATGAATTGACTTACCAAAGACCCTGAGGATAGTACATACCATGCCTGTGGGCTGGGTGCCTGATAATATCTAAAATTCAGGTAACTTGGTAGAATTGTAACTAGGCACTGGAGATTCACAGATAATATAACTGTTTCTTGTTCAGAGGTAGTCAGTCCAGGAGGGAAAAACAATCTTAGCTGTTTTTTTAATAGTGTTAATACCCTTTCTATGGTAATTAGATTTTAAAAGTGTATGCATGTTTCTTTTACAGTGATAAAGGCCAGAGAGTAAAGTGTCCAGTAGATACACACCCATGTCTTAGTCTGAGGCCCCCTGCCCCTCAAGACACATGGGGTTTAAATGCCAAGGAATAGCCTCATGTTTTCAAGTACAGCAGTTCCTCATATGCTCTTCAGTTTTCATTATGTTGATAAGATACTGTAGGAACTTAACTCCTGTCAGCCTGTGGTAAAATTGGTTTTGTTATATGTCCTTTTGCTTAAAGTTGTAGAATCTTTCAATGTTATATGAGGACTTAACTGTACTTTGGTGATATTGATTCTAGAATAAATAGGGAAAGAACAAAGTATATTCATTTAGAAATTTAAGAGTGAAGTCTTTGGTAATTACATCTGTGTTTTCCCATTTAGATAAGCCAGAAGCATTTGACCACATGGCAGTTATATTTTTCATATTCAAGACTAGATACTGTTGTTGAAAATTTTATTGAAAAAAGAAAAGTTCTTTTCTATGGCATTTATGTTTTTTTCCTTCAAGCAAGGAACTATAATAATAATAGGATAAATGTAAACATCAACTGTCTCCTGCTTTATACACAATAATTAGTTTAATCCTTGTAATACCTGAGTGGTAGGAACTTAACCATTTACTGATGAGAAAAACTGAGGTACACAGATGGTAACTGACCAGTAAATGGCAAACATAGGATTTAGGTAGTTTGAAGGCCATGCTCTTAGTCATCATAACCACACTGCACTTTTAAAATTTGAATCTAGATGACTATTAGGCCATAAGCCCACTTTTTAAATGTGAAGTTACATGATGTTACATTTTAGGACAAAAAAAAAAATTGGCTCATTTCCCTAGAATGCATATTAAAAGATTTTGGTTGGCATCATATTTATAAAAACTAAAATTCTGTACAAACTTCTGGAAGATTTTCCTCTGATGCATAATGCTTTAAGGTTCAGGACTTTTAAAATCATAAGTAAAGTTACATTTGGTGCTTCAACATTTTCTGCTCTTTAACTTTATAATTGTGTCAGAATTTCAAGAAAAAGAGTAATGGAAATGGAAATGTGCATTTACATAGTTAAATCAATTATTAAATTAATTAAAACCCTATAGTGGAAACATTTTGTACAGCAAAATCAGTGATGATTTCTTAATCATATTGTTTATTATATATTTTAAAAGAAAAGTTTGTGTGTAAATGTTTATAATTTAACATTTGATATTTAATATTTGATTCAGACTGGGTGGCTCATTATGTGGAACCTCTGTAGGTCATGTGGCTTTGCTTTGTCTTATGGCTTATAGCCGCAGGTCACTGGAAAAAGTGAGCTGTTAATCTGGGGAGGGGAAGACAGGGTCAAAAGAAACTCAAAGCCAAAACAAGGAGTGTCATCCTGTACACCAAAAGGTTTGGGTTTGATTCTTGGTCAGGTCAAGTAAAGGAGAAAACCAATGGATGTTTCTCACATCAATATTTCTCTAAAAAAAAATCCTTCAGATGAGCATTAAAGAAAGTCCAGCCTGGCTGGTGTAGCTCAATGATTGAGCGTCAACCTATGGCCTATGACAGTTTGAATCCCGGTTAGGGCAAATGCCCAGGTTTTGGGCTTGTTCATAGTAGGGGGTGGGTTGTATAGGAGGTGGCTGATGGATGATTCTCATCATTGATGTTGCTAACTTCCTCTCCCTCTGAAATCAATCAAACTATATTTTTAAAAAGTCAAAACTTCCATTATAAGGATGCCTGTTGGCAGAAAGTTTCTAGCATGAACTGAGTATAATTTAGTTTCAATCATTAGAAATGAGTAAATAGTCTATAAATACTATCTGTCTAATAGATCCCTGGGCTCATTACGAAAGCAGTTAAATGTTTGGTGACCTATTACATTTAATGATTAAAGTTTAATCAATGGGTTCTAAGTACTCCATAAACTGGGAGTGGTGATAGGAAGACTCTGATATGAAACTTCGTCTGGCTTACCAAGAAATATTTGTGGTAGGAAAAATGAAAATAGTCTGCTGTGTAATGTCATTTGAGAACCAAACTTTGATGGGTTAAGATGCCTTTATGGCAAAAATATATATAGTATGTTTTAGTTAAGATGTCCTTGATGGATGAAAAAGTTTAAAGAATTTGTCATTCTTTTTACATAAAGAATTGTGCTATCAAGTCACCCACTGATAGCAGTTTCTTTCCCCTCTGCCCCCTAAGTAGCAAAGGAACATTTTACTCTCATGAGCTTTAGTCCAATAGCAAGTCATTAAAATTGAGATACATTACTGACTGAAACTGAAGTCTGTACAAACATCAATAGAACAACTTCCCTCTGTTTCAAAAGAATGAAATGAGCAGTTTCTTTAAAGTATCCATGGAAAGAAGGTCACAGTTCACATACTTAAAAATGTCCAAAATTCCTACCTTTATACACTGATCATCAAAAATCAAAACAAATCAGAGGTATGTGAGGCTAAAGAGGCAAAAGCTCCCTCTATACCACAACCTGCAATTCAAATTTCCAAGTGCTTGTTTCAAGTGAACAGATTTCCCCACCTACTACCTTTAACCTGGTAGGATTCTGGAAATGTGGTTTCCCTCCATGGCAGGGAACCTGCAGGGCTGTGCTCCACAGAGGCAGCCAGGGCTACGACTAGGCTTGATTTTACTGAGACCACATTGCCACAGAGAAGTCCCACTTCTTACATGACTTCTAGCATTGTCAGCGACAGGAAACAGTTTAGAGCAGCCCTTGGGTCAAACCTTTTAGGGAAAATGAGCCAAGTCAGCATGAACCGCTGTCAAGTTTAAGGTGGCAGCCTCTGCAACAGCAAGGTCTTTCTGTGAGGGAGTGACTGAGTAGGTAGAAATGTCCTTTTAAAGTGGCTGAATTAGTAATCTTTTCATACCATTTGTGGTCACTCACAGTAAGAAAATACATGTGTGAAGGGCTGGAGACACTCTAAAAGTAAGTTCTTCACAAAGTCCTCATGTGAGGTGCTCACAGCCTCATGACCAGCTACGCTGAAGAGCGGATGAGGCCCCAGTGCCCCAGTCCTTGCTCTTCACTGTTTCAAAATACCTACTTGGAAAGACTGGTTTTCTGGCAAGGAAGTTGTCATGCTGCCCTCTGGCACAGAGATTTGCCAGAAATTTTTTCTTTCTCGTGTGATTTAGGGATTTCATCTGACTCCATCGGCTCCTGCAGGCGGAGATGCCCTAAGTGTCCCAGAGCACTCCTGCGCTCCACAGCTGAGTTCCTGACATCACCACTGAGGCTCCTCAGGAGTTGGGAGGAGGAAGGGGAGGAGGTGGGGCCGGTGCCTCCTGGCTTCCCTCAGCCAAAGCATAGCGCCTGGCTTTTCTGTGGTCAGGCTCTGGTGTCTCCTCTGCCCATCTTCCCACGCGGCGCACGCCTTTGGCCACCTTGGGGGCATTCCTGCAAGGATTGTGGTCATAGATAACCAGCTTCAGACTTGACAGGTGGGCCAGGCTGGGAAAGTAGCAGATGTTGTTCCGGTCCACATCGATCACCTCCAGGAAGGGCATGTGAAGCAACACAGGGGGGAAATCGGTCAGCAGGTTGCCTGAGAGCCAGATGGTTCTCAGCTCCCGGAGGCGCCGCAGCTGGCCTGGTAGCAGACGCAGGGCGTTAGAGCCAGCATGCAGAGTCTTCAGGAGACTGAGCTCACAGACCACATCTGGCAGCTGGGTGAGGCAGTTGGCCTCGACCCACAGGGTCCGCAGGTTCTGGAGCAGACTCAGTTCATTGGGGAGATCGCAGAGTTTGTTGTTGCCCAGGTAGAGGATGCAGAGCTGTTTCAAAGTACACACGACCTGGGGCAGCGCCTTGAAGTTGTTGAAATCCAGGGCTAGGATCTGCAGGTTCTGTAGCTGCCCCAGCTCCAGAGGCAGGCTGCTGAGGTGGTTGTCGCTCAGGTAGAGCTTGACCAGCTCCCTGAAGGAGCACACGTGCACCGGGAGGCGGCGGAGCTGGCTCCCACTCAGATCCACCATCTTGTCCAGCGGCATCTCCCGGAGGTCTCTGACCACGAAGTTCTGGCAGCGGTCAGCAGGGATGAAGGCCACGAGGGCCCTGATGGTGTTCCCCATGCTGAAGCTGGAGGCATGGCGAGCCCCGGCCACCAACCGCTGGGGCTGCTGCACACTGCTCAGAGGCCTGTCCTCCCTTCCCATTATAACCGAGGGCCGGTGGCGGGGGAGTGTGACAGCAGGCAGTCACTTCAACAGAGGAAAGTGCTTCTGATAGCAACCTGAGTGTCGGTGACAGGCCCGGTCCAGGAGCCCAAGTCTGCCTCACATACTTGCTTTTAATCCCTTAAACCCGCATCTCCTTTATCTGCATTTTTTTTTTGTTTGTTTCAAGCTGAAAATAGCTGCACTGTTTTTTTCTAATGATACAACAGTGAGGCATTACATAAAGGTTGTAGAAGAGGAAAGTGGAAAACACCCACAGTCGTACCACTCAAGCATAAATACTGTAAACAATTTAATAATTGTCCTCCCGTCTTTTTCTTACAAATAATCAGTTTTAAAAAATCATCCTGTTCAGGAGTATTATGTTTTATCATAATATGTGGACTTATATTCATGTTTGCAGGTATCTATACAATTATAAACACCTGCAGAGTCCATCATACGGATGTATGTACATTTAAAAAAACATATGGATGTAATTTAAAAAAAAAAAACACGTTTTTAAGTGACTTCAGAGAGGGAGGGAGGAGAGAGAGAGATCAATGATGAGAATCATTCTGCATGTCCCCTACTGGGGATCAAGCCTGCAACCCAGGCATGTGCCCTGACCTGGAATTGAACTGGGATCTCCTGGTTCATGGGTCAACACTCAACCATTGAGCTACACGGGTCCCAGTGTGGATACACTGTAATTTAGACAGGTCTCTATCATTGGATATTGAGGCTTACAGCATGTTACTGTTATAAATATCCTCATAAGTACCATGTGAGTAGTAATCCACTTGTTTCTTTAAGAAACATCCTTACAAGTGTTTCTGGGTCAAAGACATGTATCCTATTAAGGCTTTTCATTGATGGTGTCTCCTCCCTACCCCACCAAGTCTGACCATTGTTCATACTCTACAGGTGTCCATTTTCTTATCCTTCACTCTTACCAGGTAACAGTTTTCCACACTTTAAAAATGCCTTTGACACCTGAAACCTATATACGTTTATTAACCAATGTCATTTCAATAAATCCAATAAAAGTGAAAATAACAAATAAAAATAAAACACACACACAACACTTTCCTACATGTTGACTTGAAAATTCCACTTTGGAGACTCATAAAAATACAAATACCAGTGTATAAATATATATATGTTTATTTCACTATGGTTGCAATAATAAAATAAAAAAAACTAGAATACACCTGACTATTAATAGGGGAATGGTTGACTAACTGACAATTCGTCTGTGAAATACTATATTGCTTTTATTTGAATGAGGTAAGTCTATATTGTTTTCCCCTATGCTTCGTCTGCTCCATGCTGTGTTTCAATAAAACCTCTATAACAGAGAGGGTTTTTTTTTTTTTTTACTTTTATAACCAAGTAAATGACTAGTAAAGACATAGCTTTGAAAGGTTAAAAAATGCCTATGACAAAAGACAAGTAGAAAAGCCGAAAAAAGAGGAGGAAAGAAGGCCAGCCTCCAACAGCTTATGTAACTGAGAATGTATTCCGACAGTGCCTCTGTGGCAGGTGTAGCTCAGTGCCCATCAAAGGCTCACGCTTTCCTGCTGTGGTGTGGAGTTGTCCGAAGCAGCTGTCCAGCCGGGACTTTTCTAGCACCAGCCTAGGGCAGGGAGGGAGTCTAATTCTGGCCATGGAATGTGGGCAGAAGTGATATATGTCACTTCAGGGCCTGGCTCATTTAAAACAGACTTAACCTTCCTCCCCAGTGTCCCCATTGACACCCAGGCTGACCTTAGAAGCCACCATGTATGTGGAAGTCACATGTGGAAATTGGCAGGGCCTTAGTCATCCTGGACCCCTGAATAAATGCCAGGATCAGGACACCTGCCTCCCCAAACACTACTACCACCAATTGGATTTAGGTAAGTGAGAAATAAACATAAATTATGTAAGCCCTCCAGATCTGGTGGCTTATCGCATCTTAATAGAGCAGTTATCAAAATAAGTAGGCAAAACTACATATATTGATATGCAAAAATATTCCGGATTAAGTGTGTGTGGGGGGGGCGAGTTTTAGAACAGTTTTTTATAATCCTATCTATAAAAAATATGCATATGTTCTTATAAATGCATAAAGTTATCTAAACAATAACAGTGATTATCTCTGGGGAATCTGCCTTATGGTTTGGGGGTGATAGGAATGCTGACTTTTCTGTTTCTTGTATTAATTGACTTTTTAAAAAACTATAGACATACACCCCCTTTAAATTTGTCATTATTGTACTATTATTATTAAATATTTTTATTGATTTCAGAGAGGGAGAGAGAGGGAGAGAAAGATAGAACATCAATGATGGGAGAAAATCATCAATCAGCTCCCTCCTGCATGTGCCCTAGTGTGGATCAAGCCTGCAACCCAGGCATGTGGCCTTGACCAGAATTGAACCTGGGACCTTTCAGTCCACAGGCCAATGCTCTATCACTCAGCCAAACCAGCTTTAAATTTAAAAGCTGTAGTCCCAAAGTAACAATCCATTAGCTTGCCTGCCCTCTAGTCTGGATAGTGTCTGAGTTTGGGGGGAGGCTTGCACACCCTTTCACCTCCTGGGCTGCCTTTTCTGAACAGAGCGAAGAGGGCCATTCTACGAGGATGGCCATCCTGCAGTTATTTGGGGGTGCAGTATCCTACTCGGTCACCCTGAAGCCCTTAGACTTTCCCAATTGAATGCCAAGGGCTTTTATCTTGAGTCCTCTCCTTGCTTTGTTGATTTGTCCTGTAATAGCCAGCCCTCTCATCAGGTACTGTGCTTCGCCTCTATATTTAGCATGGCCAATAGTGACCACAAATGGTTATGAAGTAGCTGTCATCTCTAAAAATGATAAAGATGATAATGATTAGTACTCATTATTTGTAAGTAATCTGTGAAACTGAACACTGTGCCAGGTGCTTTACAGATACTGCTTCCCAGAGAAATATTTTCATCCCAATTTTTAGACGAAAAAACTGAGGCTCAGAGAGGTTTAATAATAACATCAAGTATGTACTGAGCCCCACTATGTTCTAGACGCAGGGACCTGATCTCATAGAGTATGTGATTCCACCAGAGCATGGGGGGTGGGAGGGACGCTCTTCCTGGAGTTAGGTCACACCAGTTGACAGACTTTACCCTCACACACTGAACTTTCACGCAGCCCCTAAATGTGAGCAGATAGCTAAGGAAAACCAGAGAGTGTGAAAGGGGAGATCCTGGCAGGTTCCCAAGGACTCTGTGCTCATAACCCTCCCGCTCCCATTGCTCGTGGCTCCTGTGTTGAACCTTGACGCTCAGGAAAAGACCACTGGCCTGTGCCCTGGATGGCCTGGCTCAGTGGTTGAGTGTTGACCTATGAACCAGGAGGTCATGGTTGGATTCCTGGTCAGGGCACATGCTTGGTTGCAGACTTGAGCCCCAGGGGGTGGCATACATGAGGCAGCCGAGCAATCTCTCTCATTATCGATGTGTTTTTCTCTCTCCCCCTTTCCCTTCTTCTCTGAAATCAATAAAAATATAGTAAAAAATAACAATTTTTTAAAAGAGCCCTGGCTTCTTCATTGTGCTCCCACTGCCCCCACTCTATTCATTTCTCACTTGTCAGCTTCAGCGCCTCCTCCTGAGGCCGCTGGGACCACGCAAAGCTCCATCATTCCCACCTCTGGCCGGGGCAGGGGCCTCTGATTCCCGAAGAATGAAGAACGGAGTCCAGCCTCCTCGGTGAGACTTACAGGACCCTCCTTCGCTCTGTTCAGAAAAGGCAGCCCAGGAGGTGAAAGGGTGTGCAAGCCTGGCCCTGTGCACTGGGAACCGTGAGCTTCCCCCTCAGGGCTTCCCACATGCAGCCCTCTGCCCCCACCCCCTCTACCCCCCCGCCTGGAATGCTCCCCCCACTCGCCACCCCTCTCTCTCCTCTTGCTCATCTGTCCCACCTCAGTTCATTTCCTGACCCTCAGACTGAGTTAATGACTTTACAATGTGCAGTCAGTACTTCGCTCTGTAAACATTTGTTGACTGCCCATCCTCCACGGGACTGTCATCCCCTGGAGGTGAGGTCAGCAGGGAAGCCTCCATCTGGTCAAGTCATGCCTGGCCCCCAGTAAGTCCTCAGCCAGCAGAAATAAAAGGGTCTGATGCTAATTGGCTACTGAAGCAGGCATTTATTTACACACAGAAAATTACTTTTAAATACTTAAGGATAGTTCAAAATATAGAAAGACCACACATTTATTTTCCCTCGTTAGTCCTGCTACAGATAGTACCCCAGGTAAAAACCTTATTTTACATGATGATTGTACATATACTAGTAAGGTGACATATAGCATATATGTAGTTTCGCACGTAAAAGTTGTCTTTCATTGGGAAAAGGGGAGTAATCATAATGTTATTTCCCACTAAATGAAATTTACCTTCTAATCCCATAGGGGAAAACTCTTCTTTCAATTTGATAAAGTGACTTGAATAGTAGAGAAATACCTCATATTAACCATACTTTCAGTGCTTTGGCATTCTTGATATCCCCAGATTTTCTAGGCAAGTAAAGGGTTGATAATGTAAATGCAGCTTTGGGTCTGGACCTGTGAAAAATAATTTTGTTTTGTTTTGTTAATCCTCACCTAAGGATATTTTCCCATTGATTTTCAGAGAGAGTAGAAGGGAGGGGGAGAGACACACAGAGAGAAACATTGATGTGAGGAGACAAATTGATTGGCTGCCTTCCCATGCACTCTGACCAGGGGTGGGGATTGAGCTTGCAACCAATTGATTCTAAACCTGGGACCCTTCAGTTTATGGACTGATGCTCTAACCAATGAGAAAATCGGCCAAGACTGGACCTGTGAAATTTGAATGGACTATAAATCTTATAAAGGACTCATTAAGTCTCCTCTAAGTTGTTAGTTTTGTTGGGGGAGAGGAGGCCGCAGGGGGTAGGTGGATCTTATAATGCATTTTCCATAGAAACAATGCTATAAATGGTGTAATCCCAGGTCAATCTACAAGAGTTGGTATAACTGTAGGACAGCAGAAGCACAGTGATAACACAGCAATGCTGTCTTGCTGACTGCTGCATATAAGATGGATTCAATGAGATAAATTGTGACCTGCAGTTCAAGCATGAGACCTAGTGACTGGAGGTGACTTCAGCAGATGGTAGATACTACTGAACGAGAGCCACCTGGAGCTGGGCATGCTGCTGTCTCAGTGCAACCAGGGTCCTAGCATCAAGGAAGAAAGGAAAGTTTCCATAGAAAACCAGCAGTTTCTGCCAAGGGAACATCTGGTGGGTGCAGCTTGGCAGGTGGTGACCTGAGGTGGCATTCTAGTTCCACTATTTCCTGCCTGTATGGCCTTGCTGAGGTGGCTGAACTTCTTGGAAAGTCCTTCGACAATTGTCAAATGAAGATAATTAACAATGTCACGGTGAGGATTAGATGACAATAAGTGCCTGGAACACAGTAGGAGCTGAATACATGTTAGCTTTTCCCTGCCATTGTAAATGTTCTCTCATCAGCACTTGCTTGAAGCCATCTCACATCTTTAAGAAATGTCAGTATTTGCCCAGGCAGGCCACTAACTGGCAAAGTAGGATCTCCTGGAATCGATGGAGCAATCTATACCTTTGGAAACTAATGAGCCATCACAAAGCCCGGTGAGTAGTGGGCAGCCACCAGACAAGGACAGTGAGGCTTGCTTACCTTGGTGACTCGGGTGTGCCTTCAGGTCCTGGTGGCATGAGGAGCTAAGGGACCCATGCCACAGCCAGGCTGTGACATCATCTCTCCTCGACGTCGCCTCTCATTCCCCACCTGCTCTGAATTGACAGTGGAGTGAGATGACTTGACACTGGGGATGGACTGACACCATACGCTCACTCATTCACCGCTCTCTAGCCTTTCAGCGTTTCTTTAATCAAAGTTCAGGCCAGCAGGCCTCATCTTGGAGAAGCAGGGACCCTGGAGGAGTTTAGGAAAGACCTCCAGCTGCAGGTTTGCTGGTTGATAGCTGTGACGCTCCCCTCAGGAAGTGCCTGTAGAGGAGAGAATGACCAACAAGCAGCTACATGGTGATGTGAGTAGACTGTGGGTCTGGCTTGGGAAAGCCAAAACCCATGGACTCCCCAGAGGTCCAGGATGATCTGTGTGTCTCTCTGGCTGGAAAGTTTCTCCCATCTCCTTTGGGAGAAGGAGTGGCATTTGGTTTGACATTGCCTTATCTCCTGTGCCTTTCTGACAGCAGGGCTCAGTTTGAACACTTCACTGAATCTTGTCCAGATCAAGTCATACTGGTGGGGTGGGGTGTGTTGTGAGGAGGGTTTCTGTCTCGGACTCTCAGGATTTGTTTGAATTTCTCTAATTGTGGTGGGAACTTGGGCCCGTTGTTTAACTTCTCCGGCTCTCCTTCTCCTCATCTGGAGACAAGAGGGTTGGACTAGGTGGTCCCTCGGATTCTCATCAAGCTTGGGGCCTTACACTGTGTGACTCTGTGTCGCCAAACATGTCACTCAGCTGCAAATGTATGTTAGGAGTGAGGCAAATGGGGAGGGGGCTGTTGAGAAAAATGTTGTTTTGTTTCAGGATGAATTCTGGAACATGAAGTTGGCAAAGATCTTGACCCAGCCTTCCTTTTGTGTAACTCCCTTGCCCCTCCCAGAGACACTCAGAAAGGCCAGCATGACAACTGGGAAGAGAATACGTGGGCTTTGGAGTTGGAAACGTTTGAATGTGCATATCAGATCTGCCATTTATTAGGGCAAGTTTAATAATGCCTCAGTTCACTATCTGCAAAATTGCACTAATAACACCCACTGCAGGAGTTGTCCTGAGGTCTGTAAGATAATGTGCTTCAAGTATCTTGCATGCAAAAGGTGCTTGAAAAGTGGGTTGCTATTATTGTTCTTTTGTTATTACTGTTATTATTATTCCAGGGAGTCCTAATGGATGCACAAGTGAGTTGTGCCCCGAGCCAGCTGTGGACTGTTTTTCTCAATTCCTGGGCCCATCTGGCTTTCTGGTTTGGGCTTGGGAGGGTCTAACACAGACCAGGCCAACTCTACATCCTTTTGGTTCACTGTCCCAACTCCTCCTCCCACCATGATGTATTAGACCAAAACTTAACCCTGTGGGCTTCGGGCAGGTATTTGCTTCTGAACACAACAAAAAGGCTTTTTACTGGCCGTGAGTGCTCCTCTTTGACCTGCTGGCTGCATGCTCTTGTTTGAGCCGTATAATGTCTTATGTCTTCCTTCCTGGGGCAGAAAGCAATACCTCACTGGGTACCCCAGCTGGGGAATGAGCTATCATCTTATAAATCCTTCGTCAAATGCTTTGAACGTGGTCCACAAACCCACAGAAAATGAGCTGTAAGCCATGCCAACGAGTGGAGTGGCTAGATGTTCTCAGGCTGTGCCTGGGGACAGAGCTGGCTGGCTCCTTGATCAGAAGCACAGCCATGGAAAGAATACCTTTCTCTAAAAATAGGGCAGTTAGAGGCATAGCTGCACCAGCAGATAGTCTCCCCCTCGGCTCTGGGACAGACCAGCTGATAAAGCCTCTGCTCCGCGTGCCCCAGATTCCTCACAGCTGTTTTCCAGACCAAAGGACCCTGGGGATGCTGGCCACACGCCACACGTCAAGTGCTTTTCCCCAAGTGCTACCCAGGAGGCAGGAGTCAGCTTAATCAGCCTTGAAGCATTGCCTGGCCTCCAGAGAGGACTGGGAGGGCTGGGAACCTTAGCTGTAAGCACATTCCCAAACCCAGCAATCTCCTTGCTTCACTTTGTATGTGCATATTTTTTCTTTCTTTTTTTACTTCTATTAAAAGTTGGATTTTTTCTTCCATTAGAAGCTGGGGGTTAGTGTAGCACAGTGGTTAAAGGTGTGTGCTCTGAAGCCAAACTTCCTGGGTTAAAATCTGGTGCTTTTTTTTTTTTTAGCTAATAGATTTTATTTTTTAATACAGTATTTAACTTTTTTTCATATTTCATTGATTTTTTACAGAGAGGAATGGAGAGGGATAGAGAGCCAGAAACATCGATGAGAGAGACATCAATCAGCCGCCTCCTGCATGCCCCCCACTGGGGATGTGTCCACAACCAAGATACATGCTCTTGACTGGATTCAAACCCGGGACCCTCTAGTCCTCAGGATGATTCTCTATCCACTGAGCCAAACCGGTTTCAGCTATTTTTATTTTATTTTTATTTTTTGAGAAGTTTTAGGTTCGCAGAAAAAATAGAGCAGAAATATAGAGAGTTCCCATATACCTCTCCCCTCCCCCCCCTCCCACACACACACTACCTCTTCTACTACTATCATTCACAGCAGTACATTGGTTGCAATCAAACCTGCATGGACCCATCATTATCTCCCAAAATCCCTGGTTTACTTTGGGGTTCACTCCTGGTACTCAGGGCACATATCTAGATTGTGGGTTTGATCCCTAGTTGGGCTGCATATGGGAGGCAACCGAACCATGCTTCTCTCTCATTCTCTCTAATCCTTCCTCTCCCTCTGAAAATGAATAAAAACATGTCTTCAGGTAAGGGTTAAAAAAATAAAAATATTCTTCAATGAAGAACTTATGTTATAACTAAATTGCAATTATGAAAAAAGAAATGATAAAAAAGATTGGAAGGAAGCAATTTTAAGATGCTAACAGGGGTTTTGATAACAGGTAGTTTATTTTTCTTTACATTTCCCCAAAAGGTTTACTTTTATAATGAAAAGTGTATATGTTTAAATTTCCCCTTTCCTTCTGGGATGGCTCCTGTCTACCGGAGGAGTTAGAAGGGGAGAGAGGACCAGGAGGAGACCAGCCAATCTCCTTTCCTCTGTCATTGGGAGTAAGTCACCCACCTGCTTCGATCAGGTTCTTTTGTGAAATGGGGAATTGGCAGAGCAGTGGGACTCTGGAGAGTCAGGATGCGCATTAGGGAGATAACCTGGGTGAAATTTTTATTGCCATCTGGTTCATGAGAAATGCTCACGGAGTGTGTGTCCTCGTGAGCTTCAGTGACTATGACCACCAGAGAGCACTGCGGCCCAGGGAGTCCACCTCTCCTTGGGACCCCAGGGTTCCCTATGGTGCCATCCGAGAGATAGCCGGGTGTGAGGAGACGATACAGAAATGCCTGCTCCTTACTTGCTGACGTCTCAGTTTCCAGCCCTGTGCTGAGAAAGAAATTAGCTTTAGAGTTGGAAGTGGCTGACTTTCTCCAGCAATAGAAGCTGACCTTGTTGCTCCCGGGAATGCACATTTGATCTTTCCTCTGGAGTTCCCACAGGTAAGGAGGGCAGGCATTCTCTCCTCAAGATGGGATGGGGCTCTCCCAGGGATGGGGGATGGAGAAGGGGAAGGTGAGTGAGCCCGAGGTCTCTGCTGCTTGGGAGGGCTGTGGGGATGGAGGAGAGGCCGATGCTCTCCGTTCCACTGCTGCTCTGACAGGCTACATGGAAAGAGGGTGGCGTCCTGGATCAGATGGGTTCCATTTCAGCTCAGGGCACATACCTAGATTGTGGGTTTGATCCACTGTTGGCCTCATTCTCTGTGAGTCAGTGATCTCTCCGGAGCCCCAACCTTCCCTCTAAGCCAGACTTGTCTGCATAGCCCGCCGTCTATCTGAGATGTCTATGGAAGGGGTTTATTTAACCAAAATACAACTATTCCTCCACCAACACTAACTGCTACTACAATGAAAATAAAGCAGAAAATAACCCTGTACTCTCAAGTCATTATTCCTTTATAAACAAGCACCCACGTGCCAATAGTGGACCAACTTTGGAGCAGAGCAGTGAAGGAGCAGGCAGGTTCCCTCCTCATGGGCCTACAGGACTGGAAGCTGAGTGTCTGCAACAGGGAAGCTGATTGTGCTGCCCTACTGTGCGCTGGCCACAAAAACAAACTCAGAAACATGGGGAGAGCTGTGCTTGCTTCCGGGTACACATTTGCATAGGACCGTTGTGAAATGAGGACACTCCCTGTAGGGGAAGATCAGGATGATGAAGATGCTGAAGATCATGAGATGGGAAGAGCTGTTTGGTGTGTCTCAGTTGGTTGAGCATTGTGCCATAGGCTGAGAGGTCCCTGGTTTGGGGCACACGCCTAGATTGTGGGCTCCACGGAGTGTGCAGGAGGCAGCCAATTGATGTCTCTCTCTCCCTTTCTCTCTCTCTCTCTCAAATAAATGAAAACATTTAAAAAATAATAATTTTGTTTGGCAAGATTTGATCTGAAGAAAAAGTGTGTGTGTGTGTGTGTGTGTGTGTGTGTGTGTGTATTTTGGATGCTTACATAGGGGCAGCAACATGGCATTTTTCAACTGTCTGAGGCTGGTCCTGAGTGAGGAAAAGGATGGACTAAGAAGGTAAAGACCCAGAGGTGGAATGAGAGCCAGTGGGACCTGGAGGCAGCTTTGGGCTCAATATGGAGTGCGATGTTCCAGCTCACAGTGGGTCACTGTGGGAGAGGTGCATGACCACTTCACTGGAGGGGCTCCTACTGGGTGGACATTGGCAGGGGGCGTGCAGAGAGCATGCTTTCACAGTGGGACACTAAATTGACACCACAGTTTCCTTCCCACCACGAGGTCTAGGAACTGGCCAGCGAGTGACATGGAGACCCGATGTGACTGTGTCTACAGTAGCCAGCGTGGTGCCTTGGGGGGAGGAGAGGGCTCTCAGCAGCCTCTGAGGTCTGCAGGTGAAGAGATCTCGATTCCATAATATCACATGGATTCAAAAAGCAGATCCGCTGGATATGAGGGGCTCAAGATATGGTGAAGGCTGAGGTTCCTTGCTCTGCTCTGGTATGTTAGACTTACTGGTGCAGCCTTGCCTTCTGTCCCCTCCTGACCTTCCTCCTCAACTTGACCAAAGTCCCCAGGTGCTGGGCACACCTGAAGGGCTGGTTACATCACCTCCTTGATCTCAGAGAACACACTTGTCTTTATTGCATTGTTCTCCCTCCTGATAAGACTCTTAGCTGCCAATTTCTTGGATTCTGACTTTGGTAAACAAACTATTTGATGGAGATTTTAAATGTTAACAAAAGTTTTAAGGATGTGTGTATGGCTAGACTGTCTTCAGATTCAATATGGTAATGCCTTTTTAAAAAACCCATATTTTTATTGACTTCAGAAAGGAAGGGAGAGAGAGAGAAATATCAATGATGAGAGAGAATCATTGATTGGCTGCCTCCTGCAGGCCCCCCACTGAGGATCACAGCCCACACTGGGTATCCAGCCTGCACCCTAGGCAAGTGCCCTGACTGGGAATCGAACTGTAACTCTCAGGTTCAGAGGCTGGTGCTCAACCATTGAGCCACACCGGCAGGCTGAGAATACCTTTGGATCTCAGGTGGGTGTTTAGCTTTCTGTGCAGACTTTAAGAAGGAGGCACTGGGGTTCCTGAGTGGGCCTGGGAGATTACATGGGATACCCCTCCCAATTTGCCTTTTCCCCTTTCCTCCTACTCCACCCATGTGTCCTTCTTCTATTTTCCCCTTTATCATCTTAGAAACAGGGTGTCAGACCCAAGACCCTCCATTCTTGGAACACCATCCTCTAAAGTTTCACATATTCAAATCCCTCCCTGGTGCTGGGACTGGTGGAGGCTGCCATGGCCCCCTGGCAGAGTGGCCTGAGGCGTATGGGGGTGTCCTGTGGTCTGTATCAGGCCCTGGTTCTGGGAGGGACCTGTTTGGTAGTGAGCAGATGGCTTTAAAATTTAAAATGATGGGGACCAGTGTGGTTTTAAATTTTTTTCTTCTTTTTTGTGTATTTGATTGGGCCTCCAGAAAGGACATGCTGATTTAATAGTTTATGTGGACAGGGTCCCTGCACAACCTAGGGGTGGTCTTACCCCCAGACCTGCATGTGTCCCAAACTTCCTCCCTCAGGAGCAATTTCAAGTGCACCTTAGAGCCTGGGCAATAATATCAAATATCATTCTCAAATATTATTCTTGCTCTAAATCTAGGTTCATCTCATCCTATCTAATAGAAGAGTAATATGCAAATTGACCATACCTCCACTACATTAACAAGCCATGCCCACAAGCCAATCAGGAGCGAATATGCAAATAAACTTAACCAAGATGGATGCGGCCAAGAAGAGCAGGAGGGAGGCTTGGGTTTCCTGGTAATGGAGGAAGCCAAGCTTTCCGCCTGCCCTGGTGGGCCCAGTCCTCTGCTCTAGGCTACAAAGTTTCAATTGTAGAAGATAAATAAATCCCAGATACCAGGGCCTCTGCTTGGGTGGCCAGGGGGTGTGGCTGGCCTGCAAACCACCACAGGCCCCTCACCCAGGCCACCCCACACCCCAAGGAAACACCCACCCTGATCTGGGACACCCTTCAGGACAAACCAACTGGCCCCCACCCATGCACGAGGCCTCTATCCTATCTAATAGAAGAGTAATATGGAGATTGACCATCACTCCAACACACAAATGAATGCCCCCATGTGGTCAAAAGATCCTGCTCCCATGTGGACACAAGATGGCCGCCACTAGATGGCCAGCAGGGGAGGGCAGTTGGCAGGGACCAGGCCTGCATGGGAGGGCAGTTAGGGGTGACCAGTCTTGCAGGGGAGGGCAGTTAGGGGAAAACAGGCTGTCAGGGGAGCAGTTAGGCATCACTCAGGCTGGCAGGGAAGTGGTTAGGGGTGATCAGGCTGGCAGGCAGGAGCGGTTAGGGGCAATCAGGAAGGCAGGCAGGCAAGCAGTTGGGAGCCAGCAATCCTGGATTGTTAGAGGGATGTCCGACTGCCAGTAGGATCGGGCCTAAACAGGCAGTCAGACATCCCTCGAGCGGTCCCAGATTGGTGAGAGTGCAGGCTGGGCTGAGGAACACACCCCCTTCATGAATTTCATGCACCGGACCTCTAGTTAACTAATAATGAAGATAATTAACGATTATTCAGTTACAACTTTGCATCAGACAGTATTAATTGCTTTATATTCACTATTTCATTTACTTTCTATTTATTTACTTATTTATTGTTTCAGAACATGAACACTTTATGTTTTTATTGATTTCAGAAAGGAAGGGAGAAAGAAACAGAAACATTAATGATGAGAGAGAATCATTGACTGCCTCTTATGTGCCCCACACTGGGGATTGAGCCCACAACCCGGGGATGTGCCCTGACCAGGAATTGAACCATGACCTCCTGGTTCATAGTTTGACGCTCAACCACTGAGCCATGCTGGCTGGGCACTATTTCCCTTAATTTTTAAAACAACCCAATGTGGAAGGTACTGGCATAAATGCATTTTATTACTGATAAAAATGAGGCTCAGGCACCTCAGGTAACTTATTCTCAGACACACAACTAGTAAGTATCTGAGCCTGAGTAGTGCCCAGGACCCCAGATCTTAATCTTCATTGCTATTTAATAACATAATGATACTAGAGGCCCAGCACACGTGAAATTGTGTGCGGTTAGGGTCCCTAGGCCATCTTCTGCCCGCTCGCCAGTCCCTGCTGCCATCCCCTGGTTCGCCGTGGTTCCCCAATCACAGCCTGGCTCCAGTTCCCTGGAGCCTGTGGGCCCGTGGAGGAAACAAGAGGTCACCATTCTGTCCTCTACCTGTCCCTTTGCCATTTACCTTTCCACCCTGGTTTCCTGTTGGCCAAGCTGTGATTGGAGTCTGAGGTCCAGGGGAGGGACCAAGAGGTGGACTGTTCCACCCCGGGTCACCAGTCCTGCCCTGATGCTCTGTTTGCTATGGTTCCCCATTTGCCATGCTGTGATAGGAGACTGCAGGCTGGGAGGGAAGGGACTGAAAGGTGCTCAGTGCACCTCATGGTGACCTGTTGTTTGGACACCCTGGTCCTCAGGAACACTGGCTTTTTATATAGAGAGAGTAAAATCCCAGTTCATGAAAACTTATGCACTGAAGACGGGTTTCCTCAGCCCAGCCTGCTCCCTCCCCCCTCACAGTCTGGGAGTCCTCAGGGGCAGAAGGCGACCTGGTGATCAGGGGGTCATGTGGGCATCACACCACTGCACGGTAAGTTGGGGGCCAGGACACACCTTTCCTCCGTGTTTTCCAGCAGGCAGCAGGCACTGTTCTCTGTGGGTCAATGACAAAGGTTATGGGAGACAAATCAACAGCCTGGAGTTCACACAGTGTGCCAGGGCGCAGAGGGCAGAGCGAGCTCGTTGTTAGTTTATATTCCACTCGTAAAACCACATTTCAAACAGGCACTAATCAACCTTTGTCAAGAAGAGAAGTCTCGGGACACAGAGGGTAAAAATGTGAGCTGCTGGAATCAGGTTGTGTGGGTGGAAATGCTGGCTTCATGCTGCTTGCGACTTTTCGTGATTGCCAGCAGCACAAGCCTTGGGCTGGCCCTGGTTACCTGAGCCTCAGGTGGCTCTGGGCAGCTGGGCAGCCGTTGACCAAGGCTTGCCTGCGTCTTGAGCCAGCCATGGGTGGCTGGTTGGACTGGGGTACTCCAGAGGCAGGTGCACACCTTCTGTCTGCCTGCCACTCTGGAGGGGCAGAGGGGACTGGGCGTTGCCATCTTGTGGCTCTGGGTGCTGCCATCTTTGAGGGCATGGCAGTCAATTAACATATTCCCTCCTTATTAGATAGGATAATAATAACAGCAAACATCAAGTGCTTACTCTATGACAGGCAATGCGTTATGAATTTTGTATGAATGAACTCATTAAATATCACAATAATAAGTATTACTATTATCCCCTTTTTATCTGTGAGGAAACCAAGACACAAAAAGTCGCAAGCAGCATGAAGCCAGCATTTCCACCCACACAACCTGATTCCAGCAGCTCACATTTTTACCCCCTGTGCCCCGAGACTTCTCTTCTTGACAAAGGTTGATTAGTGCATGTTTGAAATGTGGTTTTACGAGTGGAATATAAACTAACAACGAGCTCGCTCTGCCCTCTGCGCCCTGGCACACTGTGTGAACTCCAGGCTGTTGATTTGTCTCCCATAACCTTTGTCATTGACCCACAGAGAACAGTGCCTGCTGCCTGCTGGAAAACACGGAGGAAAGGTGTGTCCTGGCCCCCAGCTCACCCTGCAGTGGCATGATGTCCGCGTGACCCCACCTGCTCTTTTTGATCCCAGGAGGGATGGGACTGTGTGTATCAGTTGTTTCAAGTTCTAGAGGTTGGCACCCACTCTAGACAGCTCCAGATCTTAGGAGCTGAGTTTATGTTCACATTTTACTGTGTGTTGGATGGGGCAACAACAAAGCAGTGTTTGCAAAAGCCATGGGTGGAGGTGGCATTGACCCCTTTGGCCTCAGGTAAAAGAGGCAAGGCTACTGCAGAGAACCGCTCTGGTGGCCGGAGGCCAGATCCCACTGATGCCGACGGGACAGCTGAGAAAGAGTGTCATTTCTTTCTTTTAAAAAAACATTTAGTTTTTTTAGAAAAAAAGGGAGTGGGAGAGAAACATCAATCCTTGATTGGCTGCCTCCTGCACAACCCCAACCTGGGATCGAGCCTGCGACCAGGGCATGTGCCCTGAACAGGAATTGAACTGGCGACCCTTCAGTGCACAGGAGGGTGCCCAGCCAACTGAGCCACCCTGGCCACGGTGAGAGTGTCCTTTGGGGTCTGATGATAGCCTTCCTACTGTTTCTGCTGATCCTCGGGGCTTCTCCCACAGGCTCTCTGAGTGCCCCCTGCAGAGTAGTCTGAGGAAACTGACTCTGGACAGGGGTGTTTTTGCTTCTTGCATTTGGTGTTTCACTTCAGATCTGTCTTTTATCAACTTCTGGTCCCTTATTGCTTTCAGAGGTTTTATTTCCCAAGCACTGAACGAGTCTGATGCTCTTCCCAGCCGTCTCTTCCTCACACCACCAGGGTTCACCAACTTAGCTGTTTCTTCTTCCTTTACTTACTTTCTTGTCCTTTCCTTAGGAGAATGAAGCTAGCTTTAAAACATTACATATTTTGCCCTGGCCAGTGTGGCTCAGTACGTTGTAGCGTTGTCCTGTGTATTGAAAGGTCACAGGTTCGATTCCTGGTCAGCCAATCGATGTTTCTCTCTCTCTCTCTTTCCCTCTCTCTCTCAAATCAATTCTAAAATTACAAATGTATTCATCTCCCAGCTCTGTGCAGCCTCCCTGCTATTCAGTGCTCCGTGCTATTTGCTCCAGAGCTGACCTCAGCGTGACTGATGGATCCTGAGGTTGATGCCTGGAAATAGCAGGCTCTGGGCTGCCTTTACTCTTGGCAGGAGACAATCAGCCTGCAGCTACCATGACTAGCAGTGGTGAAGCTCGGGTTACTGCAGTGGGATGACACAGAAATGAATGCTGTTCCTGGGTCGTCTGGGATCTGACATCCCAGCAAGGCCTGCTGCCAATGGGACCTGGTCAAGCAAGGTTGATTAGTGCTGGGTGTCCCTGCCTCTCGAGTGAGCTGCCTTGTCATCGAGCCAGAGAGACTACTAAGACTGTACAGTTCACCTGGAGAGGCAAGTCAGAAAGAGACAAAATCCAGGTTTAACATGTCTGAATGGGGCTCAGACATGCTTAGTATATTTCAGGCAATGCACTATAACTTTTGTATGAATGAACTCATTGAATATTCACAATAATAAGTATTGTGAATTATCTCCATTTTATCTGTGAGGAAACCAAGTCACAAAAAGTCACTTTGCATAGTATAGGGAACAGACAGTTGTTGAGGTCTCCATGGAGCTGGTGATGCTTTAGTAAAATAATTGAAAACTCAAGCTACCCACCAGACCAAGTAGGCCACACCTGAGTGAAGCAGGCCTCATGCGGGGCAGTAGGAAGTGGTGGAGACTGTGGTAAGTCGGAGGATCCTGGCTAGGCAAGAGCATTCTGAAAATCAGATTCAAACTACTAGCCACTGTTCTTCCACTGCAGACCAAATGTTTATATCTAATTTTGTCTCAGACTGCTACGTAAAGGAACTTATTAGTAAACTAGAGGCCCAATGCATGAAGATTCGTGCAAGAATGGGCCTTCCTTCTCCTGGCTGCCGGCACTGTCTTTGCTCCGGCTGGAGCCACCTTTCTGCCTTCCCATGCTGCCCAGAGGCCTGGAGCTGCTGGGGCAGTGTGGAACACCTGCGTCATCACCATGGAAATGATGCAAGCATCCTGCCCCACCCCCAGCTGCTCAGCACCTGTGTATTTGTTGGGTTAATTTGCATACTTACTCCTGATTGGCCGGTGGGTGTTGCAAAGGTATGGTCAATTTGCATCTTTCTCTTTTATTGGTGAAGACAGTATTCTGGGAAATGAACATATCAGTGACCTTATGTAGGGGTTAGATCCTACATTCAATATACAATAAGAAAATTAGCAAAGTGAAAATCTTATAGAAAGATTATGTGCCCATATTGGGCACTAATAAACTATCTTTCTCAGGAAGTCCACAGGACTCACTCTCAGCACATCAAAATGGAGGCTGACCAAGTGGCATTTACATCCTCATCTCCAGGGGGAGACACAGTTCTCTGAGGAGCAGAGTGGAAGTGAGGAGGTTCTTTTCTTTACACACGTATGTAAGTGCTTCTCTTTCCTTGGCCACGCTTATTGTTGAATTCATGTAGGTTACACACATTTAATATGACTATAGGCCTGAGGGATGCACCAACACACCTCACATGTGCACAGAGAAGAAGGAATTGGTGGTCTTGCACTGGATCGCAGACTTGGCTCAGGCACCCAAAGCAGCTTTGACTAATGACAGAGTGCAATCCTGTATTCCATCCAAGAGTTTGTTGTTCCTGATGAAGGAAGGGATCATGAGAGATGGTGTAATGGCAGGGAAAGAGTTTATAGAGAAATAAGCTCTAGGGTTGGGCTGTCCTCCAGGGAAACAATGTATTTGTCTCACAGTTTACACGCAGACCTAATTTTGAATCCTAATTCTGCCAATTCTCAGCTCTGTGACATGAGCACACTCTTTTACTTCCCTAAACCTCAGTTCCCTTGTCTGTAAAATGGACACAGTGCCACCTCATTGTTTATTTTGAGAATTAAAAGTGATCATGTGTGTACAGCACTTGCCATAACACCTGGCACATAATAGGTAGTCAATACGGGTAAATGTTGGCTTCCCAAAGTTTCCCACCAGTCTTCCAAGGCTAAGTCAGTGGAGCTGGTTAAGTGGCTAAATTATATATATAAATTGATTTTAGAGAGAGGGGGATGGAGGGAGATAGAAACATCGATGGGAGAGAAACATTGATCAGCTGCCTCCTGCACAGCCCCTATGGGGGATTGAGCCTGCAACCTGGGCATGTGCCCTGACCAGGAATTAAACTGGTGATCTCTTGGTTCATGGATTGACACTATTCTTACTCTTTTTAGCAACAAAAGTAATCAAAATCTACTTTTACTGGGGAAAAATCTGACTGGTCCTGTGTTTGAAAGTGTTTTCTAATCTCGAAAAGTGTGTGTCCCTTTGGGATTGTAAGGTCCAAGGACCATGTGGATAAATAATGAGTTTATTATTAATGTCAAGGATGCTGCCAATTTCAGAGAGCTTCATTTCTTGAGGAATAAAGAGCAGATGAGATTGAGTTCTCTTCTGAAACCATCTGCAAGTGTCCAAGGTGTGGCAGTAAATACCCAACATCCACCCATCTCTGAGCACAGCCTGTTATAGGACAGCAAAGAGGAGAGAGTGCAGAAGTCCCGGAGACCCACGGCAGGGTCTCAGCCGGCAAGAACAAGCAATGCTGGTCTACAAGTGGTGCCGCCCCCACCTCTGCTGATCCCGGGTCCTAACTATAGTTAAATGGTGGGCCCACCTGTCTGGATTCCATTCTGCCCTCCTTTGAATGTTGAAAGATCCTGCAACACCCTCACTGTTCTTGAGCAAAATCTCTGGCAAGATCTCAGGCTTTACTCCTGCCGCTTAGGTTCAGCCTGATCACACAGGCCTGTTTTTAGTGGGTTTTTGCATAGAGGAAGGTACTGAGTTTACACACTCCAGGCACCGAAAGGGGGAAAAGCACCAGTTGGAAGACAAGAGAGGAGAAGCATTTGGAGAAAGTTTGTATTCAATGGGGAGGAGCTAGAGTTTTATGAGGTTAAGACTCGGCTTTCTTTTATTTATTCATACCACCCAATCTGTTAGTTCTCTCAGATGCTATTTTGTTTCATACCAGCGCATCTGATTTGCAAGAAATACGTGGGACTTATAAATGATCTTTAATAGAAGGGGTTGTAGGGAACCTGACTCATTCTGTGGAGAAAAATAAGACTGGATCTTTACCAAATGTTATAAAGATAATAGAAAAAAATGGTAGGAGAATAATCATGACAGGAGTTAGGAAAGACTTTCCCCCAAAAAACTTAAAACAAAAACAAAAACAAAATGATGAACTTGATTATACCAAAAGTAAGGTTTTCTATTCAATAATGAACACCAGTGATACTTTTAACAGACACACAAAGGACTGGAAAAGACTGTTGTGATGTCCAAAACCAACAGGGGCCTATTACTATTCTAAATATAGGAACTCCTGGAAATCAACAGTAGAAATATAGATAAAAGGGCAAAGAACTTGAAAAGGCAATTTTTAAAATAGGAGTCCCAAGAGAATTAAGGAGTATATGAAGGGATGCTAAATGTCCTTAGTAAATCAGGTAAATGTCATACTACAGCAACTAGTCATGTGTAATTGGCAAGTAAATGCCAATTAAACAGTAGTTACATGTCACTTTACCCTTGTTCAACTGAAATTTAGCAGTCTAGGTGATAGGCTTGTTGAATGAATCATTGTTCATTTTTTAATACAAGGAGGAAAGGGGAGGCCACCACAGATTTTGATGAGATATCAAGGACATTAATTCTCTGCACAAAGGTGTATGAGGGATGGATGGAAGCAGAGATAAACGAACACTCTCTTAGTCCTCAACAAAATGCATGATTCTAATTGTATATAATTTATCATGTTGCATTTAGGGACAAAAGTTAATTATATTTCAAAAGCAGCTAAGTAGAAACATTTGCATTTGAGTAATAGATAAAGCCAAAGAGAAGAGTGTAGAGGGATTTAAGTTGAAACATTAAAGAGAAGAGTAGTAAGAGAAGGTTAAGGTTCCTGCCTTTAAATTTTATTTTACTTTATTTTATTTTATTATTTGTTAATCCTCGCTGGAGGATATTTCCTACATTGATTTTTAGAGAGCCACAGAGAGAGAAACAATGATGTGAAAGAGACACATTAGTTGGTTGCCCACCGGCATGGGGCTGAGGATGAGCCTACAACCAAGGTACGTGCCCTTGACTGGAATAGGTCCCAGGCCCCTTTAGTTCGGGACCTAATGCTCTAGTCACTGAGCCAAACCAGAGGGGGCAAGGTTTCTGCCTTTTAAAAGTGTTATATTTGGGGCTGATCACGTAGTCTGTGTAATGCTTTGGATATCAGTGCCTTCCCAGGTAGTAACACTATCAACTAACATAGGAAACCATCAAGGTAGAGCATTTCTCCCAATATTACTAGTATTTCCTTTTAATCCTTGGAGAAAGGCCAGTTAAGGTACATGCCATGGCTGTCTTGCAGCTGGGTGGTCATTGCGATGCTGCTGCGATGCTTGTGAAAAGGTGCTAATGATATCATTGCATATCAGAGGAGTTGGGAAGGGGGAGAGGGCTGCCAACTTTCTTCTCTCAGGAAGATGAAGAGGACCATGGCTGGGCTCCAACTCGGAGCAATGCCCTCTTGTACCCATGCATTAAAGATGCAGGTAGCCCAGCTGGCGTGGCTCAGTGGTTGAGTGTCAACCTATGAACCAGGAGGTCATGGTTCTACCCTCAGTCAGGGCACATGCCCAGGTTGCAGGTTCGGTTTGCAGTGTGGGGTGGGCGGGAGGCAGCCCATCAGTGATTCTCTCTCATCAATGATGTTTCTATCTCTCTCTCCCACCCTCTCTGAAATCAATAAAAATATATTTAAAAAAAAAGATGCAGGTAGACGAGCAGGGAAGACCTGGGAGGACTCCAAGGCTGGAGAAACGCAGGCATGGTGCTCTCAGGGCATCCTCCGGCATTCTGGGCAAATTGCTGGCAAATTCGGCACCTTACAGACAGCACAGCACTGGGAGGGAGCTCACAGGCTAAGCACATGGGCTTTTGAGTCAGAAACCTGGGTTTGAATCTGAGCCTTGCCACATCCTGGCTATGTGGTTTCAGTCAATTATCTTACCTCTCCAAAGCCTCTGGTATCTTCATCTTGAAAACGGAGATGGTAGTATATCAGCTCATAAGATTCCTGTGAGGATTAGTGAGGTCATCTGTGAACTTTCCATGCTGCTACCTGGAACACTGTGAGCACTCCGTACATGGTGGCTATTAGGGTTATTTTATTTCTTAAGCCTCATATAGTCAAGCTTCATCACAGGACAGAAATAGTGAGAGCAGCACTCATAAGACATGGCTTTCCAGACAAAATTGGGAGGCCGTCACCTCCTCCCCTCAGCAGCCACCCCAAGAGCTCCTTGGCATGAGTGGGACCCAGTCCCATCCCCATCGTGCAGTCCTGGACCCCCTAAACCTCCCAGCTCCTACGTCCTACCTCATCCCAAACAACCTAGCAGACACAGTACCTGGTCCCACGCTGTGACAAGATTGGGATTTTGGCTTTAAGAGTTCGAGTTAAACACTCTCAGGTGTTGGTATTCTTTGGTTCCATTGCATGTGGTTATGTAAGTCTCATGCCCACCTTGGCTTCCGTTCTCTCCAGCGTTCCAGACCTCAGGGTGGAGGTGGAGAGGCACGCCCTGGCTGTGGAGGGTGCGGGGTGCCATGGGCTCCCACCCTCTCCACCGAGAGGCCGGAGGTGCGTCAAGGGGATGTGTTGACATCCTCGGTTATTCTGTGGGAGGCTTTGCCAATGCCTCACATTTTGAAAGGTAAACATGGCAAAAGGTAAGCAACCGAGTTGGCAAGAGCAAATATAACCTGCAAGGTGGGACAGACTAGAGTAGTAGGGAAGGCGCAAGACGAGGAAGAAGGGAACTAGAGAAAGATGGCAGAATAACGTGGGAAACAGAGAAAAATGAAGGGGTGAAAGGAGAAAAGGAAATGGGAGGTGAAGCTGAAGCTTAAGAACCTGGAAGCGGTAATAATAATAGTCTAGAAAGTGGCATTGAAATGGCAGGAAAGCCTCAAACAAAAGCTCACAATTAGCATGCGGCGTTTGAGGCCTTTTACGAGCCTACCTCCCTGTCTCTATAATTGAAGAAAAGAAGAAGAAAAACAGGGAATTCTTGTCTTCCTGATTGGCAAAGCCAGGGATTGGATTATGATCTCTCAGGGGCTTTTCCCAAGCTGACAACCTATGAGTTTCTAAATCACTTGTGTATTTAAAAGCTCCTTATTTGGTTTAAGATACATCACTGCGGTCAGGGTAGGTCCACGGTGGGTGATGCACCATGTGCTGGATTTTCTCCGTTGAAAACGTCCGGATCGTAATGCCCTTCAGAGTTTTAAGTAGCTTATACGGTGTGATGGTTGTTTAAAGGCCGACCAGTGCTGGACCCTCCCGGAGCTGATGCTGACCCCGGGGAAAGGGAGGAGGGAGGCGAGCACTAGGCGCTGGGGCTGGCTGGCTTGCCTCCGGGCGACCCGTCCGTCCGCTCGTTGTTCAGTTCTACGATGTCCGTTTCCTTGGTGTCCAGAGTGGCCATGAGATACAGCAGGTCGGGGGAGGCTCGCGGGCCCGCCACAAAGTTGATGCCACTGGTCTCGGAGGACGTTTCTGGGTCGAGCAACAGGGGCGGCTCGGGCCCGCGGGCCTCCAGGGAGGTGTGGCTGGACTCCAGGAAGCCCGGGAGGCTCCACCGCTTGGGGAACGGGTCGTTGGCGAAAGGGTCTGCGCCGCCGGGGGCGAAGGGGAACAGGTCTGGCTCGGCTGGGGCCGAGCCGGGCTGGGGGCTGGGGGCTCGCGGAGGCGTCCCCTCCCCCGAGGGGAACACCATCAGCCTCAGGGGGTCGCCGGGCTGCCCGGGGCCGCCGGCCTGCACCCCGGTGAACTCGAAGCTCTGGAGGGAGGCGGAGGAGTCGCCCAGGTCCTCGGCCGCGGGCCCCGGGGCGGTGATGCGCACCTCGGGCACCTGCGGCATTTTGCCGGGCGAGGCCCGCAGGCTGGTCTGCGGGGTGAGGCTCTGCAGCGTGCTGGTGCGGCTCGTCTCCCGGATGGTGGACAGCTCGCCCAGGCTGGAGTGCAGCGCGGGGCCGCCGTCGGGGGCCAGGGGCTTCGGGGCGCGGCGCGGGCTGCGGGAGGGCACGTCCAGCAGGTCCCGGGCGGGGCTGAGGTCGCCGGGCGGCAGGAAGAAGGCGGAGCTGTCGCTGGCCTGCCGCGCGTAGCGCCGGCCGCGCGGGCTGCCCGGGTGCTCGTGGGCGCTCAGGAAGCGCTTGACGCGCCGGATCACCGAGCGGCGGTGGCCGTGCTTCTCGTAGTCCAGCCACTCCTCGCCGGGCAGGTCGGACCCGGACAGCCTGAAACACAGCGGGGCAGTGTGGGCTGCGGGGCGGTGTGGGCTGCGGCCCGGGGGTGGGGGATGGGGTCGGGGGATGGGGCGCAGAGCCTCAAAGGGGTGGACACGGGGGGCGCATTTTTGCGCTAAGGATTTGAGGTGGTCGGGAGGGTGACTGGCTTGAAAGTAGTCTCGCGGAGGGTCTCCGTGTGTGGTCACGGGATCTTTTTAAGCTCTGATAACCTGCCCAGCGTGCGTGGCTGGCTCAGAGGTTGAGCATGGACCTAGGTACGGTCCTAGGCCCGGCCAGGCCACATGCCCCGGGGGCGGGCTCAGTCCCCAGGGTGGGGCGTGCAGGAGGCCGCTGGTCAGTGATTCTCTCTCATCACTGACGCTTCTCTCTCTCTCCCACTTCCCCTTCCTTTCTGAAATAAAAAATAATAATAATAAAACAAACCAAATTACTGAGTACCCCAAAGAGATTTGTTGATGTGGGTTAACGTACCAGCAAGGATATGCAAGCACACATTCCATTACCTAATAAGTGATTACATCATCACTTAGCATGTAGCCGCTGGAAAATTCCACTCCACACTCAGAGAGGAAAAAGGCAAATGACATTTTAGCCGTACAAAGGTGGCTTTGCAACAGCTAGCAGTGCTGTATGATATATAGGGAGGTTGCTAAGAGAGTAAATCCTGAGAGTTCGCATCACAAGGAGAAGAAAAAAATTTTCCCTTTTTTCTTATTTTTCTTTTTTTTCTTTTTATTGTACCTGTATGAAAAGATGGTGGTAATTGTCTCACAATATAAATCAAACCATCATGCGGTGTGGTTTAAACTTAGACAGTGACATATATCAATTTATGGCTGCTGGGGATCTGCAGGAGTCCCCCAGACCATACTTTGAGAATCACTGGTGTAGAGATTTGAACATTAAACAAAAAGATAGAGTATGTGTTCTTTCTCCCTTATTACAGATGAACTAAGGTCATATTTTCCCAGGACCCATAAAACTCCCAAAACAATGGGTCATAGCTAAATTCAAGAAATGCAAACAAGAGCTAACATTTACTGACCTTCCATGAGGTAATTACTTATCACAGTAATCATGTGAGTTGGTATTGTTATTGCCACTCACACTTTACAGATGAGGAAGCAGGCTCAGAGAGAGAATCATTAAGGCGATGTAGTAGCGAGGGCCAGACCCCGAAGTCTGACTCCAAAGTCCTTGTCTTTACTCCCCTTGATACAAAGCCTAAAGAAGGAGTGTGGACCTTGTGGAAGGACTCACACTGAGGTTGGCCTCCTTGTGTGATTAGTCTGATAGATTTGCTATTGAGAATTTTTAACACTTAAGACACAAAAAAACTTACCCTCTTTAATCATCTCTGTCAAGGCTACAATAAAATGGATAATGGAGATAACAGTAAGGGCTACAGGGTAGTAAGGCTTCTCCTGCCTCATAGTACATGGCTGTTGGTCTCACATCTCTGTGGATTTACAGTCTTTTTTTTTTTAATATATTTTATTTTATTTTTTACAGAGAGGGATGGAGAGTTAGAAACATCGATCAGCTGCCTCCTGCACACTTCCTACTGGGGATGTGCCTACAACTAAGGTACATGCCCTTGACTGAAATCGAACCTGGGACCCTTGAGTTTGCAGGCTGACGCTCTATCCACTGAGCCAAACTGGTTAGGGCTGGAGTTACAGTCTTAATGAGGTTTGAAGAACTACTGAAAGCCAGGCCCTTAAACTGCCAGCACTTGTGTTGGCTCTGGGAGCAACAGAGATGGGGCTGTCCCAGGCCAGTGTTCACAGAGACATCCTTGGTGACAAGATGCTTTACCATGCCAGGTTCATTTTATGCAACACAAGGAAAAGGTAAGGACAGCATAATATTGGTGGAACCTGAAAGGGCAAAGGGCGCAGCCAAAAGAAAACCTGGTTTCTTGTGTTTATGAATAACAAATGGGTGATTGAGATGATTAACTGGCTAAATGTCCTGGAAGGGCATCGGATTACAGCCTTGAGCTGTTATTCTAAAGCCCCAGCAGTGCCCTTGGCTACCAGATAGCTCTGGCCCACTCTCTGCTCCGCATGGCTCAGATTCTGTTACACTGACTTGAGAAATGCAGACTCATGCTTCAGCAGCCCCGGTGACCCTGCTGGTTGGGTTTCACTGGGTCATATCTCCAGTCACACTTCAGGAACCCATGTCATCAGGGAGTTCACCAGAGGAGTGACAAGCGCAGTTGTTCACTAAGAGTGCCTCCCTAATGGGCTCTGGGAATCGAGGTGGACAGGCCTCTATCCTCCATTTGGGATCTGAACTTTTTTGTTCAGGATTTGTTTGCCTTAGCTCCTTCTAAACCACACAACTTGTAAGAATGACAAAGTTTCCTAGGAACAAAATGTATTATTATTACTTCAGAACTTTGGGAATCCTAAAAACAACACCACCCAAACTTTCTTACTATGCATTGATGTGGTGGATATGCACATTCAACCCAGGCAGAACGAGTAAGGCCTTGGGGTCACTAAGTGGTGAAAAATGCACCTGATGGAAAAAGCAAAAGGGCCAGTGTTCTCGCTAATGCTCTACTGATTTATCAACCGACATTGAGAGCCTGTTGCACCTTCCTGCCTCGTGAAACAGTGGTGTGGACACGTGAGATCTATCCACTTGCCCAACCAAATTTATTGAGCACCTACCAGGAACCAACTTATTGCATTAAGGACTGTATAACACAATTTAAAAGGAGGGCGAAGGCATGTACAGCTGACCCTTGAACAGCTTGGGGGTTAAGGGCACTGAAAATCTATCTATAACTTTTGACTCTCCAAAAACTTAACTACTAATGGCCCACTGTTGACCAGAAGCCTTATTGATAACAAACACCCAAATTAACACATATTTTGTATGTTACATGAGTTACATATTATCTTCTAACAATACAGTAAGCTAGAAGAAAGAAAATGTTATTAAGAAAATTATAAGGAAAACACATTTATTGAAAAAAAAGTCTCCATATAAGTGGACTCATGCAGTTCAAACCTGTGTTGTTCAAGAGCCAATTGCATATAAATAACGAGGAGCAAAGAAGGTGTTTGAGCTGGACTTTTGCTACTGAATAGGAATCAGGCAGAGAAAGGATGGATACTCCAGGTGAAAGAAGCAACTGGGCAAATAGGGTAGCAGGACAGTTTAGGGTAGCCACGACCCTTTAAGACAGCTCCTCATGTGGTGGTGACCCCCAACCATAAAATTATTTCCGTTGCTACTTCATAACTGTAATTTTGCTACTGTTATGAACTGTAATGTAAATATCTGATATGCAGGATGTATTTTCATTGTTACAAATTGAACATAATTAAAGCATAGGGATTAATCACAAAAACAATATGTAATTATATATGGTGAAATCTTTCTAATTACAAATAAATGAAATTTTGTCTTGAATTGTGGTGTAGCATGGGCAACAGTCTTCATATAACAACAGTAAACTACATCGCTACATTTTGCTACACTGAGGAGCGGTGTGTTGGTTCCTAAGACCATGGGAAATAGGTGTTTTCCAATAGTCTTAGGCGACCCCTGTGAAAGGGTCATTCCACCCCCAAAGGGGTCACGACCCACAGGTTGAGAACCACTGGCATAGAGGTAGAGAGGTAGCCTTGGGCTGTGATATGTAGGGTCTTACATGACAGGGACAGGGATTTGGAGGAGGCAGTGGAGAGCTCTGGATCGTCTTTGAGAATGGACAGCAGAGCTCGAGTGTGCCATTTGGTAGCAGTGTCCAAGTGGGAACAGCGACATGGGAAGCAGCATGAATGAGTGTTGTCAAACAGAAATGTTTTGAATAAGAAACATGACTTGGGAACTTTCCATACTTTTAGTCAGAAAATGAGGTTTCAGAAGGACACTTAGTGGTTTGTGATCTGGGGGGCAGTTTTATGAATCTCATGCTACAGTGATGAGGGAAGCCCTCCATTCTCTATGCTACCAAAGAACAGTGTGACGCCCACCCCATGATGAATCTAATGAACTTCCTTCTAAATGACACCTTCCATGACGGGTTCACTGCCAACATACAGTGCCCATCTCCTCTGTCTAATAGCTATGGTTCCCAATAGGACAGCAAAAACTGTGGTTTAAGAGCAAAATAGTTTAAGGCTTAGAGCATACAGAATAGCATGTAACTTAACACCATCAATAGGTTCTATGACTTGAAGTGAAATGACAAATGAGGAAACTGATTTTACTATAATCTAATTGACATAAGACTTAAGCTCCCATGGCACCTCATAAACTTTGTAATAAAATGATGTTGAACGAGATGACATTATTCAAGGACCTGCTGTACTTGAAATTATTTTTATTTCCCAGCTGGGAGGCTTGGGTGTATTTTTTAGGTCCATTTAGACTTTCTGCTTCCCAATATTTGATTTTTAATGTGTACCCATAGTATTGGGTTAGTACAATTCTGAGGCCCAAATACAATACCACTTAAAATACCTCCAAACAATTATAGCAGAAATATCATATGATAGAATGTCAGAATCCTCATTATATTGCTCTATATTAGAGAAGGTCAGCTGAAAAAGCTGGGTCTTATATTCTGGAATTCACTTGGACTGAGGTAGGCAGGTAATTAGAGATAGGGGGACATTCACGGAAAGTGCCATGCAGCCATTAATGCCCAGAGGTGAAATTTGAGAACTGCGTCTGTGGTAAGAAAAATGATTTATTTTGGTACCTTGCAGACCCAGGATTGCTGCTGTCCAGGCTGTGTGACCTTGGGAGACCCACTTAACCTCTCTGTGACTTTGCATCATTTGGTAATCTGGTGACAGGTTTGCCTTACTCTACCTGCTTTGCAGGTTGTTTGGCAGTCCCAAAGAAGTGATCAGTATGTGGAAAAGCTTTAAAGAGTAGGAAGGGTATAAAAGGAGCTCTTTTCAATGGTGGCTTTTGAATCATCATTGACATATTGCACATGATTGGAGGAAATAATAGTGTCTGCTTTAAGGTCACTTTCTTTTCTTCTTTAAAAGTGTTCTTTAAAAAATGTTACTACAGAGACAAACCAAGATGGCAGCATAGGTGAACACCTAAACTTCTGCCTCACACAACAATTTCAAAACTACAGCTAAAAGGTGGAATGAACATCATCCACAACCAAAGAAAAGCTGGCGGAGTGGAAATTTTACAACTAGAAGGAAAGAGAGAGGCTCATGGAGACACAGAGGAGCTGCAAAAAACTGAGGTTCAGAGATACCTGCATGGAGAGGATGAGCAACGGAGTGCCTGGCTGGCTTCCTCTTGCGGAAGGGAGACAGAAACTCCCAACTGCACTGAACCCCAGTTTCAGGCAAGACTCATATGGGGGGAAGTCTGGATTGTCATGAAAAGGGAGGAGTGCATGGAAACTTAGGGGAGCTGTAAAAGGTAGAGGTCTGGAGGCGCATGAAAGTGAGCACTCACAGAGGGCTGACTGCTGATTGTGTCACTGGCTTTCTCTAGTGGGAGGAAGATGGAACCTCCCAGCTGCACTGAACTCCACTTCTGACTGCACTGAACCCCATTTTAGGGTGAGACCCTGGGAACCCAGAGTGCACAGAAACTCAGGGAACAGGAAAGGCAGAGGTCTGGAGGCAAGCGCATGCACACAGCTATTACCGAGGGACACAGAACCAGGGGCCATGTAGGGCAGGTCTGACGGGAAGCCAAGGCTATCTGCTCAGCCCTGAGACTCCATCCCATCGAAGCTGAACAGAGAGGCTTTTTCAGTTTTGCAAGTCTTGTATCATAAGGCTGACTCTAGCACAGTAGTTTTCCGGGCAGCGGCATAGACACAGCTGATCCTCACAACCATTTGGCTTGGAGGTCAATTACCCCTAGTGATACCAACAATAATCAAGAATTAACTACAACAAGACTGTACACACAGTTCACAAAGGGGTGCACCAAGAGAGTCCACCTCAGGTAAATGGGGAGGCAGAGCTACTGGACCATATAGGACCTAGCTCACAAAGCTACTCTACCAAGTCAGGGAAGCAGCAAAAATGCAGAGACAAAGGAACATATCACAAATAAAAGAAATGGAGGAAAACAAATGACTGGATATAGAGTTCAAAATCACGGTTATGAGGTTTTGCAAAAATTTCCTAGAAAAGATGGATAAATTTAGTGAGACCCAAGAGGAGATAAAAAAGAACCAACTAGAGATGAAAAAGGACCAACTAGAAATTAAACATACACTGACTGAAATAAAAAATATTATACAGAGAACTAACAGCAAACTAGAGAAAGAGAAGAATCAAGTCAAGGATTAGAAATACAAAGAAGCAGAAAACACTCCACTGGAAAAGCAAAAAGCAAAAAGAATCCCAAAATATGAAGATAGTGTAAGGAGCCTCTGGAACAACTTCAAGTGTACCAACATCAGAATTGTGGGGGTGACAAAAGAAGAGAGACAGCAAGATACTGAAAACTTTCCCACCTGATGAAAGAAATAGACTTACAGGTCCAGGAAGTGCACAGAACCCCAAACAAAAGGAATCCAAAGAGAAATACACCAAGACACATCATAATTAAAATACCAAGAGCAAAAGACAAAGAGAGAATATTAAAAGCAGCAAGAGAAAAACAGTTCATTACCTACAAGGAAGCACCCATACAATTGTCAGCTGATTTCTCAACAGAAATTATGCAGACCAGATGGAAGTGGCAAGAAATATTCAAAGTGATGAATAGCAAGAACCTACAACCAAGATTACTCTACCCAGCAAAGCTATCATTCAGAATTGAAGGGCAGATAAAGAGCTTCACAGATAAGAAAAAGCTAAAGGAGTTCATCAACACCAAACCAGTATTATATGAAATGCTGAAAGGTACTCTTTAAGAAGAAGAAGAAGAATAAAAAGGTAAAGATAAAAATTATGAACAACAAATACATATCTATCAACAAGTGAATCTAAAAATCAAGTGAATAAGAAACCTGATGAACAGAATAAACTGGTGAATATGATAGAATCAGGGACATAGAAAGGGAGTAGACTGACAGTCCTCAAGAGGAAAGTGGTTTGGGTAGTGGGGGAAAGGACTAGACAAAAATCGTACACCTAAGGATGGGAACAATAGGGGGCGGGGAGTAAGGACAGAGGGAGGGGTGGGCACCAGGTGGAGGGGAGCTATGGGGGGAAAAAAGAGGAACAAATGTAATAATCTGAACAATAAAGATTTATTAAATAAAAAAAATGTTACTACACCTTGGAGCTGCCACCTAACAACTAACACATTAGAAGGGATGACTATAACAGTCATTTAATAGTAAGACGAAGGCCCTGAATAAATGAAGAGGAAATATAAGGATGAGGAAGCTGGATTATTTGAGGGAAGGGCGGTAGAACCAATCAGGTGGGACTGCCCTAACTTTGACTATCAATGTTGTGTTTTGTGCTATTTGCACACATTGCCAAACCCTGCAGCACACATTTGTTGCACAATATTAATCATCCACACTGAAATATCGAAAAAGTGAGCATGGGAAAGGTTGTGCCATGTATTGTGCTATTTTTAAAAATACATTTTTATTTTTTTATATTTTTCATTTTTATTGATTTTTAGAGAGAGAGGAATGGAGAGGGATAGAGACATAGAAATATTGATGAGAGAAGAACATCATCGACCAGCTGCCTCCCCTTGCACTGTCTCTATTGGGGATTGATCCCACAACCTGAGCATGTGCGCTGACTGGAAATCGACCTGGCAACCTCTTAGTTCCTAGGCCAACGCTCAATTGCTGAGCCACATGGGCCAGGCTGGGCTATTTTTGAAGAGGATGAGTAGAGTAGGTGCAGGAGAAAGAAGAGGTTATGGTAAGCTTGTCAGGCTAGTTTAGTCTGCAAGGAGGGAAAGCATCACTTATTTGTACAGATCATTGTCTGGATTGGTGTCTGCGTTCTTTAATTTCAAGTGTCAAAAAAAAAAAACCCACCCAATTAAAAAAAAATCTCTATTGAGCACCTACAAAACCATAAGCCCCACAGCCTTCTGTGCCAATTTCAAATCTCTGAGAGCAGCAGCAGCAGGAGTCTAATGAAGATCTCTTGCAAAGGTGCTTGGGCTGGGAAGGGGTGCAGAACACTGTCTGCCTCCTGTGGCCAAAGAAGAGGCAGGAGACAGGATGTCTGAATGGCCGCCCTTTTTCAGACTTCCTGGGGAGTCTCATATGGAAAGACCGAAAACTGTGCGGATGACACTCATAAAGCGAATGCATTGTTTTCAAAGCTAGCTTCCTGCCAAGCAACCCTTGTCCTAGAGTGAGTAGGGAAATATAAGCTTCAAAAGACTGAGGGATAAAACTGGATGACGCTTAATTTTTCTTCTCTGTGTCACTGTGAAAGTGGTGTTTTGACCACTTAAATTCTAATCATAGGAGGTCATTTTAATAGAATCAAAGTTAGAAAATTTAGGAAAATTATACTTAATAGGAGTTCTTCTCACTTCAGATTTATTATTTGCCAATTGCTAGTATCCCCCAAATCAGGCGACTGCGTTGGAGGGAGCTGATCATTTGTCTGAAAATCTGTCAGGACAAAAAGGAACAGTGTGCGGAGGAGCATTTACTCACCGGCAAGCAAAATGTACACTTCAAACCCATTAGAGGCCAATGCTGTTATTTTTAACCTTCTGCACCGCAGAATCACCTCAACGCTACAGTCAAGGACTTATAAGACAGGCAAGGTAACCCTCACATGGAACTGGGAGGTGTGGGGCTAAGCACTGTGAGGAAAATCCAGTGGACGGAAGGGTGTATCTTCTCAGCCCTCTCTGCTTTCCCTTGCTGGGGACACTTCCAAACCAGTGGAGCATCGTGAGAGGAGCGCTTAGCTCAGAAAGCTGCAAACAGGGCTCGCAACCCTACTGCTGCCTCTCCATTACCTCTGCTAGTTTGGACTAAGCATTACAGCAAATCTGGTTAAAGAATAGGCATATCATGCCCGACGTTACAACTCTGGTTATGCTCCTCTGGCCTCCACTGGCTGATGCAAAGAGAAATAATGGCCCCAAATAGAGGTTCACCTAATGTCCCCCACCTTTCAATATGACTGTACTCTATAGTTTTGTTAGAGAAGAAAATCAAGCCATCTGTACCTCTCTTATCATTTAGGAAGTTAGAGCACCAATGGTGGTCCCCATGTCAGCATATGGAAGAACCCCCGAGTTATTTATAAAATTATAAACTTCATCCAGGTTCATCTCCTTGGGAGGTTCCATCTCTCCTTTCTCTCTGGTGCATTAAATGCAAATCAATGTTCCAAGAATACATTTCTGTTCAAGTTAGTGATTCAGAATTCCAGATATTCTTGGTTGTCTGTGATACACTGATGCAATATTATGTTTTTCCTTGTAAAGTGAAAAGTTTTAAAATAGTTGGCTAAGAAATTCAAATAAAACACCCATCTGGAAATATACTCAACCATCCTATATAATAAGAGCATAGTATGCAAATTGTCCCCTCTGACAGGGAGTTGTCCTGGTGTTTGACCAGGGAGTGGGGCCAGCCAGAGGAGGGGTGAGAGGACCCGTCCAGCGTCAGCCATTAGGGACCCTACCAGTGCAGGAATTTCATGCACTGGGACTCTAGCACTTTAATAAAGTCTTTCTTTGCTAAAATACATATTTTGGTATATTTGAGCTAATATCATTAAGATACTTCTGATCTTCTATATAATTCTAAATGCTCTGTACATATTTGTATAATTGCAAAAAAGTAATTTTATTATTGCTATATATTCTTAGAATTTTGGGATGAAGATAGAGGAGTAAAAGTCATTATTTTTGGGTAAGTGGCTACAGTTTCACAGTAACACGTAAATCTTAAACTCCTCAACTCCCAAATAGGAATAAATTTCTAGAAAAATTTGAATATTTTTACTCTTTACTAAGTGGATCCTTAATTGGCTTCTTGAACACATTGCTTAAGATCACTGTAAGTGTGAGATGTTGAAATGTATGAATCATGGCAGAAAGCCCAACAGAACAGACTTTTAAAAACAGGATTGCAGTCAGCAGTCTAAGGTTCACCGGCAGAGCCAGTGCTTTTAGATTCAGACAGAGTTAGTAAACCTCATACCCTCATGACACTCATGAGTGATCCATTTCAAAATCAGTTACTGCCTTCTCCAAGATTTTGAATTCTTTTGTTGCTACAATTGGGCATGTTATTAGGGTTTACCAATGTCTTTAAGAAATTATTGCTTCTACACTCTTGGTCATTTTGATTTACAAGACAGGATTAAAGTGAGTTATGAGACTTCAGATTTTTAATTTCCATATATTCCATTCCTCAGAGACTTAACAAGTTGTGCTAATGGATAATCCCAAGCATTTAAAAAATGATAAGAATTTTGGAGCAACTTGTGGCTGTATAATTGAAGACAAGCATTCTACCTCAAGCCAGCTATGTGGTAGGCTAGGCCTGCAACTTATTTTTTGTTGTTTGTTTTAAACAGAAATTTATTTTCAGCAATGCTGGCTTGAGTTTAAGCATTCTAAGTTTGTTTTGGGGAAGTGAGGTTTATGAAACAGAGTGTTTGCTTCTGGTATATTTGAACTTATATCATTAAGAATACTTGTGATCTACTATATAATTTTATTTTGTTGTAAAAGAAGGCCCATTGTTTTTAGAGCTTGGGTATATTTTATGAACAACTCTTCTTTTGATTGTTTTCAGGAATTTTAAAAATCTTGGTTAATAGTGTCTCTATGGCTAAATGAATGAAAAGATGCCTTAATTAAAACAGCAGATCAGGGAGAATCTAAGATGGCGGCATAGGTAAACACCTACACTGCTGCCTTGCACAACAATTTCAAAACTACAACTAAAAGACAGAACGGACATCATCCAGAACCACAGGAAAGCTGGCTGAGTGGAAGTTCTATAGCTAGAAGGAAAGAGAGGGGCTCACAGAAACCCAGAGGAGCTGCAAAAAGCTGAGGTACAGAGATGCGCGCGTTGAGAGAGCGGGTGCCGGTGTACCTGGCTGGCTTTCTCTGGCAGGAGGGAAACGGAGACTCCCAATGGCATTGAACCCCTTATCTTACGACACTAACCCCAGATCCAGCCGAAACTCATACGGGGGGAGTTTGGACTGTGAAAAGGGAGAGGTGCCCGGAAATTTAGGGGAATTGCAAAAGATCAGAGGTCTGATGGCGCACACGGCACTGCGCAGAGGACAGATTGCTGATTGTGCCGCTGGCTTTCGCGAGTGGGCAGGAGACAGACCCTCCCAACTGTGCCACTTCTGAATCCACTGGGCCCCTGTTTCCAGTGAAACCCTGGAGACCTAGACTCGTGTGGTCCTGGAGCGCAGGGGAGCTGGAAAGGCAGCGGTTAGAGGTACTGCGGGCACGCACGCGTGCGCACAAGGACCGCTCCAGCGATTACTCAGTGATGTGAGTCTCAGGGGCCGTGGAGGGCAGGGCCGACTGGAAGGCAAGGCGGTCCCTTAAGCCCTGAGGCTCCACACATCCCAAGCTCAACAGAGGCTTCTTCGGTTTTGCAAGTCTGGTATCATAAGGCTGAATTCAACACAGAAGTTTCCCCAGCATAGTGAAAATGCCGAGACAAGAGAAGGGATCACAAACAAAAGAAATGGAGGAAAAAAAACGACTGCATATAGAGTTCAAAACCACACTTATAAGGTTTTTCAAGAATATGCTAGAGAAGTTGGATAAAGTTAGCGAGAGCCAAGAGGAGATGAAAAAGGACCAACTAGAGATGCAAAAGATCCAACTAGAGATGGAAAAGGTCCAACTAGAGATTAAAAAGGACCAACTAGAAATTAAACATACATTGACTGAAATAAAAAATATTATACAGAGTCCTAACAGCAGACTAGAGGAAGGCAAGAATCAAGTCAAAAATTTGAAATATAAAGAAGCAAAAAACACTCAACTGGAAAAGCAAGAAGAGAAAAGAATCCAAAAATGTGAAGATAATGTAAGGAGCCTCTGGGACAGCTTCAAGCGTACCAACATCAGAATTGTGGGGGTGCCAGAAGAATAGAGGGAGCAAGATATTGAAAACCTATTTAAAGAAATAATGACTGAAAACTTCCCACATCTGGTGAAAGAAATAGACTTACAAGTCCAGGAAGCACACAGAACCCCATATAATAGGAGTCCAAAGAGGACCACACCAAGACACATCATAATGAAAATACCAAGAGCAAAAGACAAAGAGAGAATATTCAAAGCAGCAAGAGAAAAACAGTTCATTTCCTACAAGGGAGCATCCATACGACTGTCAGCTGATTTCTCAACAGAAACGATGCAGGCCAGACAGGAGTGGCAAGAAATATTCAACGTGATGAATAGCAAGAACCTACAACCAAGAATACTCTATCCAGCAAAGCTATCATTCAGAATTGAAGGGCAGATAAAGAGCTTCACAGAGAAGAAAAAGCTAAAGTAGTTCATCAACTCCAAACCAGTATTATATGAAATGCTGAAAGGTACTCTTTTAGAAGAGGAAGAAGAAAAAGGTAAAAGCCAAAAAATTATGAACAACAAATACATATCTATCAACAAGTGAAACTAAAAATTAAGTGAATTAAAAATTTGATCAACAGAATAAACTGGTGAATATAATAGAATCAGGAGCACAGAAAGGGAGTGGAGTGATAATTCTCAGGGGGAAAGGGGTGAGGGGTGTACAGGGAGAGACTGGACAAAAATCATACACCTGGATGAGGTCAATGGGAGGGAGGTAAGGGCAGAGGGAAGGGTGGGAGCTGGGTGGAGGGGTGCTATGGAGGGGAAAAAGAAACAAATGTAATAATCTGAATAATAAAGATTTAATTTAAAAAAACAAAAAACCCCCCAGCAGATCAGAAAGTGTTTTACATTATGACAAAAGAATATACTAATCAGATTTAAATGATATCTCATCTGTATGATGGGAAAAGAGATCAATTAGAAAGATTTATTTTCAATTCTCATTTAATTAATAACATGGTTTGTTAAGTGGACAGTACTGGCCAGAGAATAATCAACAGTATTTATGAGATGCTCAAGACAAGTATATTTAGGAAAATTAATATTTTTATAAATAAAAATTTCTATTTTGCATGCTTTGTTCAGATTTTCAACTGGCCTTTTTTCATTGAAAGTGGTTATTCTGAGGCTGATTTTTAGTGTGCCCCATACAAAGATTGGGAGCTAGAAATTCAGCACTCATTTAGTGTTAGAAATTATTAAATTCTAGAGGCCTGGTACACAAAATTCATATATGGGAGGAGGGGGGTATCTTTCTGCCCAGCCTGCACCCTCTCCATTCTGGGATCCTTTGGGGGATGTCTGATTGCCTGTCTAACTGGGCAGTTGGACATCCCTCTCACAATCCAGGACTGCTGGCTCCCACCTGCTTGCCTGCCTGCCTTCCTGATTGCCTCTAACTGCTTCTGCCAGCCTGATCACCCTCTAACCACTCCTCTGCCAACCTGATTGATGCCTAACTACTCCCCTGCCAGTCTGTTTGCCCCTAGCTGCCCTCCCTTGCAGGCCTGGTCCCTCCCAACTGCCCTCCCCTGCTGGCCATCTTGTGTCCAAATGGGGGCAGTCATCTTTGACCACATGGGGGAAGTCATCTTGTGTGTTGGAGTGGTGGTCAATTGGCATATTACTCTTTTAATTAGATAGGATAGATGCCTGGTGCATGGGGGAGCCAGCTGGTTTGCCCTGAAGGGTGTCCCGGATCAGGATGAGGGTTTTTTGGGGGCTTGGGGCACTCGAATTGGAGCACAGGTAGCACCTGCAGTCTAACTAGAGGCACCCCAATAATCCTCTGCCCACCAGTAGTGCTGGGTTCTCTTCTTTTACAAGTTAGCTCTTCAAATACTTTGCGTTAATCAATGGTGGGAGTGGAGAGGAAGGTTAAAACATATTTAATGACCTAAAAACAAACTCAAGAAGAGCATCTATTAATTTTCAAAACTGCAAAGGTTGCCAGATATCCATGAAATTGCCACTGCAGAATGCACTAAAAATGCTGAGTAGTGCAAACAACATGGGGACATTACTATTCCTGGAGACTGAGCAACTGGCTGGGTGGGTACGAGCTCCCTGGCCTGGAAGAAGCTCTGGACAGCAGAGTCCAGGCTCAGCAGTCTCTCTGGAGGCAGGAGCAAGTCTAGTGTAGGCACCCCTCTCTAAGGTGTCCTTGAGGAATGGGCAAACCTCCTGGCTCCTGAATAGCCTTATTATACATATACCACAGCGCCTGACTTTCTGCTTCGTCATCCTTTCCTTTGCGTCTTGAAGGGTTTTCAGCCTCAGAGGCTCCTTGGGAGGAGCATAAAAATCACTGCTTATGGGGGCCAGAGACACTCGGCTAACAGCAAAGCCTTACAGAAATAGGACTGAAGCTAGGTATCCTGATAGTGTTGAAAACAAGACAAAGGTTGGGAGGGGGAGGTAGAAGACAGGATGGGGGATCAATGTGAAGGCAGTAGACTTGAGTTGGGGTAGTAAACCCACAATACAATATACAGATAATGTATTATAGAACTGTGCACCGGAAACCTGTATAACTTTATTAACCACTGTTACCCCAATACATTTAATAAAAAGAAATAAAAACAAGACAACAAGCTTCAAGTTGCTTATGCTAAGCCCCACATCACCAAATGGAGTCTTAAATATAGTTCCAGCTCTCCCAGAAATGAGGATCTTCAACCAGTCCATCTGGACTCCCCTGCAGAGCACTAGTTACATAATCTGCCTGCTAGGCCCTGGCCACCCTCTAAAGGAAACCTTGCAATAAGCAACCTGCTTAGCTGCAAAGACTTCCTTGTTCCTGTTCCTTTCTGTCTATAAAAGTCAGCTCCTTGGGGCTCCTTTCTATCTGTTAGATTGAACGCTGCCTAATTCATGAATCACTGAGTGAAGCCAATAGGATCTTCACAATGTACTCAGTTGAATTTTGCTTTTTATTTTTTTAAGATATATTTTTATTGACTTTTTACAGAGGAAGAGAGAGGGATAGAGAGTTAGAAACATCGATGAGAGACATCAATTAGCCGCCTCCTGCATGCCCCCTACTGGGGATATGCCCGCAACCAAGATATAGGCCCTTGACTGGAATCGAACTGGAGACCCTTCAGTCTGTAGGCCGACTCTCTATCCACTGAGCCAAACCGGCTTCGGCTGAATTTTGCTTTTTAAACGACAAGGAAAGAGGAGGGCTGAAAACTGGGGAGAGGGGAATGAAGGGTCACCAGTGGCAACTACAAGATGCAAACTCAAGTCTATTCCCTCAGGGAACAACAAGCCACTCTTTGCCCAAAAGTTATAGGAAAAATTCCACAAGTTTTTTCCTTTTTCTGTAATGTTTGGGAAGGCTTCTTACTTTTCTAAGTTTGCCCATATTCTTTTCAAGTTACTTGGAAACTGTGGCATCTGCCTTCAGCAAAAATACTTACACTTCCCCCTTATTCACACATTTCTTAAAAATCAAATACATTATCAAATTTAATGAAATTATTCAAGAACTGTGCATGATTTACCTCAGGCCTGAGCCCATTTATTTAAAGCCTGTATATAGGGACAGATTGTTATGTTAAAACCAGGAAACAGAGAAAGATTTATATACTAAACACAGTTGGGTTGAATTATAATCTTTTAAAAAATATCCTTACCCAAGGATATGTTTATAGATTTTAGGGAGAGGAAGAGAAAAAGAGAGAGGGAGAAACATGGATGTGGGGGAGAAACATGCATGTGAGAAACATCGATCAGTTATCTATTGCATGTGCCCCTGCCAGGGATCAAAGCCAAAGCCTAGTATGTGCCCTGGCCGGGAATCGAACCAGAAACCTTTTGGTGTTCGGGATGATGCTCCAAACAACCAAACCACCTGGCCAGCGTGGGTTGAATTATAATCTTAGGGAAAACTTTTGATAAAACTCATGTCATTCTTTAAGATTTGCTTGTCTCCAAGTAGTCTAACACAGAGTCCGCACATGGTACATGCTCAATAAACAGTTTTAAAAAGTGCATTTAATTATGGTAGAGTCAAACAATAAAAGACTACATAACTAAACTATCTTCAAATTGCACAGGGAGAAAAAGATAGTTTCACAACTATTGGAGACATTTGCTGTGATACAAAAACAATGTAAAAATGCAAATTGCTCCAAATCTCTCTCTCTCTCTCAGACACACACACACCCCATATTTAAATCAGAAACTACAGCTCTTTAATCTCTAACTCCTTTGGGTATGTTAAATATATATAAACTTTATAAGATACTGATAATTGAAAGTTGTAATGAAAGTAATGTTAAGAATATGGCAAAAAATTATCATATACTTATTTTCTAAACAAGGATGATTTTTTTAAAAATGCACTTACGCCATTTGGACTGTTGAACCCAGAAATGAGGGTATGCAGTAGTCAGCAGCTGCCAGTGTATATGGGGGGCGAGCAGCAGAATCGTCCCAGTAAATGTCTTTCTTCATCTTGGGTAAGCTCATGTGCATTTCATCCACAGCTAAAAGAGAGACCTGAAAGCATTGTTGCAGTGTTAGCATCACCCAGATATGCACTGTAGAAAGAAAGAGAAGACGTTTCGGAGGGTGGATGGGAGTTGGAGTGGGTGGAGCACAGCCCAATGAGTGAATATACAAATGTCTGTGGTTTGTATTTGCTGCAACCAGGCCTGCTGCAGAGAGTGGGGCCATGAAGCTGCCCAGATAGGGCTCATGGAGCCACATGCCTCTGAGTGGAGGAATGAGAGGCACCCTCTTCTTTGCTCAGAATTACCATATTGCCTATCCTGGCAGCACCCATCCATTCCAGATGCTGCAGGAAGCTGAAGATCCTCAATCTCCCACTCTGTGGATTCCATAAACACCTTTGTACTTGATATCATTTCTTATATGCCTTGAGCACTTGTTTGTTGTTTGTTTGTTTGAAAAAAAATGTATCAACACCCTGTCCTGCTTGGGGCTCTAGTAGTCTCTCCTCTTGACTTTGACAAACTGATGCATGAATGACTTATGAACCCTCTGGGAACCCAAGTTTTACAGAGTGAGTGGCCACGGCTTCCTCCCTGGCAGACGGACAGTGTGATTACTGAGGGAGTGGATGGAGACGATGTGACCGCCAGGTGACCCAGGATCTGGACCTCAGCAATTGGAGGATCCTCACCTGACTGTCCTGGAATGTACGTCTTGGTCACAGTGGAGCTGCTCTCAGGGATGCAGGCTGGAGAGAGCAATGTGTTGTGGAGGCCATCAGAAGAGTATACCTGACTGCACCCAGCCAGTTAAGGCCTCTGTATAAACTTTGAAGCTTCTGCAGGTGGGTGAGGAGATATGCTGATCTGGTGATCACCCAAGACAAGCCTCACAGGTATGCAAGTGTCCCATTGCCTATTAAACCTGCTGCCTGCCAATCTGGAGTGGCCTGCCTCTTTCACCAGTCTCTCCTTGCCTTCCCTGTAGGGGGCCAGTTTGCAAACCAACAGTGATAGATGGTGAAATGTTTAAACCTGTTTAAGAGCCAAGTAAGGGCTTGAAACAAATAGAGCTGAAGATCTTCCATAGGCTGTGGTTCTCAGGGGAGAGAATGGTCTGAGGCGAGCATCTCCCTTATCTTACGCTGGTTCTTCATGGAAAACCTCTGTGGGAAGGTCTCCATGGTGTAATGCAGGAGGATCTGAGATACGGGCCAGTATGGTCCAGGCTCCCAGTATCCAGCTGATAGACATCTGAAAGCAGGGACCTACGTGACATGAGTTTGGGAACTCACATCAGATTGCGTCTGGCTGCCATTATGTCACTGTTAACCTCTCTGGGTGGCAATGAAAACATTAAAGAATGCATTTAATATATTGTTTTGTTTTTAGGTGGAAGAGGCTATATAACATCTATCTATCTATCTATCTATCTATCTATCTATCTATCTATCTATCTA
>JAAGEH010000304.1:12497424-12551813 GCA_011751065.1 Lasiurus cinereus
CTATCTATCTATCTATCTATCTATCTATCTATCTATCTATCTATCTAAAAGCCTAATATGCAAAGTGTCCTCTCAAGAGTTTAACCAACAGGGAGTTCAATTGCTCGCCTTGACATGTGCTGACCACTGGGGGCAGTGTGGAATGAAAGAAGGTGTCGGCTGGCAGCTGGCAGCCTGTAGCCACTAGGGACCCTACCCATGCATGAATTTCATCCACTGGGCCTCTAAAAAAAGAAAACTGGCTTGAAATTCTACTTAAAAGGGGCTACATCTCTCCAGAACTGAGATCCAGGAGCTGTGAGGTTTCAGAAGGACCTCGGACAACATTCTGAAGGGCCAAACCCCCTTTATTTGTGGCTAACAGTTGGACCAAAGTTCAAGGGCCTGCATTCAGGGTCTGTTTGGATTTAAAATGGCACAAGTAATTTATTATCCAATAGAGGCCCGGAGCACTGGTGGGATCCCTCAGCCTGGCCTGCACCCTCTCGAAATCTGGGACCCCTCGGGGATATCAGACTGCCGGTTTCAGCCTGATCCCCGCAGGCCAGACTGAAAACCTGCAGTCTGACATCCCCCCAGGGATGTGTAGTGCGTAAAGCGGCAGGCAATCAGGGAGGAGCCGGAGCCAGGGCTGGGTGCCACTCCCACTTACCCTGGCCCCTGCTGCACCTGCCACTGCGACACTCAGTCGCGCTGCCATGGAGGTGGGAGAGGCTTGTGCCCCCGCAGCAGCAGCAGCAGCGCTCGCCAGTCGTGAGCCTGGTGTCTGGTGCCCGTAGGTTAGTTGAGCAGCACTTCCGCTGTGGGAGTGCATGACCACCGGAAGGCAGTTCCTGCATTGAGCATCTGCCTCCTGGTGGTCAGTGCTCATCATAGCTACTGGTTGGACAGTCACTTAGCCTTTTATATATATAATATATATGGAAAGAAAAGCTCATCTCACCTGCAAATTTCTGTCAATGCACCAATTCGTTTCAAAATCATCATCATCTTCTCCGAAAGGGTTGATGAGCTGCTCAGCCACCTGCAGTAAGAACATAGACCAAGTCAGCCACGATGCTGTGAGGACACAGAGTGAAGGTTGAAGAGGATTCTCTGCTTTCTGTTGTCCCTTCTATCAGGTGAAGCCTAGAGGGGGACGACGCAGATATTTACAGCAAACGAGACCTGCCTCTTACTGCCTACCCCACCAGCCTGGTTGCCTCCAACTTCGCCCCTGCTGGTCTGGTTGTCCCATGCAGCCTGGTTGTTCAGTCGTTTGGTTGTCCCAGACCAGGAATGATGCACCTGCATGGGCAGGTTCTCAGTGGATCTATTTATAGGGCTTTTAGAAGTCCTATAATCGATTTTCAGGTACAAATCAAATCACTGAGTATGGAAGGAGCCCTGACAGTGTGGGAGCCACGGCACTAGGCACTTTGAGGGGTGCACAACCTGTGCTCTTAAAAATTTTTGAAGGCCCAGCCGTCGAGACAAAATGTAAACATGGGGAAGGTTGAAACAGCAAAGAAAGACAAATCACAATGAATGAAATAATATAAGGAGCTGTATAATTATTGGACATAACTGTTAAATAAATGAGTCCAAGCTGAAATTTGTTTTACCCTAAAGGATTTAGTGAGTTAGTTTTCCTACTGGGAACAGTTTAGTAGCTTCACATATATCTTACAATAGTTGGTCAATTCTTACCATGTTCCTATATTGAATAGCCTTCTTGATGAGAGATTTAGATGGCAAATATGATTCACCTGTTAGTCTCATTTTTTAGTAATTCCCTTTGATTTTTATTATCTGGGTGTGTGAGTGATTTTTCATTGGGCCTAAATGGGAAAAAATTTACAAGTGTATAAAATAAAGGCACCATTGATTAGTAGTTTCTAGATTCTGAGATTATTTGGTAGAAAAATCTACCTATTTAGTTTTTAGGATTTAAGTCTAACTACTTAGAGCAGTTGTTCTCAGCCTTGACTGAACATCAAAATCACCTGGGGAGCTTTAAAATGAGTGGTGCCTGGGTCCCTTCCTCCCAAAATTCTCATTTAATGGGTGAGAGGTTGAACCCAGGCATCAGTGTTGGGTAAAGCCCCCAGGAGACTTTAACGAGTGGCCAAGGGTGAGAACCATCACCCCCCATATTCTAAGGGACAGCTCTAGCCAGGGCATGAATCAGTCAGCCTCATAGCAGCATTCATGTCGAGGTCATTGACTGCAAGTTCTAAGGGGCTCTCTGACTTTTCTTGTCTGGGGGTTTCCTTAAATTACATGGGCGGCTAGATGGGTCTTGAAACTATTTCTATTATATTTAGAATTTCACTTTTATGGGATCAGTCCCACATGTAGTAGTAGAGTCTACATTTAACTACCAAAATGATATCTATGTCTTCAAATTAACTATCTCACAAAAGTATTTTTTCACTTTCTTGGAGGCTCCATTTCCAGCAAATAACTGAATAATATACTGTTCAAAAGGTTAGGTGAATTTTCTACACTGTGAAAAGAGTGATAAGTATTAGAATGGTGTAGATAAAATAGCTGTTTAGAAATTGAGATACAATCTGAGATGAGAAAACTCACTTCTCTTTGGGCTGCCTCTCTCTTAATGGAGCTAAGATTGGTTTTTCATATATATACTAGAGGCACAGTGCATGAAATTCATGCATGGGAGGAGGTCCCCTCAGCCCAGCCTGCACCCTCTCCAATCTGAGACACCCTCACAATCCTGGACCACTTGCTCCTAATCGCTCACCTGCCTACCTGCCTGGTCACTCCTAACTCCCCTCCTCACTGGCCTGATCACCCCCCTCACTGCCTCTGCATGCTAGCCTGATTGCTCTCAACTTCACCCCTAACTGCAACCTCCCTTACTGGGCTAGTCACCCCTCACTATCCCCCTCTGCCATCTTGGTCACCTCTAACTGCCCCCCTCCCCCCAGCCAGCCTGGTTGCCCCTCACAATCCCCCCCTCACCCCCCGCCGACCTGGTAACCCCATGCAGCCTGCTGTTCAGTCATTTGGTCGTCCCTCACTAACCCTTCTGTCAGCCTGGTCACCTCATGCAGCCTGCTGTTCAGTCATTTGGTTGTCCCTCACTAACCCTCCTGTCAGTATGGTCATAGGAAGCCATCTTGTGAGGATGTGATGGTCAATTTGCATATTACCTCTTTATTATATAGGATATATTTTAAAATAAAGAATCAATTCTTCCTTAAAAATATATTGCCATTGATTTCAGAGATAAGGGGAGAGGGAGACAGAGATAGAAACATCAATGATAAGAGAGAACCACTGATCAACTGCCTCCTGCACACCCCATACTGGGGATCAAGCCCGCAACCCAGGCATGTGCTCTGATGAGGAATTGAACTGTGACCTCCTGGTTCCTAGGTCGATGCTCAACCACTGAGCCATGCTGGCCTGGATAATATTTTTTCTTTAAAAATATTTTATAAAAGAGCTCAGCTGGTGTGGCTCAGTGGTTGAGCATTGACCTATTAACCCAGGAGGTCAGAGTTTGATCCCCGGTCAGGGCACATGACCGGTTTGCAGGAGAGTGTGTGCAAAAAGCAGTTGATCAATGATTCTCTCTCATCATTGATGTTTCTTTCCTCCTTTCCTCTCTGAAATCAATAAAAATATATTGAAAAATTTATAAAAGAATAAAACATTAATATTTTAGAGAGACTGTCAGAAGGGAGGAACTGTTTCTTGTAGGCTGGCTGAACACCTCACATGGAAGTCTCAGCATTATTCAGGGGAAAGAACACAATGATTAAACATTTGGGCCAATTTTAGTGATTTTTCTGTTTATAAAAATAGAATCTAGCCCTGTTCAGATGGCTCAGTTGTTTGGAGCATCATCTGAACACCAAAAGGTTGCAGGTTCAATTCCCAGTCAGGGCACATGCCTAGATTCTGGGTTCATTCCCCAGTTGGGGCCAGTACAAGAGGCAACTGACTGATGTTTCTCTCTCACATAGACATTTCTCTCTCTCTCCTTTTCTCTCTCCCCCCCCTCTCTCTCTCCCTCTTTCTCTCTCTCTCTCTCTCTCTCTCTCTCTCTCTCTATATATATATATATATATATATATATATATATATATATATATATATACTTTTGAATATATCAAAGCTCCCAATGGGATCAAATTCATCATCGTTTTGGCAATTTTTGTATTTGAAGAAAATCTGAGAAAGGCATGTAAGTCAACTAGTACTTTTTAAGCATCTTGTCAGGAAGGTAACATGTGTTACCCCTGCAGTGTAATAAAATGTGTACAAGTTAAAAAAAAAAAGGAATCTGTCATCTGGTTAAAAATGTTTTTGCCATTTGTAAAGAATAAAGTGCCTTTACTCTTTGGAGTATAATTTGAAATGCCAACATAGTTTATGGTTTTTCTGGGTAAGATTCAAATTGGTGAAAGTAAGGGCACCTGCAGGGAAAATGCTGCCCCTCCAGGAAGACCTCACTGATGCCCTCCAACATGCAGCTGTTTGAAAGGTCAGATACCTAGAAAGTCTATGTCATTGGATTTCAATTAACCTAATGCAGCCAAAGACTCCAAGTTTTTTTTTTTTTCATCACATACTATACTTCTGTTTTGGACATTCCCCAAAAAGATGGAAGGATCAGATCTCTGATATCTACACATCTCCCCAGGAGGAGGCGGGGGTAGGGGGGTGGGGAACGAGGTGCTGGTGGGAACAATGAAAACTTGACACTGATGACTAGACCAGTCATCCTCACTGTTCTAACCTGTTTTCAATTTACTGGCAAACCAGATGTTGTCATGAGTTCTGGTGTTTCTGGTTTTGATTTTGATGAATTCTTTTCTGAGTTTCAGTTCTGGTTTTGAAAATGGGGTGCATTTAGTATTGTGAGATAGTAGTGGGATTTCAGGGAGTCACAGTGAACTATTTGCAGAGTTGAGCAGAACCAAGATACAAAGCTTCTTATTTACTCTCTTTTACTGCGTAGTTGCTTATCACAGTACAAAACATCAATGCAGGTACATTTATTACTTTACTTACATTATTGTAATCCTAATGGGGGCACACAAAGACTTAAAAAATCAATAGCCATAATAGAGTCTTCTTGTAATCCCTTTGCATAAATGAGCTGCTTCAGTTGCTGCAATAGGTACTCACCCCATCCCTGACACTTTAATCCCTAGATGAAAAGGAATAACATCTCTGAATCATTAAATGTTAAATCTATCTTCGACTCACGCAGGAATGATTGCTAGGCTCAGTGAAGGATCAGCATGCAGAGTTTGGCACATGTCAGAGATTACAGAGTGGGTCTCACGATTCTGAGACCGTTGGTTACCTTGAGCCATCCGGCATAGAAGAAGAATTGTAGGAGAGTAAAGATTGGAATGTAAAGATCTAAGTCATGCCCAGTGTAGCCTTTGGTGGGATCCAAAAACTGGCGTCCAATCAGGCACGCAAAGAAGAAGGTGTAGACAGCCAGAGTGACAACCTGGAATAGAGAGAAACCCAAGTGAGAGCCCACGGCCAGTGCCAGAGGGAGCAAGCAGAAATAAAAGTCATGTGCACGGTATTGGATACCTGAGTGTAAACCAGCGGAATCCCAACCCAGTCATAACCGAATAAGAGGCTGCACCAAGAGCGGTATCGGTTCATTTCCTAAGCCAGAAACAGATAAAACATGATTTACTAAAATGATGGGTGTGGTAATCAATATTTAGTAGGATTAGGAATGTGGCTATGTCATTTATGACTATATCTGTAAAACAAGGGGACTTTGCAAGCCTAATAAATTGGTTCTGAAGGCCAACCCAAAAGGAAAATTCTGAAAATAACAAACCATGAACTTCATTCAACAATGTACAAAAAGTACATTTGAATATGTATATTAAATATTCAGAAAAATTAAAAATTTATTGAAGTAGCTCCTACTCTATTGAACCCATAATTTCCAAAATGAGGTTGGTCCAAAGTGGTGATGGGAAGGCTGTGGTTAATATTTTAAACTAGAGGCCTGGTGCACGAATCTGTGCAATAGTGGGGTCCCTCAGCCTGGCTTGTGGGATTGGGCCAAAACCAAGTCTCCGACATCCCCTGAAGGGTCCCAGATTGTGAGAAGGTGCAGGCCAGGCCGAGGGGCCCCACTGGTGCATGATTGGGGCCAAAGAGGGATGTGGGAGGTTGGCCAGCCAGGGAGGGACCACAGGAGGGGTTCAGGGCATGTTCGGCCCATCTTGCTCAGTCCCGATTGGCTGGACCCCAGCAGCAAGCTAACCTACTGGTCAGAGCATCTGCCCCCTAGTAGACATTTCATGTCATAACAACTGATTGACTGGTCACCCCCTGGTGGTCAGTGCACATCATAGCTAGCAGCTGAGTGGCCTTAGCATATCATTAGCATATTATGCTTTGATTGGTTGAACAGCTGACTGGTCAACTGGACACTTAACATACTAGGCTTTTATTATATAGGACTAATGTCCCTGTGCACAAAAATCGTGCATGGGAGGAGGGTGTCCCTCAGCTTGGCCTGCACTCTCTTCAATCTGGAACCCCTCAGGGGATATCTGACTACTGGTTTAGACACACAGGGATCAGGCTTAAACTGGGAGTCAAACATCCCGCTCACAATCTGGGTCTGCTGGCTCCTAACCACTCATCTGCCTGCCTGCCTGATCACCCTTAACCACTCTACCTGCCAGCCTGATCACCCCTAACTGCTCCCCCTTGCTGTCCTGCTTGCCCGCAACTGACTCCCCTGCCAGCGTGCTCACCCCAAGCTGGCGTGCTCACCCCAACTGCCCCCCTCATTGGCCTGCTCACTTCCAACTGGCCTCCCCCACTGGCTTGCTCAACCCCAACTGCTCACCCTGCCAGCCTGCTCAACTCCAACTGCCCCCCCCCCTGCCAGCCTGCTTATCCCCAACTGCCCCCCCCTAACTGGCCTGATCACCCCCAACTGCCCTCCCCTCCTGGCCTGATTGCCCCTAATCGCCTCTGCTTCGGCCCCACCACTATGGCTTTGACCAGAAGGACATCTGGAAGGTTTCCCAGTCTAATTAGCATATTACCCTTTTATTAGTATAGAAAAGTCATTTCTAGCCATTTTGATATATTTATGTGGAGATATTTTTATTTTTCTCTTTTTAAAACATGATTACCATACATCTTAGAAAAAAGAAATAAATCTATCCTAACCCTCCACTACCTCCAAATAAGGTTACTTATATTGACAGAAAATCTACCTTTCTTTGAAGCAGGAAGGACTGGAATCCATTGATTCGCCCCTCCCCTTCCTCTCCTCCCTCCCCCTGCTCTCCTCTATTGCACATAAATTATTATCTGAGACTGGGAAGAAGAATTCACATTCAGAAGCTATTTTTAAATCATTCACTCCTCTTAGCCTAGTCCAGGCAGAGGACTATCATGGCACAAATCTATCTAGCTCTTACATTAATATGTTTCTCAGGTGAATTCAGGGTTATTTTGTTGAGTGAAAACACAATTTTGTTTCCTGGAGCATCTGAAAAGCTGGCTTAACCTTGAACTATTCCAGTTTGGGGAACTGACAGGGGAGGTCCTGGAGCCAGGGATGCAAATATGCTGTGTGGGCGCCAGATCCTTCAGAACCTGGCAGATATTGCCAATCAATCAAGGGACATTTTTCTACAGAGCATATTGCAAGCCCAATACTGTTTAATATAGAGTTTCCAAGCAACCAAATGCCAATCCATCTAAGTTAGAACCTGAGTGCTGTCCTGTCTTATATGTTGAGGGTTCTGAATTAAGCAAAGCAGATTCGCCCTGGTCCAACCTGTGGCATCCAGCTCCCTCTTGGTCTCTGATTAGCATTGTGTGTGTGTGTGTGTGTGTGTGTGTGTGTGTGTGTGTGTGTGACAATCACGATGTACTTACAGTCATCAATGATTGCAGATCAACACTGTCTCTGATTCTACCTTCCTTCCGGGCTTTAGCTGCCAGATTTCCAAACCAAATGAATGGAACCCAATATTTCAGATGAGGAGACTTGAGGTGGTCAAATAATTTTCTTTCATCTGTTGTCATAAAACCTTTGTACAAAATAAAAATAGCTGGATTACACAGACTTAGTTTAGCACCAATACATTGCCATAAGTATCTCAGTGTCTACTATGTGAGTGTATAATAGAAGAATATTAAAAAAATATTGAGGCTCCTGTCGCATGTCCTTTATACTTGTATTAGAGATAAGGAATGTGTATGCATGAGCCCCTCCCCCCACACACACAGAACGTGAACACACAACTTATGCATCACTACAAGAGGATTGCATGTTGGCAATCCTTGACAGAGTAGGGAGTAAGGCCATATTGAGTGTGGCCCAAGCACCTGGGGAAGGTTTCTTGTTTAGGTTTTGATTTACTCATCCAAAACTGGGAATGGGAATACTTAGAATTGTTAGGATTAAAAAAAGTGAAATGTGTACAAAGCACTTAGTATGGTGTGGAAACAGGGGCCACATGACTCTTCTCTTGACCACTCCCTTCCAAGTCTTAATGAATCAGGTCCTCAGCTATGAAGCCTCCCTCCCCGAATTTCTTTCCTTCAAAGCTCCCACCACAGGCTCTCTCTTGCTGTGCATTATGGTATGTTATACAGAAATGTTTCCTGTCAAGATCCTTGGCAAGGACAAGAGCATATTATTTTCATCATTCTCACATTTTGCATCTACTTGAAAGGTGCTTCTTTAAGTGTGTGTGTGTGTGTGTGTGTGTGTGTGTGTGTGTGTAACATAATTTACTTGAGTTTGCAGAGAACTCTCTAAGCCTTGGTTTTCTTATGTGTAAAAGAGAGATGATAACATGTACTTCACTGAGATGTAGAATTACCTGAGATGATGAGCACATGTCAAGAGACTGACAATGCTTAGCCCATACTTAGCATCCAGTAAGGGCTGAAGCATAATGTGCTATGTGAAACTTTAGCTATCCACCCCCTCCCATCTACACACCAAGGAAAGGAGAGATTTGAATAATAGGAGGAATAATGTAGTAGGTTTATTTGATAAACATTTATTGAATGTCTACTATGTACTAGGGTTTGTTCATACAAAGAATCACTTTAAAAGTTTACAGTTTACATTTAACATTTTATTTAAAAAAGGAATAATTCAAAAACCCCAAAGGGCCAAAGGAATATTAATGGGGAAAGTGAGTCTCATTTTTCCAGCCATAGAGTTTCCAGAGAAATATTATGAATTTCACATAGCCTTAATTTTTAAAAACACAAATGGATTTACATGACACACATGTCTATTGTTTGCTTCTATTTTCAGTTATATTTTGAATATATTATTTATTAATATATAAAGAGCAGGTCATTCTTTTTAATGGCTGCATCCTAGTTAATTGTAATATTTATTTAATGAGTCCTCTTTTTAAAAAAATATATTTTATTGACTTTTTACAGTGAGGAAGGGAGAGGGATAGAGTTAGAAACATCGATGAGAGAGAGACATCGGTCAGCTGCCTCCTGCACGTCCCCCACTGGGGATGTGCCCGCAATCAAGGTACATGCCCTTGAATGGAATCGACCTTTCAGTCCACAGGCTGACGCTCTATCCACTGAGCCAAACCGGTTTCGGCTAATGAGTCCTCTTTTGAATAGACTTGACGTAGTTTTGAAATTTCTGTTATTAAAGTTAATGCTGCCACGGCTATGCTTGTACTTAACCCTTTGACTTTTTAAAAAATGTATGTTTTATGGATATCAGAGAGGGAAGGAGAGGGAGAGATAGAAACATTAATGATGGGAGAGAATTATCCATCAGCTGCTTTTTGCACGCCCCCGACTGGGGATCAAGCCCACAATCCAGGCATATGCCCTGATGGGGAATCAAACCTTGACCTCCTGGTTCATAGGTCAAGGTTCAATCACTGGGTCACACCAGCTGAGCACCCCTTTGATTTTTTAAGTGGACTTTTAAATGTTCATTATGATTTAGTATTAATATTTTCTGAATTAAAGTTTATTTCAAAAACTGATTATTTGTGAAATAATGATTTTTCAATTACTTTTGTCTCAGCAAGCAATCATTTACTTATGAAATTCTAACACATTTAGATAAAAATCTATGTTTGCCCCAGTGTAACACAGTTTTTATCCTTGAGCATCTTAATCAGTGTATGAATCTGGCCATCCTGTTTAAAGTAATCCTCCCTCCTAACCACGAAGACTGAGTTTTACTTAAGAGGTGTTGTTATAGCACGAAGAAATTGAGGGAAAAGTGAGACTTGGTCATTTTGAGAGTCACCAATTCATAGAGCTTTGGAGTTACCTAGATTTTTGATATGATCTAGGCCAGTGTGTTGAGAATAGGATCCAGGGATTATGGGTGTCAAAATCACCTGTGATACTTGTCCTTGGAGGGAGCTGGGCCTCAGTCTCACCTCCTAAATCACTCTATAGGGCAGAGTCTCACGTGGATACTTTTAGAAAATACCAATGCATTAGCCTTACCCCAGACCCTGATTCTAGACCCTCGAGTGAGGTCCAGGCATCAACATTCTTTTCAGTCTTCCTGTGTGATTTCATGGAAATGGGCTCTGGAAATTGCATGTTTGCCAAGCTTTGCAGGACAAGGACACTGACCCACATCAGTGTTTGAAGATCACTGTCCCACTGACAGAAGATGGTGTTTATTCATATTTGAAACTAACAGAGTAACAACTACAAAGCCAATATTTACCAATAGGAGACTTGTTTTAGTTAATTGATTATGTATATTATTTTAGAAGGATTCTGCTTATGCCTGGGAAACTGGACTGTCTTCAGAGTTCAGAAATCAAAATGAGCCTGAGAATTCTATTTTCTTTTCTTGGTACCTCTCAAAGTTGTTGCACGAGCCAGATAACTATGCTTTCCTCTCCTCCCGCCTAGGTCTTGCAGAGCATGATTAGTTCTTATTACAAGAAGTTAATAGATGGCCTGGCTTGTGTGGATTGGGCATTGTCTCGTGTACCAGGAGGTCACGGTTCAATTCCTGGTAGGGCACACGCCTGGATTTCAGGCTCAATTCCCAGTAAGGGGCACGCAGGAGGCACCCAATTGATGTTTCTCTCTCTCCCATCTTCTCTCCCTAAAAAAACAAAATACCAAATATATATATATATATTTTTTTTTTTTTAAGAAAGAATTTTATAGATGAACTTGACTGTCTATGCATCATCCTTTACCTGGAAACCTATTCTCAGACATCTCATATCAATTACCTAACAGTTATATTCTTGGGATTGTAGTGCAATTTTAAAAAATATCCCTATTTGTATACTGGCTGGAATCTTTGTCATTTGACCAAGAAATAACTTTATTTTTAGTTATTTTTTTTATTCAGGAATATGGATCAAATTCTTCTGGCAAATCCTTTCTTGGCTTCTTAGCCGAAAGTAAATATGAAGAGTGAGGGTTTAGCTGACCAGTGTCTCAGTGGTTAGAATACCAGCCCTCTCATTGAAGGGTTGAGGGTTTAATTCCTGATCAAGGGAACAGACATGGTTTGCAGGTTCAATCCCGAGCCTCAGTCAGGGCTCATGTGGAAGGCAACCAACTGATGTGTTTCTCTCACATCTATGTTTCTCTGTCTCCCTCCCTCCACTCTCTCTAAAAATAAATGAAAAAAATATCCTCAAATGAGAATTAACAACATCATTAAAAAAGAGTGAGGGTTTATTTAGAGCAAACACCAAAGCTGAAGTCATGTAGCACACTTACCACTGACTGGAAGTAGTCATGCAGAGCAAGGAAAGCTGCTGGTTTTTAATTTTAGCCCAAATATATTGAAAGATAATTAACCAGACATTAATATGTCCTCCAAGAGTGTAAAGGCAGAATAATTTTTGTTATTCCCTGCGGGGACACACATCTTAGCCAAAGTAACTCTGTCTTTGAAATCACGTTTTCAATCAATTGAAAGAAAATCTCTAGATTGCTGATCCAATCAATTCAAAGAACATTTGCTATCAAAGGACATGTTATCCTCATCACTACTTCAGGCCATTTTAACCAGAAACCGGTAATCTTTTCCAGAAGGTGGTCTTTATTTGCACCTCTCAGGCTAAGTTATTGATCAACAGGTATTGATTGATACCGTTTGGCAGCAGTATCAGTTGGCTGGTCCTCACACTCCCTGCCTCCTTCACAGGCCAGTCTTCATGCCAAGCTCCCACAGGCCCTATCCATACTCCTGATGTTGCTATTTTATCTCACCATTGCACCTGCCTGGAGTTTCTCTTGTTATATATTTCCTCTGCTTTCTGTCTGGTATAGTTCTGCTCAGCAGTTTTTCTACTGCTTATCCCAAAGAACCCTCCTGAATATTTCAGATCAAAGTAAATAAAAATCTACACACACACACACACACACACACACACACACACACACGCACACGTTTGTATTTGCTTGCAACTTGAGTTGTGGTTTGATGGAGTAAGTTCTGCTACTTCAAGGCAAATTTTATTGCCCTCAAGCCAAAGGACTAATTAAGCCCATTGACAAATGATATTCCAGTGGCCATAGATTTTTGTCTGTACAAATGATCTATTTGTTGCAGCTGAGGCAGATGTCTTGCCTTTAAAGCAGAGTGTGCAGATGAGGCTCTATTACCAGGAGAGCTACAAGCTCTGCATCTGAAAACCTGAAGGCAGAATGGGTTTGTTGCCAGTTCTTTCTGAAAGAGAAAGTTGTGATTCGGCAACTGAGCCCTTTTCAGAGAGATGACTTTTTCAGGAACATTGCAAAGTGCCTGGCTCATTTTCATCTTTGTATTTCCCATATGAGTGAAATGAAGCCAGCAGATTCAACTACAGCTGTCCTCTAAATTTAGTGGTAGAGGTTTAGAAATCCCTGCCTACTGAGAATATAAAGGGGAGGTGAAATGAGATTGAAAGAGAGATGGAGTCACATTGTCAAGGCATTGTGTAGGGCTGTCTATTTTATACAATGAACCACAGTCAGATATGTGTAGTTCACAAAACAATGATTCACTCTTCTACCAAATGTTTTCCATCCCATTCCATTCCATTCCATTTAAAATGCTGGTTGTAAGCCATGCCATTAAAATGACTTAAGAACCCAATACTAAGTTACAACTCACAATTTAAGAAGCTCAAAATAGGAAATGGTTGAGTAAAATCAGTTTTTGGAGCAGCTATGCTGAACAAAGACAGAGATACCCCTCTGTGTTCCCGTTATGAGTCAGCCATCTCCCCACCCCTAGATCAGTATCCTATGTGGTAATTCACTGCCTTCCACACATGACACACAGGAACTAGTGGTATCACACTCGAAGTCAGAGCTCTTACCTCCTCACCTGCCCAGGTAGTCAAGAATTTCATTAGCCTCTTGTGACTAGATTTGAGATAATTTGCCGATGAAGTTGAGGAGTTAATAGATGTACCTAGTGCAATGGTTCCTTAACTGTGTTACATATTAGAATGGTTTGGAGAGCTTTAAAAACCACTGATGCACCCTATTCCTATGGAGCCTAACTCCTAGGAGGGAGAGTCAGACACCAGTATTTTCAGAAGATCTCTAGTAATTCCAATTAGCACAACGACCCTGTGCATGGAATCACATGGCAAGCTGGCCATGTCAGCATTTTTGTCCAGGTCAGATCCTGCAGTGCTGCTGGAGATCTTGTTAAAAATGTGGATTCCTAGCTCCTGAGCTCCAGAGATTCTGATTCCATCAACTGCCTGGGAACCTGCCGTTGAAATAAGTACCTCTGATAATCCACTGAGCATGGTCTACACTTACACTTTGGGAAACATTGAGTGGGTGGCTTTGATTTAACTCCTACAAGAGAACTGTGGGGAGCCTTCTGACACCAGCTGAGACTGCCCGTGCGTGGCCCCGATTCAAGGAGGGCTAGCTCTCCTGCGCGCCTTCTCCCCTGTGTAAAGCAAGTGCACATGGTGCGTCAGGTTTCACTCACAGGATGACATTCTGTCTGTCTGGGCTCATCATGTGAGGCTGTAGGGAAACTGACTCATCCTGTAAAAGTTCAGCCAACGAAGGGAAAACTGGCACAGCTGTGAATACCACTGTCCCTTGATCATCTCTCCTGTAACAGAGCAGTTGGAGATTTCAGAGACCAAGGAGCCCAGAGCCATGCAATGCGCCAGGGAAAACTTGAACAGGAGACCACAGGGCAGAAAGTCAATATAATACACAATCCACTGGGTTTTACTCAGTGAGAGAAGATCACAGATTAAATGATCTAAAAATGCCAGAAACTCAAATGGGGCTCGCCTTCCAGCCAGTGCATCTAAAGTTAGAATCTTTATCCCACTAGCCACTTGACAATTGGGAGCTTGCTTAGTTGTATTCATGTCTGTTAAGGATAAGCATTGAAAGAAATTCCAAAGGGCTCTCATTAAGCTCTTTCTAGTCGTAGAAGAAGCTCAAGAAACTTCATATAAAGATTCCAGGGCTTTAAGAAAAGTAAAGTGCTCTTTCCTCAAATTTTACTCTCTTCTCACCATTCTTATGGGCACAGAAGGAAATTATTTTAGAGAAATAGAAATACAACATAGAGATATAAAATTTAGCTGTGCTTGTGATTGTCTCAGAAAAAGATCCATGTAAGAAAAAATTTGTGCCGAAACCGGTCTGGCTCAGTGGATAGAGCATCGGTCTGTGGACTGAAAGGTCCCAGGGTTCAATTCCAGTCCAAGGCACATCCTCAGTAGGGGGTGTGCAAGAGGCAGCTGATGGATGTCTCTCTCTCTCTCATAGATATTTCTAACTCTCTATCCTTCTCCCTTCCTTTCTGTAAAAATCAATAAAATATATTTTTTTAAAAAGTAAAGATTTGTAATAATTTTTACTAATCTTTGAGGACATGAGCCATACCCATTCTTGCTTACAGCTGCACAACCCAGCCTTCTTGAGTTCAGATATGCCTAGAGGCCCTCAAACCTCTCCATCCCCAGCCATCCTGGCTTCCTCCTGATTTGCTTTTATTTATTTATTTATTTATTTATTTATTTATTTATTTATTTATTATCTATTTTATTAATTTTTTTTTTTACAGAGAGGAAAGGAGAGGGATAGAGAGTTAGAAACATCTATGAGAGAGAAACATTGATCAGCTGCCTCCTGCACACCCCCAGTTGGGGATGTGTCCACAACCAACGTACATGCCCTTGACCGGAATCGAACCTGGGACCTTTTGGTCCACAGGCCGATGCTCTATCCACTGAGCCACACCGGTCAGGGCCTGATTTGCTTTTAATATGAAGATGACGCTGAGAGGATGAGATTTGTTTTGAGAATTGCACAAGGTGTCTGGTTCTTGTCAGAATGCACTCTCTTGATTTCAAGGATGCATCAGGACTAGAGAAAGATCACCTTTACTCATCCAAGCCAACTTTAGCTCTCACTCATCAGTTTGGAATGGGTCAAACCTTCCTCACTTATTTTTAGGTCTTTCTTCAGATGTGGTAATTCTTACTGCATTTGATCCTATAGATGTGGGGTAAGAAAACTAAGTTATCAAGTAGTGTTTGCAACTTGATCATTCTGAAGCACTATTCACCTTTTACATTTCGAGGAGATGTGGCAGTTAATATTTAAAAGTTTCTCCTGATTTTACATCATGATATAACTGCACTTGCAGGCCATTGTAACATCCACCTGAATCCTTAACTACGGTACATTGCACCCTGCTACTTTCTCACATCTGTAACCCCAACAACTTCCTCTGCACCCCTCCTTATTTATTTTTACCTTGACTTTCTCAAACACCTGGTCCTTTAGTTCAAGAAAACCTAGGATGTCACATCAAGTCTTCTAAAGTGACCAAAGAGCCATGTTAGCAGCTAGGTGATTTCATTATTTCTAGCAAGAACTCCTGTAACATGTGCCAGATAGTGCTGTAAATACTTGGCAAATGTTAACTTGATTAATCCTCACAAGAAGCCAATGAGGTATATGAGATAGGTGGTATTATAAATTACCATAAACTCATTTTATGGATGAGGAAACTGAAGAATAGAAAGGTTAAGAAACACACAAAGTCCTGTAGTTAGTAAGTGATAGAGGAACTCTTACTCTGTGTTCTTAGTCACTATCTATATTTCCCATCTAACAAGCCCCCCCCCAAAAAAAAACCCTCCAAAAATACTATCCTTTAAAAAATGTATTTTCAAGGACATTTTAGAGAATAGACACAGCAACCTAATTTGAGAGCATACTCAATATAAAAATGGAATCATCTCATGATTGTTTTGTCTTGTACACATTCATTAATCCATTCCAATAAACACTTCTATCCATTAACAACAACCAATATTTATTCAGCATATGCCAACACTTAATTTATTTAATCCTTATCCCATTGAAGGCTGGTTTAACTCACAGCTTTTTCTCTAAATATTAACACACCAAATACATCCGACATAATTTTATACTCAGCATAGTGTATCTGGGAGCCCAGGTAGGATAATTGCATCTGCTTTGAGATAGGAGAGATAATAGACCCACTGAAGTGGCCTTTTACTGCACCTCTCTGACTTTGCCTAGATAAAACCCACATTGCTGGTTCCTATCAGAATCTCCTAATGTTTTGGGAGAAGTATTAATTTAGGAGTTCTGAGCCTGGATTACAACTGTGTGCAGGGCAGGACATGACCTCCCTGAGACCGTTCCTACTTTTCTCGTTTTTTAAAATTTTTATTTATTTATTTATTTATTTATTTATTTATTTATTTATTTATTTATTTAATCTTTTATCATTTCTCGCAGTACTTGGTGTCCAACCAAAACCACTCCATCTCTTAAACAATGTCTCAACTGCAAAGCTTCTCTTACTGTTGGTGGACAGATAATGGCACGGACAGTCACTATCACTGTGGCAAAGTACCCGGGAACTATCAGAGGAAAATTGCACATGGAAGGCTGGCTCTCGGGCAGTCATGCCTCAGTTTCCTCCGGGGTATGCCTTTCCTGTAAGTCTGGTATGCCCTCGGGTACCACCAACCCAGCATGCTCCAAGACTGCAGTTTTCTCATTTTTTTAAAGTCCAAGGGAAATAATATTTATGAAGATGGATAAACTGTAAAGTGGTAGAAAATGTAAGGTAATATTATAGATGGTTTATATATTTTTAATGATTTCAGAGAGAAAGAGAGAGAGAAAGAAAGAGATAGAAACATCAATGATGAGAGAGAATCATCTATCAACTGCCTCCTGTACACTCCCTACTGGGGATTGAGCCTGCAACCTGGGCTTGTGCCCTTGACCAGAATCAAACCAGGGACTCTTCATTCCCCAGGCCAGTGCTCTATCCACTGAGCCAAACCAGCTGTGGCTAGATGGTTTAAATAAAGATGATAATAGTTACCATCTTTACCTAAAGGCCATGTGACTTGTTGCTTCTCCTCCTCCAAATCCTCCAGTAAACCTTTTGATGGCAGGAACCATGTCTTATCATTTTCCCCTCTGAAGACTGTTTCTAGTATATAGTAGTTAATCAATAGACATCTCATGAATGAATGAATGAATGAATGAATGAATAAAAGAGATTTTCAAAGGACTTTTGAAGGTTCCTATATAGGTTGAGGGGAGCCCATGGGAGGACAAGCCATTCACAATACCTGCTTCCACCACGTGGTCCATCGTTGGAAACCTCTTGTACACAGCGGTGCTCACTGAGCGGAAGATGAGCAGGGACGTGAGGTTGACATAGCGCATCAGTGTCCTCCGGAGCAGGCGCCCGCGCTCGTCCCTCCCGTGCACACTGCTGGAGATGAGGAACATTAGCCTGTCTGGCCAGGGCAGGTTCACAAACTGGTTCCACCATCGGTTCACTACCAGGGTAACATAAAACCCTGTAGAACAGCAGGAAAACCATAAAGCACTTTCTTAGAGCAGACACGTCAACACTGATGCTTTTAGCAGAATTTTAGCCTTTTTACGGTTTGGGGTATAAAAATACGTTGTTATCCAGACCTTATAATTTTGCCCTCCAGAAAAAAAAATGTAATTTGTACCTGGCAATGCCATAACTCCCAGTAAGTGGGTATTAGAACTCAAAAATTGACAGCAAAAAATGGAGGGTTAGTGAAGAGAAAGCTTCATTGTCCAATAGCAGATCATTACCTCAAACTTTTGTGGGATTAATTTAGCGAAAGCAGCCCTGAAGGTGAACCTTTTGGGTGATTCTTGTTCTATTGCAAGCGGTGGCTTTTCAGGCATGCCTTGCAGCTCAGAAACACTCCCATGCAGAGTCATCGGTGTCATCCTAACGGAGACAGTTGTGTGGCTGCATTCTGCGTGTGACCTATACTTACCAAGCACAAAGGTTACTGGAATTTGTTCAGCATATCTGTCACAGTAAATTGATAATTTTTCAAAGTAACGTTTTTGGGCTCCTGTAAGTAACAATCTGGAGCAAAAATAAAATGCACAGCCCTTTATATTATACTTCTGCACCTGCTTTGCAAGTGATATTCAGTGCAAACAATTAAGCACAAATAACCTTAAAAAACTTTTCTTAAGGAGCAATAACTTTTTCTTTTCTACCTAAGCTGATGTATCTCAAAAGCTGAATCTTTCCAGTACTAATGTTTTTACTAGTATTGCATTAATGTTATTGGCGTCTAGATTTATTAAACATTTTATTTTTAAAGACTTTATATTTTAAACTTTTATATGATTAATGCATTGGGTTTGGAGCACAATACCTCATAAAATAGTTTTTTTCAATTATTCATTAGGTATACTCAAAGAAAAAAATCTTGATTAAGAGGATTACAGTAATTAAGTTATTATTGAATAATCACCCTGATTTTGACATCTTGATCTTACTTTTTCTTGAATATGCTACTCAGCACATTCTTGATTTTCTGTATTGTATTTCAAGGGATATTATAACTTTAAAGTCTGCAATGATTTAAAATATAAAATAACAGATTTAACAATTAGAAGTGGAGACTTTTATTATTATATTTGATGGGTTTATATTAACATAATATAAATATAAAAATTTATATATAGATCTGACCCAAATTCACTTCATGATACTGTTAAAACGTAAATTAATTTAATGGAACTATTATTAATATTTATGCTGCAGGGAGGAGATTCAGAGTCAGACGGAATGTCTGCAGGCAGGTTAATAATGATCAAAATCTGGAAAGAGAAGCAACAGAGATGAATTTGCATCAGTGAATGAGCGTAGCTGTTCCAAAGGAGGGAGGAAGCCCTTGGAAAGGCCCATGTTAACACGCTTCAGAGGCCTATTTGGGTCAGAAGAACTTTGATAAAGGAAGTAGAGGGATAATGAGGGAACAGTGAGCCACCAATCAGATTACAGATGAAGAAATGGGAGCTGGTGCTGACAAAAAAGGGGGGCGGGGTATGGGGCATGGGGTGGGCTTGGAGTTCTGGCCTCAGCTTTGGAAGAGGTGTCAGAAATTCTGGAGTCAGGAGAAGCTGACAGGAGAAGCATCAACTCTTTGTAGAGCCCATCGGGTCATGCTGATGAAAAGTTACAGCCAGAATGGTTTCTGATGCACAAATAGAAACGGTCAAAGAGGATTTAATTGTGGAAAGCACAGGCCGTAGGGTCAGGGGAAACCGGGTTTGAATTCTAGATCTGCCACTTACAGGTTTAACTTTGAGCATATTTTAAAATCTCTCTGAGCCTCTGTTTTATCATGTGTAAATGAGGATAATAATATCTATGCATCAGGGATGTTATGAGGATTAAATAAGATATAAAACAACATAACACCTGGTGTTGTACTTAATCAATAACAAAGTGATTGCTATTATTAATAATTGGCCAAAGGAAAAATATTAACTGATAGACACGTATAGAAATTTTACCAGTTAAGAAGTACTACAGCAATTATTTTGTCAAATCCATACAAAATTAGAAAGAGATATAACCAAATTAATGAATTCTGGGGCTGTCTTATGATTTTTGCTAAGTATATTTATTTACTTTTAATAGGATGAAAAAAACATAGGGTCATTAGTAGACATGAGAAGAAAACTATGTCTATATTTTTCTACACGTATACTTGACTTTTTTGACAAATTCAGCCTATAGTTTTTGGTGTACCTTTGATCAAGATATAAGGATCTATTTTAATAAGCTTTTACAATTGGACTTCAAAAAATGAAGAATGACTTGAACTAATGGTTATTGTTATAAGTGTAAGCACTCTTTGGTTTTAGAAAAAATATATGCATATAATTTTGTGGGGTGTAAATAAGATATTGGAGCAAAAGTTAAAGCTCCATGGAGCATTTCTGGCTACAATGCAACCGTTCTAAGGGCTATTCTATTCTAAGCAGCAGTAGCAGCAATAAATTCACATTAGTAAAAATAAACTGAGACAATCCGTGTCATGTGTCTTTCATTTCATATTCTGAAGGATTAGGTAAGACATAAATAAGTTGTCAAAATACTATTATCAGAGATATCTGAAAAATTATTAGAGGTTTTTGATAAAACATTCCATTTAAAGACATTTGGCCAAAAATGTATACCAATATATATGTTTATTGAAATAGTGATTTTGATATTTAGCTACATAGATTTTTCTATATTACTTTTGATAATTATCAGCCAACCAAATTAATATCCCTCTTCTTCAAGTGGGGTCCTATTGCTGCAAGGAAGAATGTAGGTGAGAGCAATGCTATACAAATGTGTTCATTTGTATGCAGAAGAAAAATAACAAATGGATGTACATAGAAAAGGTGGAAATACAGCCTCAAAAACCTTTAGCTTTTCTGTTTTGTTTTAATTCCCCCAGAGAAGAAATGTACGCAATTTTAATTTTGATCATCTATTTTATAATACTGATAAAATTGTAGTAAGACTAATTTTTAGTCATAAAAGTATTTCTTGGACATAATTGTTTACATTTTTTGTCAATCTGACAGGCACAGGTTGTGAAGTGATAAGGAATTAACACTCTCTTTTGTAAATATAGCACTGTCTGAACTCAGAAAATATAAGGACAATCAGTGAGTTTTCTGGCCTTTTCTTTAGCTGAGGTATTGGTGAGGTTGGTGGACTCCAGGCAAAAGGAAGGAAATTTCCTAGGTTAGGTATAGATGCCTGATAAATATCAGCCACAGACACGTTCATTACAATGGTAGTTGCTATAAGCTCTCAAATCACAAATTCAAACTATGAACAACATAGTTGAGAGAGGCACCAGAAATTATTAATTTGTGGACTTTGTCATTCAAAATCATTACACAGAGAGGATCTACTAGTAAGTATAACTCTTCCATTCTGTGCCGCTAGCAACATTCTTGACAAGCGACTAATGCCTCGTCACGATTACTTTATGTAGGGCTGGAATGAGAACCACCTGAACATGACAGTGTGAGACTATTTACCATCCTAGAAACGGTCGGTGTGGAGTAAAATACCTTGTCCCGGGGAGAAGGCACAGAGAGGATCATGCAAAGGAGGTTACATATGCCAAAGTCAGCAGCCACCGCAGGGCTCAGATTTTTGAGACTGTATTCTCACGTGACACTTGATGGCCACCGAGGAAGACATGCAAAGGAAAGTACCTGTACACCAAACTTATTGCTGTGTAAAAAACAGCAAAAACAATAAATTCCCTGTACAGTAGTTTGTAGATGCTGCCTCTCCACTTGAGGAGTAACCTATGAAATCCAAAAAAAGTCGCATTGGCTACTTTACTGGAGTAAGTGACAGTCATCTTGGATAGTTTTTTTCTAGAAGAGCAAGAAGACAAAATACAAGTAAGAAGCACATTTAAGACCAAGCAAACGTCTGCATCTCAAAGGAAACCCACACCATCAACCACTCAGTCATCTCCCCTCTTTTTGCCTTTTTCAGTTTGCACAATGTGGAATTTGGACATAACCACCATCTTGGTGCTAAAGAGCTTAGTAGCAAAAGGAGGAAAACCATCTCTGGAATAAATAATATCAGCAATTATAAGCTTGCCTTAATTTCTAAGTATTATTTTCAGATTACATAGCCATTCCTCCATAAATATTTGAATAAATAAATGAGATATGTGAGATAGGTTGTCATATTACCTATTTTATACTTTCTTAACACATAGGAAGATTTGTGATATTCATATGCTATATTGATTGACATTTTCAAAAGTAGTAGCCAAACTTATTCTTTCGGCCTTTATTTGCTAAAATATATACAGAGCTCTTTATTTATCTTACCCTTAAACTTCCAAAGGGGAAGTATGGCTCTCTTTTTAGAAATCAGGAGACATTGTTAGAAAGCCCCACACCGCCAAGTGGGGCTCAGTGGTTGAGCATCGACTATGAACTGAGAGGTCACGGTTCAATTCCCAATCGGGTCATATGCCCGGGTTGTGGGCTTGATCCAGTGTGGGGTGTGCAGGAGGCAGCCGATCAATGATTCTCTCTCATCATTGATGTTTCTGTCTTTCTCTCCCTCTCTCTTCCTCTCTAAAATCAATAAAACTATTCAAAAAAAAAAAAGAAGAAGAAGAAAGAAACAAAAAAAGAAGCAAGTCCTTGTGGGAAATTAATTAATGGATTGCTTGTGCTGGTTTTAATTGGATGTGGGTGTCTCTCTAATGGAGCTCAGAGTGCATAGCTGGCACTCTAGGTACTTTAAAAGACAGACAAAATGTTGGGCCGCAGTGATACTAACAAAGGTGCTCTTTCCCATTGAAAAATGTAGCACAAATTGCATAGGGATGGCTCACTTTCTGTTTGGAGCTAAAAAATTGAGGCCATTATTTAGAATTCGTTCCACTTGAGCTGTTCCAGGGGTGTGGGTATGATGAGAACGGAGCCCCAAAACTCAGTTTTCAGTGAGTTCTTTGGAATTCCATTGCTTTTCACCAAGAGATTAAACATTCAGGTTTTGAGAAGATGGCCCAAAGCTAATCTTTGAAATTCCTGCTCAACTACTCTCTAACATAGAACACAGGTAAAATGAGATTTCTTTGAAACCTTTTGATTTTCTCCATGGGATCTATGAGGAAAGTCTTAGGGAGCTACCTAGACTGAAATTATAGAGCTTTTAGGGCAGAATTGTACAAGACACAAGAAATAAATCCTATTGCCAACTTCTTGTTTTATAAAGTAGCCTATCACACAGATTTTACTATAAACAAGAGAAAGTTCTGCTTTTATTTTGAGCTGGGAAAACAATCCAATTCTAATTTGCCCGTTTTCCTAAGGAAACAGAGCTCTGGGACTCTAGTCACGGCATTTCGTTTTTGTTTTGGTAATCATAAGCTTAAGCCTTCAATATTCCTGATTTCAATAAAAAACAACAACAACACAGGGCCCTTTGGCGTGAGCAAGTGGCATTACGAAAGGATGGGACTCATGCCACAACCGGGTTTCATATTTCCACCTTTTCCTTGTCTATTTGTCTAATGTGAATACAGCCGAAATGGGGAGAGGACCATAATAAGTTCAGCCCATTTCACAACTATATCACAGTCGTTTTAAAGAAGAGTCCTCCAATAACTCTCTTTCCTGGAACAGTTCAGCCTTGTCGTTAAGCTCTGTCAGAAAAACAAAGACCAGATAGAGGAGAGGTCGGAATGAAAACGCAGAGGTGTACTCTCCGGGCACTAACCTATTTATTTGGTTTGGAGTCTCCGACAGGAAAGACAATCTTCAGGCGCCCCCTGACCAGGGCCCTCCCGGTGGGTTGTCGAGGCACTCCCGGTTTCACCCTTTGCTCGTGCACAGTCAGGTTTTCTTTCTGTTTTCTGGCCTCTGAGAGCACCCAGACAAGCACAGGGGTTAAATGATTTTCCACTTGTGGAGGCCTGTTTATGCCAATTTGCCCAATGATGACAGTTATAGCCGGGAACAAACAGAAGCAGCAGCTGCTGATGTGGCTTTTTTCTAATCTATAATTATAACTCCACCTGCCGCCCCAAGTACCTCTTTGAATGCGAAGTCGGAGGTGACGTGAAGGAGGACGGGCCGGTTAGGTCTGTTATTTTCATTTTGACTTTGCCCTGGGATCAAGGAAGAAAGAGCCATTTTCCCCCTTAAAGAACTCTGAGGAGGCTCCACCGGCCAAAAAAGGGAATTAGGACAGGCGGTGTGTGCTCAAAACACAGAGTGAATTCTCCTGAAGCCATAAACCGGGGCAGACAAGAATATAAACAGGATTTACACTCATTGGAGAGGTATGGAGAGTGCTCTTGCTCTTCCATTAAAAGCAACAAGCATGCATGCTGGAGAGAGACTGGCTTTTAGTAGAGCACAGAGAATCATTGCGGGCGGTGGCCAGGGTAGTGGGGAGAGATTACACACGGATTTGCTACCTTTGTTACCTTTCCATGGTTGGTTAGGAGGATTTTCTTGTTATTAACAATGTTTTCTCTTAGATTATGCCACCATATTTTTCTTCTCAAAAGAGAGAGTTCTGGAGAGCATTCTTTAAATAACGACATGAATAATTTAAGGACCAATTCTTATAATTTCCCCAAACCTTCTAAAGTAACATGGGCACCAAGCACCTTAAGCTTAAATACAACAACTACAAAAACATGTATTTTTTGTGGAGAAAGATGTAGGAAAATATGCTTCGAAAATTGGGAAGACACACATGTAGAAGTGTTTCTACAGTATTCTTAAGTTTCATTAGACTGGTTTCTGTACCAAACTATGAGCACCTTCGATCCAAGACGGTTGTAGGTGTCTGATTTCTTGCTGCATCCCTATTCATGGTTCCAGCATGGAGCCTCGCGCGCAATGAATATTCCATAGGAATTTTTTGTTTGCTTATTATTTTATCTTCATTAAGATACTTCTATCAGCACATTTGGGGAAATTTGTGAGCATTTTAAAAGGAAATATACAGTTGTGTACATTTTATATTTGGGTTGCTGTCAAAAGTGGTAGGATAAACCTGGTGTTGCATTTATAAAGGTTTCCAAGATGGATAGATGCTATGAAATTTCAGTAAGTCTAAAGTCAAGTGCTTATGAAATGGAAACATTTTTGAAGTATTTTTTTTTTAAATTTCACTCTTGCATCTTTTATTGGATGTGCGGTAGCCCTGAAACCTGGCCTGATTCCTGGCGGTCCTGGCTCCGTAACTGGAGACCTGATTTCCCCTGGGGCACTGTAGCGTTCATCTCTCCCATCAGGCTGCTTTGACGAATGACTAATCAGGGTTCAGATAATATTCTAAATTCAAATTGGTCAACAATGATTAGATTGAATGAGCAAACTCCCATTATTGAGCTCTGAATCTGATAGCTATTCCTAACTGGTATAGGAAAGGAAGATGTCATTTAGAAATGAACTCATTAGAAGGGACAAGCCACGATAGCCTTTTTCAAAATATTTAACAAACACCAACAAAGTTAACTGTTCATATGACTTTTTGCAGAAAACTTGAAAGTTCATTGTTTCAAATACACATTTTAGATATTCTTTAGATTCTAAAAGTGTCACATGTTTATTAAAATATTAAAGAATAAAACAACAGATGAAGAAGGGAGTGGCACTCTCCTGTGCTACCCTAGAGGGGTGATAATCGTTTGGCATAAAGTTCACCTTTATAGACTTTTGTAGAACATATTTTAACTCATAATTAACAAAAACATTATGATAGACACGTAGGCAATTTCAGGGCTCTATAAAGTAACACTACCAGTCATATTTTCTCTCTTTTTTCTTTTTTAAAGAATAGCTTATTGATTTTCAGAGAGAGAGGAAGAGAAAGGAGAGAAATAAGAGCAGAACATCGATCAGGCTTCCTCCTGCACAACCCAGGCATGTACCCTGACCAGGAATTGAACCAGTTACCTTTGGGTGCACTGGTAGATGCCCAACCAACTAAACCGTAACTGTCAGGGTATATTTCCTTTTGACAACAAGCACCAGGTTATGTGATCCCGACCACTTTGGTTTTCAACAGTCCTGATAAATACATTTGATGCTGATTCCACTCAACCTTCAGTGACAGGACAACTCCTAAAAAAGAAAAACTGATCACTTCTAAGTGACATTCAACCCATAGGTGTCAAGACAAATCACCCTTTGTTCCTTAAGGACACAGAAAACAAGTTTAAGTAGCCACTAACCACCACTTCCTAAAGGAGAACCTGTTATTTTAAAAGCCCACATTCATTTTAAACTGAGCTACTTATTCCATTGATGTGAGAAATCTTTTTCAAATTTCCCTTGCGTGCGTGGTTGTACATAGTCATGTGTATGGGAAATTTTGCATTCAAATATTAATCAAAGACCAGAAATTGTTATATTTTGGAGGATTTGATTCTGACTTTTAGACACTTTTGGATGAGGAATAAGGAATCGTAAACATTTTGAAGAGGAAAAGGCTTGAGGAAGATCTGCGTTGCAGAATGGTGAGTCTGTGAGAAGGGTGACTGATGAACTTGAATGGGCAGGCACTTTAGGATGGAATCAGTTGGAAGTTATTAAGGTTGTTGTGATATGAACTAGGGTGGTGGGTGAGTGGAAAGCAGAGGAAGGATGGTGAGCGGGAGCCCAGAGGAAAATTACCACTGGAGGGTGGAGAACAAGAGGGAGGTAAGGGAGGAGGAAAGAGTAGTCGGATATAACCTTTGCTTTGCTCTTTGAGCCCATTTGCTCATGAAAAACGAGAAGAGAATACGATTTCAAATTTGTTCAGGTTACAAAGTTCTTTGCAGGGTGTCATGTAGTGTTGATATTCTTTATTTGACCCTGCGAATAGAAACATTTTATCATCAAAATTGAATCACAAGTAGGAGCTCATGTGCCCGCAAAATGAAGTTATTGAACTAAGTATAAGCTGATACTCAGTTTTTCTGTTGTTTCTGAGACTTATTAATTTTGCTGTGTGCTGGACCTCTCTAGAAAAAAAGACAGTAGTCAGTGTCAATGTACAGAGAAAAATTCATAGAGTAAACTTCAAGAACATTCATTCATTAAGGTGTTTTGCTGCTGTTTGGTTTTCCACAGCAAGCAAAATACCTTGGTTCCATTGGTTTGCGAACCCCCCACAGTGATATTTTTTTCCCTACAGGTAAGTTTTTATTGGCTCAGTGGGACTGTAAGTTTCTTAAAGATGCATGCCTTATTCTTTCTTATTTTTCCTGTTTACTGGCTGCCTTGATATATCAGCAGCTGATTGGGATAAGTAATGTATCAATCCAGATGTATGGAAGTTCCTGATAAATGTTGCAGAGAGAACTCTGCCAAAAATCAAACAAAACAATGGGAAACCCCCTCAATTAATCTTTCCTCTTCCATTTCAGGGGAGAAAGAGTGAATTCCTAGGACTAGAAAGACTATTGAGTTTCATTTTAGCTGAAGCTCTAAACTCATAAGAAATTGGATATTTGAGGAGTCATCATTACTTGCCTTACATAGAGTAATTATCAACTCAGCAAAAGAGAAATGCATTAGTTCAATTCTGAAGGTTATCTTTTTCTAGTGGAAGGTACAGAAACTTTGTGCTATTTTAGGATAAATGCTTAAAGTCTAGAGAATTATTACTATGGTGCTTAAAGATAAGCACCCTGTTCTTTACAATAAATACTATTTCTTAAATAAATAGTACTGCTTAGCTCAGATACATTACAGATTGCTGAAAAAAGAAAACATCGAACCAACAAAAGCATCAGTTTAGCCCAGCCGGTGTGGTTCAGTGGTTGAGTGCTGCCCTATGAACCAGGAGGTTAAGATTCAATTCCTGGTTGGGCCCATGGCCGGGTTGTGGACTCGATCCTCAGGGTGGGGCATGCAGGAGCCAGCTGATCAATGATTCTCTCTCATCATTAATGCTTCTATTACTCTTTCCCTCTTTCTTCCTCTCTGAAATCAATAAAAATATATCTTTAAAAAAATAAATTTAATGTTCCACATGAAAGCGCATGCAAATCTAAGTATATTATTTATTCCAAACAGCTGTGAAATTCTGCTCCTTCACCCATTCTGGAAATTACATTACTGTACTGTATGGGTAAAGGGAAGATACAAGTATATAGGAACAATTATATGCATAAATACTTGGACAGTTCTAAAATGCCTTTTCTTAGATGATAAAATGCATGTGGAAATGAGAAACAATTGTTGGTTCTGCTTCTCAAATATGGTGCATTGAGCATTCAGAATCTTTTTAGTTTCTTAACACATAATAACTCTTTAGTAGTGATTACTGCTGGGGAGAGTAGTGGGTTTGGAGTAAGAATGAAAGAAAATCTTCAGTTTTATTCATACAATTTTGTATTTTTAAAATAACATCTATATTTTCATATTAATCTTGTGCAACAAAATCTTATTTAATGTCACTTCCAGATTTAGACCTCTAGCCCAGATAATTTACCCAAATCCAGACTCAATACTTGATATGTCCATAAACATCTCAGACCCAACTTGCCTAAAACCGAACTCCTGATCTTTTCCCCGAGACATGCTCTACCTGCAGTCTTTCATCCCAGTTGAAAATTCCTTCCTCCAAAAAGGCCAACAACTTTGGAGTCAGCCTCAGCTCCGCTCTTTCTCTCACACCAGAGTCCACACTTTCAGCAAATCCTGTTGGCTCCACTTCAAAATATAATCAGAATCTGTCCCCTCACTCTCTCATCTCACATCTCCATCTCCACAGCTCGCATCTCATCAGAACCACCACCCTCAGCCCAGCAGCCCTCCCTGCTTCTCCACCTGCTCTCTCCAGTCTGTTCTGACAAAAAGGCAGAGTGATCTTATCAAAGGTAAGTCAGGTGAGTCAAGTCACTCCTCTGCTCAAAACCCCCTCTCCATGGCTCTTGATTTCTCTGAGTAAAAGGCATGTCCTTCCATGGTCTGCAAGGTCTTTCGTGACTTGTTTTCATTCCATCTCTGGTCTCCTTTTCTTCCTCCAACATATCAGGTGTGGGCCCACCTTAAAGCCTTAAAATGGCCAGTCTTCCTGCCTGGAACACCCTTCCTTCAGGTTTCCAAGGGTCTCTCTGCCTCACCTCTTTCAAACCTTGCTCAAGCATCTTCTCAATGAACCACTCACCCTAATAAAATTGCTGCTGACTGCATTTATGAGGAGCGCTCTTGCCCCATAGCATCCCGATCCCTCATACTGCACTACTTTTGTTTTTTATCCACACTGCTTATTTCCTTTGAATACAGGGTGGGACAAAAGTAGGTTCACAATTGTTTGTATGAAAAATAACACAATAATAAATAAATAATAAACTGTGTTTCATGTACTCACAACTGCAAGCCTACTTTTGCCCCACATTGTATATCTTATAATTCACACAATTTTTGTGTTTACTGTCTGTTTATCCCTATTCGAGGTTTCATGAGGGCAGGGGGCTAGCTGTGTTGTTCACTGATGAAAACAAAGGACCTCCAGTTCAATAAATATATGTTGAAGGAATTCATTTAAAAAGAGGCCAGAGAGACTTCCACTGTTTCTCATGATTGTAAATTTCATGAGGACAGGTTCCATGACTTTTCTGTTCATTGCTTTATATCCATTGACCAGAAAAGCATCTGGCATTTAGTAGGCACTCTATGAATATTTGTGGAATGAATACGTGAACATATATTTTGATTCAAGAGGTTTAGCTAATCTTTCTTCATATGAATGGTTTTTATAGAGTTAAAAAAAAAAAAAGGACTCCATACAGGTTTTCAGCATTCCGGAAAGCTAAAGACAAATATTTAGGAAGCCCTGAGTACCAACTTTGCCTTCTCTCTGTACTGGGGAATGCTACATTTGCATTCGGTATGGTTACCTAGCTTCTGAGTTTCTGTGCCCTTAGCTAACTCAGGACTTTGAGTAGGGGTGTGAATGGTCTCTTCTAGGCAAACCATCTGTGACACTACCTCTCACTGCTTTTTCCTTTTTTCTTTTCTTTTTACTAACCTCAAGGAGATCCAGAGTAGGAGACCACTGCACATTAAATAGCAACGAAGTACTTGAAGATGGATAGAAATAGATATAAATTGACTTCTACTTCCTGATGACTACTCCAGAGCAGCATGTTGCTCCAGGCATGGGAATGAGCGCTCACTTGGCTAGTGACAAATTCATTGTACACCCTGTAAGATAACAGTGTAATGAAAGGATGAATAGAGTAAATATTCTTTGATGATGGTTTAAGTAGTGAAGATACCATTCTTGTGTCTCAGAAGGTGCCTTGGGGTTTTTGACCTTCTGAGATAGGGGATATGATTCTTGATGAAGATTAAATTAGGAAAGTCCTTTAGAAGAATTTAATGACTAAATCCCAATAGCAGACTTTATGAGAGATGTGGTTATTCAGGTCCACCATTAAAGTGGTATCTCAGAGCCCATTCTGATATATTTTAATATTTCTGTATGATAAAAATTAAGTAAATTGAGAAGTAAGGATACCACCTCTCTACACTCATCACCCCCTGCTTTCTCTGATAGTTTTGGGATGATTCATTTTCTCTCTCATCCTGTTTTCCACCCAGATTCTTAATTGGATTAAATTAAAAACACAAAATTGAACTGTTAAAAGCACACTCATAGTAGACCTCATGGCACCCTATAAAAACAAATCTTGCCTTTAACAACATGAGGTATATTTGTGTTAACAAGACCACTATCCCTTAGTATAGCATTATCTTTTGTAATAAAAAGGTAAGAGGAAAAATTATTTCATACACGTTTTCTTTCCTTCACTCTATAAAACTAGGTGATTGTTTGTATTGGGCTTCCCTTCTGCAAACCCTTTTAGAAAAAGTTTAATTTTTTGTATTTATTCCTGCTAACTTTATCAATACCTAACATAATTAATAGCTAGTGTATGCACTTACTTTATGACCTAGCAACCCTATTTCCAAGAATCCACTTTGAAGAATAGCTCCATAGTACAAAAGACATATGTACCAAGTTATTAAATGCAGCATTATTTGCCATTGAAAAATCTTGGAAAGAACCTCAATGCCCATACACAGGCAATTGGTTGAATAAATTATGGTAATCCACAAAATGGAGAACTATGTAGGTGCAAAAAAGAATAAGACTAATCTCTATAAATTGATATGGAGTGATTTCCAAAATGTATTGAGTGGAGAAAAATGCAAAAGAGTGTCTACAGCAAATAGGCACAGAAAAAATGCTCAACATCGTTAGTCATTGGGGAAATGCAAATCAGACCCACCAGGAGATACCACCTCAGACCCATTATGATGGCTATAATTAGAACAAGCAAACATGGGAAATAATAAAAGCTTGGGAAGATGTGGAGAACTTGGAACCCCCCTAGTCCATTGCTGGTGGGAATGCCAAAAGGTGGAGCTACTGTGGAAAACAGTTTGGTTGTTCCTCACAGAGTTAAAATTACCGTATGACTCAGCAATTGTACTCCTACATATAGATTACAAAGTATTGAAAACATACCAGATTCAAATAAAAACTTTTACAGTGTTCAGACAGCACCGGTCACAATAGCCAAAAGTTGGAAAGAACCCAAATGCATATCAACTGATGAATGAACTACATGTGGTACAATCCATACAATAGAATGATTATTCAGCCATTAAAAAGAATTAAGTACCCATGTGTTTCTCCACCCTGGATGGGCCTCAAAAACATTATGCTAAGTGAAATAAGGCAGATACCAGAGGTCACACATATTTTATTATTCCATTTATATTAAATATCCAGAATAGGTAAATCCACAGAGAAAAGAAACAGATTAATCATTGACAAGGGCTATGGGAGAGGGGAAATGAAGAATAACTTCTCAGTGGGTGTGGAGATTCCTTTTGGGGTGATGAAAATATTGTGGAGCTAAATAGAGGTGGTGAATGTACAACACATGAATATACTAAATGCCAGTGAATTGTACACTTTAAAATTGTATTTCAATAATAGAGTGCCTATAGCATACCCCCTTTTATGAAAAAAATGGGGGAGATAACATATACATGTATCTGTTCATTTGTATAAAAGACATATAAGAAGTATTAAACCTAATGAGACTGGTTATTCAGGGATTGGGTGGAAATGGGGTAGAAAAAATAAGAAAGTGGGAATAGGGCCATGGGGATTAGGGGGGTCACATTTACCTTATATTCCTTTTTATATTTTTACTAGAGGCCTGGTACATGAAATTGGTGCACATGGGAGGTCCCTTCAGCCCAGCCTGCACCCTCTCCAATTTGGGACATCCCTCTCATAATACAGGACCACTGGTCCCTAACTGCTTAACTGCCTGCCTGCCTGATTGCCCCTAACTGCCCCCCTGCAGGCCTGGTCACCCCCAATTGCCCCTCCCCCCATGCTGGCCTGGTTGGCCCCAAATGCCTCCCCGCTGGCCTGGTCACCCCTAACTGCAACCCTGCTGGCCTGGTAACCCCTTACTGCCCCCTTCTGCTGGCCTGGTTGCTCCATGCAGTCTGTTGTTCAGTCATTTGGTAGTCCCTCACGAACTCCCCTGCCAGCCTTGTTGCTCCAGGCAACCTACTGATTGTTACTATTACTGTGACAGCATCCCAGACAATTTGCATATTTCTCTATTATTAATATAGATATGGCTCTGACTCTTAGAACCATGTTAATATTTCACATGCACCTCTCACCTCACACTAATTAATATCAATCAGTATGTCGGGGGATCCAAAATTAGAATATAAAGAGTAAGAAATGGGTATAACTGTATTACTACTAAATATTGTAATCATACAAAAGAGTTGGGGAAGGACCAACTAACTTTGAAAAACAGTATTTTGATTATACAGTGTCAAGCTAAAGAGATAACTATATCTATGCACATATTATACTCTAGCTAGTAATTTCTTTCTTCAGCAATATGGGTTTAGAAATTGTGAAACTACTTAATATGTACACTAGGATTAAGCAAATAAGTAACAAACTCCTTGGAGAAATGATTGATGCCAGGAAAAATATAAGATAAGCCTGAAACATGTTATGGTGCTTGAAAGTAAGGAAGTACTGAAAAATGATGGGGAATGTAAAAATGATACAGGAACCAACTTGAAGTAGCTCCTAATGAAAGCTGGGACAAATTGAGTTAAAAAAATAAAAAATGATAGTAATGGATATAACCCAGATAATAAAATAAGTATAGCTGAGTTTATACTGATGCAAATAAATAAGTGACTAAATAAATAGAGAGAAGAAATAGTTCTTTAAGACAGAATAAATGATAGAAGTAGAATATCACCATAAGGCAAAGACAAGGACACTAAAAGATGTGAGGGTAAAAGTGTTGAGAAATAGGGTATTTACATAGTCAAAAAGTGTCTTCTACCAAGACAATTTCAGTTATAAGGAGAAAAGTAGTAACTTCATAGAGCTGAAACCTGGCCAACACTGTATAACGAAATGATCAAAGTCAACTTTATCAATAAAAAGTTATATTGATATCAGGACTCTTTCTTTTTCTTTTAAATTTTTAAAAAATATATTTTATTGATTTTTCAGAGAGGAAGGGAGAGGGATAGAAAGTTAGAAACATCGATGAGAGAGAGACATCGATCAGCCGCCTCCTGCACACACCCCCTACTGGGGATGTGCCCACAACCAATGTACATGCCCTTGACCGGAATCGAACCTGGGACCTTTCAGTCCGCAGGCCGACGCTCTATCTACTGAGCCAAACCAGTTTTGGCTGTTATCAGGACTCTTAAAATGATACATAAGAAGGGCATAACATCACTTCTATGATATTCTTGCTCCAAATACATAGCCACAATTTAATCATGAGAAAACAGACAAACATAATTTTAGGGGCATTTTAAAAAACAATTGACCAGTACTCTTCAAAAATGTCAAGGTCATAAAAGACAAAGATTGAGGATCTGCCCTTGGATGAGACTAAGGAAACACAACTGGATCTTAGACCAGAAGAAGGACATTAGTGGGACAACTGGTAAAATTTGAATAAGGTCTGAACATGGTTAACAGTATTGTATCAATGCTAACTTCCTGGTTTTGACCACGTACTGTGGTCAGGTAAGATGTTGACATTATGGGATGTTAGGTGAAGAGTATATAGAAACTCTGCAGTATTATTGCAACTTTCCTCTAAGTCTAAAATTTTTCAAAATAATAATTAAAAACAAAAATGTCTTTCTCACTTAAAAACTTTTTTTTTTTTTTGCTTATTTTGCTTTCACATTTAGCTGGGCCAAGATTTTGAAAATATGTGTAGAGTGACATCATTAATTTGCCTTTTCAAAAAAAACTTAAGGGATTAAGGAAAGAAATTGAGAATATTAAATTAAGTTGCCTCTGGTCCCTCTCCCTTCCTAGAGAAAAGATTTAATCCAAACAGAAAAATGGTGGGGGCAGGATGTAGGTAAGGGGATCCAGGAAGATGGAGGGAAATGTTACTATCCCCATGCCTGAAAGAGAAAGGGAAAGGATAAGATAGCAGAACCTGGAGAGAGCAGCTGAAAGAAAAAAATGCTGGATAGGATTTGTGGCCATCAAGGGCAGATACAAGCATCTTACAATAACAAGCAAAGGAGCTAGGTGAACAAATGGTCCAATCTTACTCCCCACCTGCCTTTCAAGTTCCTCCCAGGACCTCCCATTGGCTGCACCCAGCTAGAAGCTAGAGGTTAAGGGAACCCAGTGATGCAGTTTATACTATACTAGAAGCCCAATGTCAAGATTCATGCTAGAATGGGCTTTCCTTTCCTTGGCTGCCAGCAGCACCTTCCCACTCCTGCCCAGCCCCTTTCCACTCAGGCCCTGGAGCTGCCTCTTTCTGCTCTGGCTTGCATTCCCATGTGGCCTAGAGGCTCTGAGAGATCTGGGGTGGGGCAGAACGCCTGTGTCATCACCATGGCAATGAGGACACAAGCATGTTCCCATCACTCAGCATCTGTGTATGCAAATTAACTGCCATCTTTTGCATATCACTAATTTGCATATCACCCCTGATTGGCTGGTGGTGTAGCAGAGGTATGGTCAATTTACATGTTTGTCTATTATTAGGTAAGATATCCACCCCTAGGGACCCAGAATGGAATGAAGTTTGGAGAGTGGATTCGGTGGTAAAAAGGAAAGATATCCGGCATTGGGATCAACTAGTCTGTCTCTCTCATTTTGCACATAAAAAAAAAGAAAGTCTCAAAGAAGGAACAGATTTATCCAAGGTCACAATACAAGGCAGTGTGATCTGCAAGTTGAAGACCTCGGTTCTAGTCTTGGCTTGGCCACTGGGTTAGGCTTCAGTTTTCCATATCTATGAATAAATAAGGTGGACTACAGCAATGGTCTTCAAACTCAGGTACACATGCCCCTGTGTATACATGAGAATTTCCAGGACGTAATGGGATAGATAGTTGTTTTTTTTTTAATTTATTTTTATTTTTATTTTTTTATTTTAGAGAGAGAGGAAGGGAGAGGGATAGAGAGATGGAAACATGAATGAGAGAGAAAGATTGATTGGTTGCTTCCTACATGCCTCCTACTAGGGATCAAGCCTGCAATCCAGGCATGTGCCTTGACTGAAAATTGAACTGGTGACCTTTTGGTTAATGGGTTGACGCTCAACCACTGAGCCATATCAGCAGAGTGGGATAGATAGTTTTCACTGAATAATTTTTCCAGATCCACAACTTCCTTATATATATTCTCTCCTTAAATTAATCTGGTTTCCCTTTCATAATTGTACTCACACTTGACAAAAGAAAAGCATTTCTCACCCTAACTGGTTTGGCTCAGTGGATAGAACTCCCAGGTTCAATTATGGTCAAGGACATGTATCTTGGTTATGGGCACATCTCCAGTAGGGAGTGTGCACGAGGCAGCTGATCAATGTTTCTCTCTCATCGATATTTCTAACTCTCTATCCTTCTTCCTTTCTCTCTATAAAAAGTCAATAAAATATATTTAAAAAATGTTTTTTAACAAAAGAAAAGCATTTCTCTCACCCATCTTAAATACGATAATGCATTACTCCAGGATGCAAACATTGGGGTGCACCAAGCACAGGGACATTTTGAAAATGCATAGCTTTTGGGGCAATTTCCATGAAGAACTATTGAAAGGGCAGCACCTACTCATGGTGAATGTACATCCACACATAACCTTTCTGAGAAGGTTTGAATCTCACCAATGAACCTATCAGACCTAAGGTTGAACGTGGGTTTTTGTCCACTTAGCAGGGAAGTAGGCTCTAAGCTGATTCAGAGGATGAGCAGCTGGAGCTCTTCCAGGACCTGGTTAGGCCACATTCCATAGGACTGGAGCAACCACTCCAGAGGATGTATAATTATCTCTACCTCTGACACATGTGTGAGGATATGCAATTATTTCCACCTCTGACACACGCGCTTTAATTCTTGTATGGAGCTCTGTGTCTTCACAGAAAAACCAGCTCATTCCCAAGGCCAGCTCAATTCTATGCCTCCTCTGACATAGGATTTGTCATGCTGGATCAGCCTTATGATAACCTTATGATTGATAATAAGCTATTTATTAATATTAATAATAGGAAGAGAGCAAAAGGGAGGCCAGACGTTATAAGCATGGTCATCTGGGTAGCTTCACCAGGAAGCTGCAGCTTCATGCTCCCCAGGGAACCACAGGTGCATTCCCTGCAGATCACTGGGGGAAGGGATCGAAAAAAAGGGGGAGATGGGCACATGCACAGGGAAGTTGTGGTGAATACGGAAGGTGCTTCTGTGTCAGTCCAGCCTGGTAAACAATGGGTTGGCTAGGGAATGGACCCCCTCAGAAGCACGCAAAATCTTGGAAAGTTAAAATCCTCAAAGAGTTCTTTCTCTCTGGCTCTCTCACTCCCTCTTGCTATGTGACTCGCCCAAACCTGTCCAGGAGTTCCTGTATTCTCTCTCCATGGCCGTGTGGCCTTAAGTCCATGCAGACTCCACATGCAGGATGCCGGACTAGACTGGACCTTAGTATGCAGCAGGAAACATGGGCAGTGGCCTTAATTCTGGCCTGCTGAAGACAAGATTGGACTGCTTCCATGGGGAGATGGACAGAGAAGGGGCCTTGGAGGGAACCCCCCTTAGTTTTACATCACTATTAAAGCTTTCCATGAAATCCCCGCCTCCTTTGGGGGCCTCAGGAAATTATTTTCCCCTTGGTACACCAAGACCTCCACTTCTACTGATCACATCCCATTCTGTTTTCAATCTGTAGAGCAGCAGGGAGGGATCTCTTTGAAGCCAACTTTAAGTTTAATAACTTCCAAGTTTCTCTTCGTTGCCAATTATGTTTCTGCCTTTCTTACATTTCTCTAGCTACACCTCCCAATTCTTAAAAAAAAATGGTATTATAGTTTAGTTAAAATGACAGCAGGTTCACTGCAAAAATTCAAACAATTCAGAATGTATAAAAATTAAAAACAAAAACATTCCAAATTCCACCCGTCAACAACTGTTACTATCTGGTGGCTGTTTTTCCAGATACACTCTATGCCGAGATACACATGTATCATTTTCCATAAGTGAGACCATATTATACATGCTGGGTGGTAATTTGCTCCTCCCCTGAAGAATATGCTCTGAAATGTATGCTGCACATCACGTTTTATGTATGTGCTCGGCACACCCTGAATTGAAGTCCGTTTAGATTGTTTCCAGTTTTTCATTTTCAGACAATGCTATGAGGCGCACCTTTGTGTTCATTTCTTTTCATGTTTCTGCCGGTGTTTCCTTGCATTAATGGGTTGTATTATTTTTGGATCATAGACACCTTCGAGAGTCTAATGAGCGCTATGGATCACCTTCCTTGCAAAATGCACGTAGATATTCATGTGTCTCATTTTTACTTTGATTTTTTGTTTTTACTCTAATTCACAAATATGCATCCTGAAGTCATTCCTTGGACTTGCTAAGGATCCATGTATCCTGGATTAAGAAAGCTGACTGTAAAGGATTAATTCCAAGATAAGAATTTTTCATAGCTTTTAGATTTATTTATATTAATTATCACTGTGTGATATATTCCATGCCCCGCTGTCTCTTTTAATTGGGTCAACCCTTCAGTCTGTGTCCAACTCTGGAGGTTTGGTGACCTGATAAATAATTGGACTACATAAATTTCCACTGACTGCCAATTGGGGCTGAAAGGATTGGAACACAGAAAAGTGCCCTGGCCGGTGTGGCTCAGTTGGTTGGGTGTGATCCTGTGCATTGGGAGGCTGCCAGTTTGATTCTCGGTCAGGGCATATGCCTGGCTTCCGGGCTTGGTCTTCGGTGGGGGTGTGCAGGAGGAAGCCAATCGATGTTGTGCTTCACATTAGTGTCTCTCTCTTACTTTATAGGCATTAATAGAGTTTCATAAACAAAAAATTTCATAGGTTAAAAAATGTAAATAGGCATTTTGTTCCTTCATTCAACAAATAGACCGATTAAGAACCATGTGCAGGCTTGGTGGTAGGAGCTAGGGATACAAGATGGATGAGACTCCCACCTTTCCTTCAAAGAACTCACTGTCTGGAAGGGGACACAGACATACTAGTATAAAATCTTTGTTGCCCTAGCCGGTTTGGTTCAGTGGGTAGAGCATCAGCCTGCAGACTGAAGGGTTCCAGGTTTGATTCTGATCAAGGGCACAAGCCCAGGATGCAGTTCAGTCCCCACCAGGCAGCCAATCAATGATTCTCTCTCATCACTGATGTTTCTCTCTCTCTTTCCCTCTCCCTTGCTCTCTGAAACCAATAAAAATATATTTAAAAAAACACACAATAAATCCTCGTTAGGCAAGGAGAGATTACACTCTGCTACATACAAAAGGGTGAAATAGCACTTGGGCACCTCAGGGGTCCATGTCACTGAAGGGTCTCACTGGGGAGCAAGTCTTCCTCTCCAAGAGGTATTAGAACCTGCCCCCTTCACATACTCTGTGCTTCCTTCATACCCATCCAATCATCTTCTCTTCCTTTTAGACCAGCGGTTTTCAACCTTTCTAAGGTTGCGACCCACAGATTGAGAACCTCTAGCAGAGTCGCCTAAGACCATCGGAAAACACAGGTATTTACATTATGATTCACAACAGTAGCAAAATTACAGTTATGAAGTAGCAACGAAAATAATTTTATGGTTGGGCGTCACCACAACATGAGGAACTGTATTAAAGTGCTTAGGCATTAGCAAGGTTGAGAACCACTGCTCTGACTTCATGACACACAGAAAGCCACTGGAGGATCTCTACAATGTTTCTTGCACATTCAATGTTGACAAAAGCTTTATGTGAATGTCTAATGTTCCTTATTTTGCTTTCTATATAAAATGTAATTTATTTCCATTGACTTCTTTTTTAAAATTTTTTATTGTGTTACATGTATACATATCTTCCTGTTGCCCCCTTCCCTTCCAGGCATACCCCAACCCCCCAGTGTCTTGTGTTCATTGCTTATGCATGCATACAAGTCCTTTGGTTGATCTCTTATTTACCCCACCTCTCCTTAATCTTCCTGCTGTAATTTGACAGTCTGTTTGATGCTTTACTGCCTCTGTATCTATCCTTTTGTTCATCAGTGTATAATGTTCTTTATTACCCACAAATGAGTGATATCATGTGGTGTTTCTCCTTCATTGACTGGCTTATTTCACTTAGCATGAGGCTCTCCAGTTCCATCCATGTTGCTGCAAATGGTAAGAATTCCTTCTTTTTAATGGCAGCATAGAATTCCATTGTGCAGATGTACCACAGTTTTCTGATCCACTCATCTGCTGACGGGCACCTAGGCTGTTTCCAAATTGTAGCTATTGTAAATTGTGCTGCTATGAACATAGGGGTGCATAAATCCTTTCTGATTGGTGTTTCTACTTTCTTAGGATATATTCCTAAGAGTGGGAGGGATTGCTGGGTCAAATGGGAGTTCCATTTTTAGTTTTTTGAGGAAACTCCATACTGTTCTCCACAGTGGCTGCACCAGTCTGCATTCCCACCAACAGTGCACAAAGGTTCCTTTTTCTCCGCATTCTCGCCAACACTTGTCGTTTGTTGATTTGTTGATGATTGCTATTCTGATAGGTGTGAGATGGTATCTCATTGTTGTTTTGGTTGCATCTTTCAGATAATTAGTGACTTTGAACATGTTTTCATGTGTCTCTTGGCCTTCCTTCTGTCATCTTTTGAAAATGTTCTATTTAGGTCCGTTGCTCATTTTTTTTTATTGGATCATTTATCTTCCTTTTATAAAGTTGTATAAGTTGCTGGCTGTAGATGTTGGAGATTAAACCTTTATCAGTGATAACATTTGCAAATATGTTCTCCCATAATGTGGGCTTTCTTGTTGTTTTGTTGATGGTTTCTTTTGCTGTGCAAAAGCTTTTTATTTTGATGTAGTCCCATTTGTTTATTTTTTCTTTAGCTTCCATTGCCCTAGGAGCAGTATCAGTGAAGAAGTTCCTTCGGCATATGTCTGAGATTGTGCTGCCTGTGGATTCCTCTAGTATTTTTATGGTTTCCATCTAATGTTTAAGTCCTGTATCCATTTTGAGTTTATTTTTGTATTTGGTGTAAGTTGGTAGTCCAGTTTCATTTTTTTGCATGTATCTGTCCAATTTTCGCAACACCATTTATTGAAGAGGCTCTCTTGGCTCCATTGTATGTTCATGCCTCCTTTGTCAAATATTAATTGAGCATAGTGTTTTAAGTGGATATCTGGGTTCTCTATTCTATTCCATTGGTCTATATGTCTGTTCTTGTGCCAGCACCAGGCTGTTTTGGGAACAGTTGCTTTGTAATATAGCTTGAAATCTGGTATTGAGATTCCACCTACTTTATTATTCTTTCTCAGGATTGCTGTGGCTATTCTCGGTCTTTTTTTGTTCCAGATGAATCTTTGAAGAGTTCTTTCTAGGTCTGTGAAATACTTCGTTGGTATTTTAATGAGGAGTGCATTGAATCTATAGATTGCTTTGGGTAGTATGGACATTTTAATGATGTTGATTCTCCCAAACCAAGAGCATGGTATGCTCTTCCATCTGTTTACATCTTCCTCTATCTCTTTTTTCAGTGTCCTGTAGTTTTCTGCATATAGGTCTTTTACCTCCTTAGTTAGGTTTATTCCTAGGTATCTTAATTTTTTTGGTGCGATGGTAATGGAATTGCTTTTTTAGTCTCTCTTTCTGTAATCTCACTATTAGTGTATAGAAATGCCACAAATTTTTTGGCATTAATTTTGTATCCTGCTACATTGCCAAATTCATTTATTGTCAATTAGTTTTGGCATAGAGTCCTTTGGGTTTTGTATGCAAATAAGGACAACTTTACTTCTTCTTTTCCAATTTGGATGCCTTTTATTTCTTCTTCTTGTCTAATTGCAATGGCTAATACTTCCAGCACTATGTCGAACAGGAGAGGTGAGAGTGGGCATCCCTGTCTTGTTCCTGCTCTTAGGGGAAATGGTTTTAGTTTTTGCCCATTGAGTCTGATGTTAGCTGTGGGTTTATCACATATGGCTTTTATGATGTTGAGGTATGATCCTTCTATTCCCACCTTGCTGAGAGTTTTTATCAAGAAAGGGTGTTGGATTTTGTCAAATGCCTTTTCTACATCAATTGATATGACTATGTGATTTTTATCTCTCAATTTGTTTATGTGATGTATCACGTTTATTGATTTGCGGATATTGTACCATCCTTGCATTCCTGGGATAAATCCTACTTGGTCATGGTGTATGATCTTTCTGATGTACTGCTGGAACCATTGACTTCTTTATACTTCATGGATGTGGAAACACATTGTATTGTTTTTTTCAAATCTATAACCAGGGATCCTTTTCTATCTTTTTAGGTTTGAACAGTATCATGTTATGTTTTTATAATAGTGTAACTTCTCTGTTTTTTTCATCATAAAAGGGGCTCATAGCCGGACTGTCATCAGGTCACAGGCTTGTCAAGAGTTTAAACAAATTAAAACATATAATGACAGCAACAACCAACATTATTTGAATATTTTCCACATGCCAAGAGCACGTTAAGTGCTTTACCAGTCTCATTTATTCCACCCTATGACTCTGTGTGGTAAATACTATTATTATCATATCCCCGCCCTTTTTTAAGCAAATGTGGAAACCCAGGTCACTGAGCATTGAGTAACGATACTAGGTTATGAGGAGGCAAACAGCAGAGCTGGGGTGAAAGCTCACACAGGTGGATTCTGGAGCCGCGCTCTTAACCGCTGTGTGATACTGCCTTCTGGGGAAAGCAGCAGCTAAAAGAACCAGGTGGTGGGACGGTGGGAATTTTTATAAAAGTTGAAAAGTATACTCTAGAGCAGATGAAATGAATGTTTTCATGTTACTGACGCTCAGTCCAGTCTGGCTAAGGCATCTCCAGTACTGAATGGCTGCTATGTTGGTTCATTTTTTCAGGTTCCTTGCTTCCTTCTTTTCCTGCATGCTCTTAAACATCTGACTTCAGGTAAAAGCATATTAATGGAATGAACAGGAGGTTTCAAATCTGAGAAGGCTTGATTCCTCACCAGCTGTGTGATCTTGAGCAAGTTACATGTCTTACTGAACCCATTTTCTTATCTGTCAAGATGGCAGTAATATCTGCTTTAGTCCCTATAACAGGAGGCATACAATGATCCAACATTCAAACACTGAGGAAGACATTTAGGAAGCTAAACGGTGAACACAGAATTTGACACACACTACCGAGGATGGAGAGCATGATCTCAGCTGCCCCTCTCGCTCAGTTTTGCTAATTCTTGGTGAGGATGGAAATTAATATTAGGATCTCACTGGCTATTATTTTATTGCTTATACATGTTTTAAATTCTCTCTATAGATAATTGTACACTGAGTGGCCAGATTATTATGATCTCTGAACACATAATAATCTGGCCACTCACTGCAGATATATGTATATAAATTAGAGGCCCAGCCTGGCCAGGGGGAGGGGACATGGGCAGTTGGCCAGCCTATCTGCTGGTCTAACTCCTGGTCGAGGAAACAATTTGCATATTAGCCTTTTATTATATAGGATATACACTGAGTGGCCAGATTATTATACGTTCAGAGATCATAATAATCTGGCCACTCGGTGTATATTGTTTTCATTCCATAGTGTATCTTTTTGTTATTTTGATCAAGTCTGTACATAAAGAACATTTTAAGGTATGCTACACATATATCTAATTTGTGTTAGTAAAAATTGATACCTCTCTAGAAAACAAAGGAATGCAATATGAAAGCACTCTGTGCTGGTGGGGGTCATTCTCATTGCTCACGGGTATATAAGCCAAATGAAAACCTGGGGGAAGGCATTTTGTAATATTTAACAAGAATCTTAAAATGTTAATAAATTTTAAGGTAGTTTCCAGCTTCAAGCAATAACACAAGGTACTGTACAGGCTTTCAGTATAAAATGTGCATTGTTGCATTATTTATAATAAGAAGTTGGAAACAACCTAAATGCCCTACAGGTTAGTAATAATTAAATAAACAATACGTTCTCCATATACTAGATTACTGTATATTATTTAAAACGCTTAAATAATTTATAACAACATAAGGAAATACATGTATTATAAGATAAGTGGAAAGCAAGATATATTTTATTGCAGTATGATCACAAGTCAAAAAAGGTGTAGAAGTACGAGTATTTTCAATAAATATATCAGAATGCCAGTAGTAGTTCCTCGTGAGGTGACGATTATGGATGTCTTATTTTCCCGCTTTTAACTTTCCTATATTTGTCCATTTTTTGCACAATGAGTTTGGGTATTAAACCCAAAGCAAACCCCATAGGAGGAAGGATGTGGTTGCCTGGTGAGCAGCATTTAAGGCAGAATCCGGCCAGTATGCTCTGTGTTACTCTGCTCCACCCAGGGATTCTGGGAGAATTAAAGATTCTACCATGTGGAACCAGGACCAGTGTAGATTACTATCTAGTAAGAAACTATTATAGAAAATTTAAATGTTACCATCTTACATTAGGGATGGGAAGGTACCAGGGTTTTTTGGTTTTTTTTCATTTTCAAAGAATTCTGTTTCCTTCATGAGCACACTTTCCTATGCATTTTATTGCATGCAACCTCTCAGGAATAGTTCCTTTTGGTGTGACATAAGGAGAAGTTTGCTTGTACTGGAACCTTTATCAGAAGCAGACCAAGGGAGAAAGACAAACTTGAGTTCAGTCAGTTGTTTCTTTGAAAGTTCTCGCCCCTTGTTTGGTGGTGAGAAGCAGGGGCCTGGCTTCTCCGGGCAATCCTGGCTCACACCTGTGGTCGGGCCATAATTATTCATAGTGCCCTCTGTTTCTCCCAAATCGCTCTGGTTTGGGCACGCAGTTACACTCGATATCTCAGATGTGAGGAGAGGGGAGGAAAGAGCGGTACCATCTGGATGCTGACTCCTGAGTGGAGGGGAGTGTGTGGCTCCCCACAGGCAGAACCAGGGGAATGAGCCAGCAGCAGCAGCAGCAGCAGCAGCAGCAGCACAGGAAGGGACAGAAACTAGCCCAGTTGCCAACAGACACGGCCCACAGGCTGTCTTTGAGAGTCTAAATTAGTCATCCATGACTTGATAGTGAGGCTGACAGCTCTGGCTGTACCTGAAGGTGGGACAGAAATTCTACCCAGTTGATTTAAGATACCGAAGACACGCCTGGCACAGGATTCTTTCTGTCGGCCCGCTCTGGCACCTGGCATTTCCACCATTAGAGTTATAAGGAAATGTTATCAAAATAATTCAAATTCTTATCTGAAGAGGAGAGCACACAAGCACAGGGAAACAGCACAATTCAGGCGTTGGAAGGATCCACGTGCAGATTCTGCTTTTCCCGGCTGACTGACCCTGGGCAAAGGACTCAGCTTCCTCCACATTGGGCGTCTTCAGGAGAACAAAAAGGAAAATGAAACCACCCTCACTGTCCCTTGGGGTAGCAATGGTCACTGTACGTGAAAATGCTCTTCTAATACATCTGACACCTCAATACAAAAGCACTCTGAAAATATCAGAGAGTGTTAGGATTACAATAAGGCAACACATTGGCAGTGAGCATGTCCTGGGGAAAAACACAAATTAGGTAAAGTTTGATGGGTGGTAACAAGGAAGAGAGAGAGGACTGGAGTGGGCTGGCTGATCATCTGAACCATCTGGGAGCTATGGAGAAAACAAGAAGGAAAACAGTTAGTGGGCTCCTTCCCAGGAGCTTGAGATTCAGCTGATCAGACATACAGCCCAGAGTAAGTAGTTTGCAGGGGTTGAGAGTGGGGAAGCTGCTAAACATGATGCAAAGAGGATCTGGCAGGACTAGAAAGAGAGTGTTGGGGGAAGAAAATAACAGAATTTTGTTGCTTTGACAAGTGTTTTTTTTTTTTGTTGTTGTTGTTGTTGTTGTTTTTTAATCAGAGCTAGCCTTGCTAGAAAACTAAAGTCTAAAACTAATTTTTGAAATTTTTGGTAAATGCCTCTTCCAGCCCAATCAACTTCCCTCAACTCTAACACATAAACCCCATAAACCCCATATGGGCAGGGATTTTTATCCTTTTGCTTCACTGCCAAATTCCAGGCACTGAGAACATATCCTGGCACATAGACCGGCATAGCAAAAATTGCACAAATGAATATTATTTGCCTGTGTCACTGTTTTCCCCACTCATGCCTGTAATTTACTATGGCTAAGTATTATTGTTGCCATTCTGGAGCTCCTAAAGGAGCCAAGTTTAGGATGCGCCTTGATCTAGGTCATGGCTCTCATGTGGTAATTACTACTTCCACCAACAACCTTCATTCTTTGTTGGTGACTTGTCAGGTTCAGTTGTTGCGATATCTGACTTACACTCTTCAAACACCAGGATTACCCTACAACAGTGGTCGGCAAACAGCGGCTCGAGAGCCACATGTAGCTCTTTGACTCCTTGAGTGTGGCTCTACCACAAAATACCATGGCCTGGGCGAGGCTATTTTGAAGAAGTGGGGTTAGAAGAAGTTTAAGTTTAAAAAATTTGGCTCTCAAAAGTAATTTCAATTGTTGTACTGTTGATATTTGGCTCTGTTGACTAATGAGTTTGCTGACCACTGCCCTACAAGAACAGAATTTTTTAAAAAGTTGTGTTTCATTGGTTATTTCTGGAAATAATATGGAAACAGGAGTCTGATCTTTCATTTCTCATTGAAATTTGTTGCTATCCTTTAGAATACCCAGTGCAATATAAGGATTTAAATAATGCAACTTGATGATGATTTTTTATAGTAACTTTACTGATAGCCTTAAGCTTTTGAATAGGCAGTGATTCAGATTTTATTTGATGTACCCTCCCTTCTCAGCTATTCCTTTAATCTACTGCCAGATGTGTAATATACAATCTGTAGCTTGAGATGAATGGATCTAATCAGTTCAGTTCTAGAAATGTTTGCTAAGTGCCTACTATGTTCAGTCATGTCAGGGGCTGTAAATATGAAGATCAATAAGATAGCTATTACCTCAGGCTCTAGTGAGATACATGACAGCAGAATATACATATATATGTATGTATGCATACGTTATTATGCATAAAATTAGATACACACACCCATACATATACATACAGTCAGCTCAGGATGCTTTTGAAGACAATTAATGAAATACTCAATTTAAAATCTCAAGCAGGGAACCCCTTTATCATTCACAAATCAAGAATTTTGAGGGAGTCTCATGGCTGCCTGATACACTGCCCTGATGACATCCTGGCTCTGACCTGATTCTCTGCGCTTCTTTGCGTGCAGAGAGGGCTGTTCCTCATTCTCCCAGGATGACCGGGGGAACACCTTGAAGGGCAGATACAAACATACCCGGGGTCTGCTGGCAAGGAAGAAGTGTGTGTGCGGGGGTGGTGGTGACTGGGTCTGAGTGTGTCATTGAGGGGAGTGGCCAATCGTCACACCCAGCTTTTAAAGTTTAGTAATCTTATAGGCTAATTTTGCCTGAGAAATGCAATGATTTGTTAATACACTAATGCTTGCAAAAGAGTAAAACAGGAAATCGTATGCTAGGACTGTTAATATGTGGCATGATTTTGTTGTATTATTTAGTTTGATATACAAAAGTAATACATGTTCTTTAAAAAATATATGCAGCACAAGCAGGCCATTGTTTAAGGTCTGATGTGTGTCATTTCCACATTTACATTTCTATGCATTTCCAAACAAAGGCGTAGTAGGTGTATGCATGTGTGTGTATACATTCACCAAAAATGTTACAGCCTCAATATCTAGTTTATTGTGTTCTTAGCCTGGATTCTCTAGACAGGAGAAGCAGACACAAGGATAAAAGTGAGTGCCCTGGCCAGTGTGGCTCAGCTGTTTGGAGCATCTTCCTGTGCACTGGAAGCGCTTTCTCTCTCTCTCTCTTTCTCTCTCTCTCTCTCTGTCTTCCCCCACCCCGCTCTTTCTAGAGTCAATTAAAAAAAAAAGGCAAAATGCTTTAAAACAAAACAAAACACGCAAGACAAAAAAAAGGGTTTAAGTGTAGCCACAGATGGTGACGAGGAGGAAACAATAGATGGAAGGTAATAAAGAGGCAAAGCAACTTGGTGTGACGTGGATTGGCAGTGACATAGCAGGGGCTTGGCAGGTGTATCCACTTGGCACGCAGGACTCCTCCGGAGAGGCTGCAAGAAGAAACCACACTCAGGGCAGTCCACTGCTGGGAGGAAGGAAAGCCAGTTTTTCTGCTCAGATCCCTCCTGCCTCTTATTTCCCATCAGCCAAGTTTCACCCCATAGGGAGGAACTCCTTATATTTTCAGCCCTTGCCAGCCATTCAGTAAGCCAATTCCCATGCTCCATAGTGTGGCATTTCATCCAAATCTAGGATGATGATACAATGCCAATAGGGCCCATTATGGAGAAAGTAAGGCCCAAGGTTCCAACTTGAACTTCAGCCTTCTCAGGGAGCTCAGCGAAGGCAGTGGTCATGGTCTGAGAAGGTGCTCAGTGATTGCATCCAACACACTTGCTTTGCAAAATGGAATAGTGTACACATTGTTCTGATATTTGTTTTGTTAGCCAAAAATCATAGCCATTACCTCTGTCAGCATTTTGAGATCAAACTCATCCTTTTAAATAGATGTCTAAGGTTCTAGAAAATAGATCTGTCATAATTTATTTTGCCATTTCCTTACGGATGGACATGCAGGTTGTTCCCAGTTTTCCATATTATAGAAATCATCTGTCAACAATATATACAAGTCTTTCTGGAGATCAAATTTAAAGCTGAAGGCAATTTGAAAGGGAAGATCTGACTTAAAATCAGTCTCCATGCTGATCTGGAGCTTTGCTAACCGGATCCCGTGACTGCATTAATTATGCCCTGTTGCACGTGGCCCAGGTTCTAGCGGTTCTGAGAGTGACTGGAAGCTGCTGGCTTTGCAGAGGAAGGTCTGCAACATTACTAAGGCACGGTACTCTCCCCGGAGGCTCCCAACCGGGAGAGATTCCTTTCCATTTTTGCATATGCCCCAAAGCTTTTCCATTTGAATTATCTTGTCAGTGTATCAAATAAAGAAAGAAATGAAATTCTATGCATTCTGATTTTGCTCAGCCTGCCTTTACAGAGCCCTCTCCTGAGCAAATGCAGTCAGTCAGGTCTTGGCCTCGGGGTGGGAACTTGAGGAGGACACTGTGCGTTCCCTGGCAGGGCGTCTGAAGTATTCAATGATAAGAAGACCACCACCATATGGGACATTTTACACATTTCTACACCAAAAATCACCTCAGGTTTCAGGCGCTTTTTAGAGGAAAGCTCTTTTATCTTGTATTTTTGTCTTGATAATGCTTTGACCATCTTGACAGTTTTGAAGGTAATGACCCCTTAGGGGAAGCAGCAGGGACTCCGTCTGCTTCCCCTCTTTTCTAGGCGATATCCCCTCTGTCTCCAAGACACAGCACAGTCTCTGAAGACCACTCTGGTACCCTTCCTTCCTCCTCTTCCCTGAAACTGCTTATCGGTGGCATTTCTGAAACCTGCAACTTCAATGACTCTACTAAATCCAACACTTTGAGCATCCACTAACCTTTCCGAAGTAGATTTTATTATCACAGAATATGAAATATTCTTTATTCTACTGCCCTGTTGATTTTTTTCTCAGAGAAGCTTAATAGGATAGACCTGCAATAAAATGAAAATCAAATTCTGTATGAAACTATGTGAAATATTGATCAGACCAAATAGAAATGACAAAATTATTAATGTAACGTAGCCCTTAAAGTGCTTGACTAGCAATGCTGAGTGAAAGAAAGAAATGCTTCTAGAATTTAGTAAGTGCATTTGACCACTGAATTTAGAATCAGAATATTTTACATGATACTATTTCATATATTTAATGCACATATATTATGCCACTTTATTATCATACTAGAGGCCTGGTGCACGGATTCCTTTATTGGTGGGGTCCCTTGGATGGCCTGTGCCCTCTCACAATACGGGACCTTTTGGGGAATGTAGGATAGCTGGTTTTGACCTGATCTTGTAGGCTCAATCTAGACAGGAGGGAGCCCTATCCTGTGCATTGACCAGTGTGCATCACTGGTCAATGCACATCATAGTGACTGGTTGACTGGTTGTTCAGTTGCTTAGGCTTTTATATATATACTAGAGGCCCATTGCAGGAAGATTCCTGCAAGAATAGGGCTTCCTGTGGTGGTCTCTGCTGCCCCACCTGTTTCCCTCCCTTCTCTGCTGTCCCGCCTGCTTCCCTTCCATCTCTGCTGCTCTGCCTGCTTCTCACTCCGCCTGCTTCCCTCCTTTCTCCTCCTGCCCTATTTGCTTGCTTCTCTGAAGCTTCCCTCTCTTCTGCAGCACTTGGCTTCCTTCTACGCTGTCTTCAGTCTTCACTCTGCACAGAGATATGCAAATTATCCGCCATCTTGGTTAGGTTATTTTGCATACTCGCTCCTGATTAGCTGGTGAGTGTGGCTTCTGGGCATAGCAGAGGTACAGTCAATTTGCATGGTTCTCTTTTATTAGCTAGAAAAGCCTGAAAAATTAGTTAATAATTCCAGATGAAAAAGTTACATTTATATCTTAGTTATTTTAGTCTAATAATAGACTAAATTTTGTGATTTTTAGGGGTAAAATAATTTAATAAATTATAAACTATATCTTCTAGATTCAGTGACTCTAAAATTAGGAAAGGTCCTAGAACTTCTCTGTTTTGGAATTTGCACTTGTGGCCTTTGTGTCTTTAAAAATGCTTCTCCTTTCTTTATTAATCAACATTGTATAAAACCACTTATCACACTGCTGATCAGTATGAATTCATACCATAACAGCTCAGAGCTGGAAATACATTTTTGTCAGCTTCCACAGTATTATCAAGGATAAATGTACAATTTCTATGTGATATACTTTTTGAAATGTTGAAAATAGTTCTTTGAGCCCCTAATTATCTTTGAGGATCCTCAAGAATCCAGTGGCTCTCAGATTGGGAGCCATCTCCTTAGGCAAGGTCTGACACTGATTCTTAGATGAAACTTGTACCCTGCCTAATAATAGCCATGTCTTCTCAAAGTGGCCTAAAAAGGGCAATTTAATAATTATTCAATTTCTGAGTCACTGTCAGAAAACAGGAGACAGTGAAAAAAGAGAGGTTTGGTACTTATTTCCATGGTTCCTTCTTTGTTGAGTCATCAGAAGTGGGTGGCATCCCTGTCTGACAGCCCTCTTAACATAGTCCAATTTCCTTTAAGTAACTGCCTGCTTCCTTGAGTTGTTAAACCATGACTTTAAAGATGTACATTTGATTTATTTCCAATATTCTTCTGTTGAGAACAGTGCTGAAATGAATAACTTTTTTCTCTTTGATTAGGGGCCAAAGATTGTTGGAGTTGGGCCACTAAAAGAAGTAAATTGGAAAAATAGACATTGAGATATCAGAAAATGGAATGATGACATTGAGATTATGAAGTTATTGATAATGACAAGGTATAGAGCATGATTATGAGGTGAGTGACTGAAGTATGGTGAAGAATGTGGAGAAGTTAAAAAAAAAAGAAAATCTATGGTATCGGAAGGATAACCTAAACTATTTATTGAAATCTCCAAGAACTAAGACTAAAGAAATAAATTATTAGACTTGAGCTAATATCATTGAAAAACCATTGCAATGTTCTTTACAGTAGCCAAGACACAAAAGCAACCTAAGTGCCCACCAATAGACATGTGGGTAAATAAGATTGGCATATATACACAATGTAATACTACCCAGCCAAAGAAAAGAATAAAACCTTATCATTTATGACAACATGGATGGACCTAGAAGATGATAAGTGAAATAAAACAAAGACAAATACCATATGATTGCATTTAATTGTGAATCTAAAAAAACCAAACTCATAGATTCAGAGAACAAAGCGATAGTAGATGGGAAGGGTATGGGGGATTGAGTGAAAAAGATTGAGAAGTATAAATTGTTAGTTATAAAAGCAGTCATGGGGACCTAAAGTTCAGCATAGGGATTATAGTCAATAATATTGCCTGTCATGTGTTAATTTTTGTTAATTATTACTAATTTCATCATTTTTAAAAAATTTTAATTACAGTTGACATATTATATTAGTTTCAGGTGTGTGACATAGTGATTATACATTTACATACCTTATGAAGTGATCACCCCAATAACTCTAGTATCTATCTGACTACAATACATAGTAATTACATTATTACTGACTATAGTCCCTATGCTGTACTTTAGCATTTGAAAAATATATTCCCCTGAATGTTATACATTATCAAGTCACTTATAAAGGGAAAATAGGATGTCCTTATATTTCTGCACAGCAACATTCATAACAAGAAGACACTGGAGTAACATATACAAGATACTCAAGTACAAAAAGTGAACACAAAGACTATATCAAGCCAAACTGTATTTCAAGCATGAAGACTATAGACAGCTTTAATATGCAAAACCCCAGCTAACATTGTTACTATTCGCTTTTCTTTAGAAAACTACTAAAAGATGAACTTTAGACTAATTCAGGGGAATATATTTTTCAAAAAAATGTATCTAGTAGAGCAACATTTTACTGGTAAAAGTGTTCTTTATATCTTAGGTTTTGCCAACATTTCTGTTACAGATCTTTATATTGGTGCTGTGCTCCTTCCTTTCTTAAATCTCACCATTGAATGAAGTGTTTCACTGGCCCTGCTCTTTGCAAGAGTTGCTAGCACAGTGGGAAGGAGCTGGTTTTCGCTGAGCACAAGTCTGTGCCGCCCACGGCATGCACAGATTGCTTCTTGCAAATATGAGCTATCTATGTGACTCTTTGTGTGGCCTCCGTTGCGCTGTCCTTTTGAATCAGCTGGGTGCGGGGTCTTTTGTTGCCAGCATGGTTTGCTTGCCCCAGTTTTCACACCCTCTTTTGCAAACAAAGGATAACGTTTCTGTAACTCAGAGTGTGTTCCTTACCTTTAGGAGTCAGACTTTTACTTAGTAAGATCTAAGCTGGGCCTTCTTGCTGTTGAATTCTGTCTCTCCCTCTCTCTTCTTTCTCCCACACCATTTGTCTTCAGTCTCATCTACTTTTGGCAACCTTTGTACATGTTTTAAGATCTGAGCAGTATACTTGTGTCCTAGTTTACCAAAAAATAAAAATAGTTTGTGGATTTGGGAGAATGGAAATATAGGTTATATTTTTAAACTTGTAGCTCTTAAATAATTTTTAAATACAAAGAGAAAATACTAATATAGCTAGTCATATTCACACTAGAAGCCATCTCTAATTCTTTAGAATAGTGATGTCTACATTTTATAGATAATTGGAAACTCATATGTGTGTGGCCTGAATTCTCTCTTCTAGTGATATTCAAAACTGTGAATATTTTTCAGGGTAATATATAAAAAGTTCTTCAAAATTAGTCAACTATTAATAAAAATGCACATATAGCTTACCAAACCTAGGGATTCCTCATTTCTTTTGGTTAGACCTTATCTGAAATTTCATAATTACAACATATTAGAAATGTCCAAACCCTAAGAGACAGACTAATTAAGAGTTTATATTGTTCATTTACTCCTTATAAAATATCATGCTAAGTAATATTTAGATAGTTCCCACACTACTTCCAGTTCTTTGCCTCAAGGTCAGACTCTACATTATCTGAATCATCTGGGCCTTGAGCTTTGGGACAGATACCCATTCCTTGCAGCCAAAAGTGCAAGGTTTATTGCACCTGGGGATGATGTCAGAGTATTTCTGATCCTGACAGATACCTATCTAAAGCAAAAACACATGGATTAATTTTGATTATATCAATGATAATACAGTTATGTATTTGAGCAATTCTTGAGACATCTGGATTGCATTCAAGCAGTTTATAGCTGAATTTTTTGCTCCAAATATTTGTTATTGACTTGCTATCAACCTGGATTTCAGCAGTTTCATGAAAGAGAGACATGTAGACAGAAATTTAGGACAGGAGAGAATCCAAGATGGCGGCATAGGTAAACACCTACACTGCTGCCTCGCACAACAATTTCAAAACTACAACTAAAAGACAGAACGGACATCATCCAGAACCACAGGAAAGCTGGCTGAGTGGAAGTTCTGCAACTAGAGGGAAAGAGAGGGGCTCACAGCGACCCAGAGGAGCTGCAAAAAGCTGAGGTACGGAGACGCACGCGAGGAGAGAGCGGGTGCCGGAGTACCTGATGGCTTTCTCTGGCGGGAGGGAAACGGAGACTCTCAAAGGCATTGAACCCCTTATCCTATGACACTAAACCCCAGATCCAGCCGAAACTCATACGGGGGGAGTTTGGACTGTGAAAAGGGAGAAGTGCAAGGAAATTTAGGGGAGTTGCGAAAGATCAAAAGCCTGGTGGAGCACAAAGCACTGCGCGCAGGACAGATTGCTGATTGTATCGCTGGCTTTCGCGAGTGGGCGGGAGACAGACCCTCCCAGCTGTGCCACTTCTGACTCCACTAAGCCCCTGTTTCGGGTGAAACCCTGGGGACCTAGACTCGTGTGGTCCTGGTGCTCAGGGAAGCCGGAAAGGCAGAGGTTAGAGGCACTGCGGGCGCACGGCGCACAAGGACCGCTCCAGCTATTACCCAGTCACGTGAGACTCAGGGGCCGTGGAGGGTGGGGCGGTCCCTTAAGCCCTGAGACTCCACCCATCCCAAGCTCAACAGAGGCTTCTGCGGCTTTGCACATCTGGTATCATAAAGCTGAATTCAACACAGAAGTTTCCCCGGCATAGTGAAAATGCCGAGACAAGGGAAGGGATTACAAACAAAAGAAATGGAGGGAAAAAAACGACTGGATATAGAGTTCAAAACCACACTTGTAAGGTTTTTCAAGAATATGCTAGAAAAGTTGGATAAAGTTAGTGAGACCCAAGAGGAAATGAAAAAGGTCCAACTAAAAATGAAAAAGGACCAACTAGAAATTAAACATAGACTGTCTGAAATAAAAACTATTATACAGAGTCCTAACAGCAGACTAGAGAAAGGCAAG
>JAAGEH010000304.1:12551971-12646903 GCA_011751065.1 Lasiurus cinereus
ATCAACTGGAAAAGCAAGAAGAGAAAAGAATCCAAAAATGTGAAGATAATGTAAGGAGCCTCTGGGACAGCTTCAAGCGTACCAACATCAGAATTGTGGGGGTGCCAGAAGAAGAGAGAGAGCAAGATACTGAAAACCTATTTAAAGAAATAATGACTGAAAACTTCCCACATCTGATAAAAGAAATAGACTTACAAGTCCAGGAAGCACACAGAACCCCAAATAAAAGGAATCCAAAGAGGACCACACCAAGACACATCATAATTAAAATACCAAGAGCAAAAGACAAAGAGAGAATATTAAAAGCAGCAAGAGAAAAACAGTTAATTACCTACAAGGGAGCACCCATACGACTGTCAGCTGATTTCTCAACAGAAACGATGCAGGCCAGATGGGAGTGGCAAGAAATATTCAACGTGATGAATAGCAAGAACCTACAACCAAGAATACTCTATCCAGCAAAGCTATCATTCAGAATTGAAGGACAGATAAAGAGCTTCACAGAGAAGAGAAAGCTAAAGGAGTTCATCAACTCCAAACCAGTATTATATGAAATGCTGAGAGGTACTCTTTTAGAAGAGGAAGAAGAAAAAGGTAAAAGCCAAAAAATTATGAACAACAAATACATATCTATCAACAAGTGAATCTAAAAATTAAGTGAATTAAAAATTTGATCAACAGAATAATATGGTAAATATAATAGAATCAGGAGCACAGAAAGGGAGTAGACTGATAATTCTCAGGAGGACAAAAATCATAAAGCATCAAACAGTCTGTGACATTACAGCAGAAAGATTAAAGTTAGGTGAGGTAGATAAGTGATCAATCAAAGGACTTGTATGCATGCATATAAGCATAACCAATGACCACAGATACTGGGGGGTTGGGGTATGCCTGGGAGGGAGGGGGGGCAATGGGGAGATATGTATAAAAAATTAATAAAAATTAATAAAAAATTAAAAAAAAGAAATTTAGGACAATTTTTGCGATTAACATGCCACTTCTCAAATTCTAGTTAGATTGTGTCTTTTTCAATAGCATAATTTTCTTTTAGCTCTGTGAATAAAATTCCTCTGTAACCAAGCTGCACAGATAAGAGAGCTACTTGGTAACTCAAACGCATCTTGAGGTTTGTACACCAAAAACAGCTGCAGAAACTTAAAGTATATTTCATATTCATCAAAATATGTCGTCTGAAATTTGGACTTTATTTTTACCAAAGTAGTACAGCAACTCCTCAAAATCTTTAATTACATGAAGCTTAGAAAAGTTGCCATGAGCTCACTTCATTGGCCTGACTTGAGCCTGGGATCTTCACTTCCTGAAATAAAAGGTCTTCTTTCCCCCTGGGATTTCAAACTCAGTATATTCAGATGTTTCATCAAGCCAGCAGGAAAGGACAATCTTTTGGACCACTGTATGTTAAGCTGGGTCTCTGAAAGCCTTTTCATCCCCAGAGTCCTTGACCTCAAAACATCTCTTACAAACTATCTCTTAAACAAGTGCCCATAATCTAGACTTCTGACTACATTAAAATAAACCCTAACTGCACACACTGCTTTCTCTCTGTCCAATCTGGTGATGGTCAAGGGCACAGGCTCAGAACATGTTGACAACCACAGTAACTTCCATTCTTACACTGGGACAAAAAATCTTTCTTACATAGCTCAAATCACAAACTGGCCCAATACAAGGAGCATCAGACTTCTCTTTTGTCTTTAATTAGTATTAGAGCATTTCCCACTTTTTGGTTGCAGTATCCCACCTATGGTAAACATATACATGTACACCTAACTTCTCAAATTCCTTACTAATGGAGATACCCCTTGAACCGTTTCTGTGTTCTAGCTAGCCAAGGTCACTTAGGTCATTTGGATACTGTTGCTTTATAGCATTTCATTCCATACATTGGCACAGGGGCTTATGACTTAAATTTAAAATGAAATAAATATTACTAGTAAGTTATATTTCTGTAATTATGCTTTGACTTAACTTTTTTCACTAAACAGCCTGGATATATATATATATATATATAATTATGTTTTTTATTGATTTCAGAGAGAGGAAGGGAGAGGGAGAGAGTTAGAAACATCCGTGATGAGAGAAAATCACTAGCTGCCTCCTACACACTCCCAGGCATGTGCCCTGACTGGTTCGGGGGTCAACACTCAACCACTGAGCCACATGGTGGAAGCCTGGATATTCTTTATGTATGCATGTTTTATTTATTTTTTAACTTGAAAGACTTATATTTTTGTTCCAGTGGATATCTTTCTAACCTTATAACTATTTTTTAAACATTATTTAAAGCAGTGAGCAATATATTTCCTGTTTCTTCCCTCCTTATTCTCTAAAAATATCATTTTTTATGATACTTATTCCTTTTTTTCCTCAACTTCTATTGGTTGTTTCATTATTATATTGCCAGGATTTTATAACATTTATTCTTTGTTCTATGACCACAATGCTTACATTTGTCTTAGCACTAATTCTACAGAAAAGTGGAATCAATGATCACAGTAATTTTTTGTTTTTTTAAGTTTCTTGGTTGGTTGGGTGAAATTCATACTCAGCCAATGTTCTGTAACAGATACATGGAAACCACATTCTTGCACATTAAAAAATGTTGTCTGTTACATTTGTACTTTAACAGGTTTCTCTGGTATAAAATTTTTAGGTATAAATTTTTTTTTGGTCACATTTTGATATTTTTCCCCCTACAGATGTCTTCATCATTTTTATCTAGATACTTAGATTATCTCTATTTGCTTTGAAAAGTCAGTAGCTTTACTAGAATAGGTCTTAGTTTGATTATCCTCTGCCATTTTTTCCCTTTGGGATATTATGTGTCCTTTCCAACTATAGATTTAGGTCTTTTATTTCTGGAAAGTCTCTCAAAATACATATTTAAGCTCTACCCCTCCTCCCATGTATCTAATCTTTTCTTAGTTATCTGTCTTGATTGTGCATATATTGGATTTTTTTGTCTCTCATTTACATAATATTCTCTCATCCTTTTAAACATTTGTTCATTTTTATTTCATTTTACATGCTTTTCTTGAGTATTCCATAACACTTTAAAAATATTTTTTGTTCTTAGTTTATTTTTAAAGCATTATGGAATATTCAATGGTTTTATTCTCTTTATGGTATTTCCAAATTTGCCTTGATTTTTAAAATAGTTTTCCCCTTCCCACTTCTTTTTCTTTTAAATATATTTTTTATTGATTTTTTTACAGAGAGGAAGGGAGAGGAATAGAGAGTTAAAAACATCAATCAGCTGCCTACTCCCCACTGGATGTGTGCCCGAAACCAAGGCACATGCCCTTGACCGGAATCAAACCTGGGACCCTTGAGTCTGTAGGCTCTACCCACTGAGCCAAACCGGTTAGGGCTTAATTCATATTTGAGCTCCTTTTGTAGTTTTGCTTCATTTAAAAAAAATTCAAATGAATAGAGTTAATAAAGTTGAGTTAATCATACTTATCAGTGTCTGCCACATTATCATGCCAGGTCAATTTTATTTATTTATTTTTCCTCTTTATTCTTCCCTTTCCCTTATAGGCAATCATTTAAATGTGTAATATATATGTAAAATGTGTGTTTTTTAAAAATCCTCAACCAAGGGTATGTTTTGATTTTTAGAGAGAGAGGAAGGGAGGGAGAGAGAGAGAGAACATGGATCTAAGAGAGAGATATGATCACTTGCCTCTCATATGCACCCCAATCAAGGATCAAACCCGAAACCTGAGTATGTGTCCTGACCAGGAATTGAAACTGCATCCCTTTGGTGTATGGGATGACATTCCAACCAGCTGAGCCACCTGGCTAGGGCTAAAATCTATATTTTTTAATGTATACACTTTTAAATGTTATTTATTGATAATATATCTAATTTTTTTCTCACTCAGCAGTATGTTTAAGATCCATCCACATTGCTCTGTCGCCCTCTAATCAGTCACTTCTGATTCTGTGCAGAATCCTCTATGATGTGCATCTACCACTTTTTACCTACTCTCTCTCTAGGTGGTAGATACCCAGAGTGCTTCCAACTTCCAACAACCACAAATAACCCTACTGTCTTAGTCCCTTCAGGCTGCATATAACAAAGCACCACATATGGGTAGCTTATAAACAACAAAAATTTATGTCTCACAGTTCTGGAGGCTGCAAGTCCAAGGTCAGGGTATCAATGTGGTTGGGTTCTGGTGATAACACTCTTATAGGATACACCCTTAACTTTTAATACAGTCTTTATTTATTTCAGAGAGGAATGGAGAGGGAGAGAGCTATAGAAACATCAATGATAGGAATCATTAATTCATTGCCTCCTGCACGCCCCACACTGGGGATCAAGCCTGAAACCTGGGCATGTGCCCTGACCAGGAATCAAACCATGACCTCTTGGTTCACTGGTTGATGCTCAACCACTGAGCCATATCAGCTGGCCAACACCCTCACCTTTTAAAGTTTATGGCTATATGTATAATTAAAATTTTCTTTTTATAAATGGCAACAATTTTTTGATGAGAATTCAATTTGCCACTTTTCCTCTTCCCTCCTTCTTTTTATCTTATCTTTGTATATTGGTTCCTTTTTGATTGATTACCCATTTTTGAAAGAGGAGAGATTTTCGAAGATATCCTATTTGCTGAAGGTTTGTGCTGAGGAGGGGCCTGGACCTTGTTTCAGCCTAATAAGAATTCCCCTCATGAAACAAAGGCTGTGTGGATGAGTTCCTACTTCTAAGAGAAACTGGCTATTGCAGGGCTGCCCACATTGCAGTCTATTAGAGTCATCTTTTGCACAAGCTTCTACATCAGAATGCTTCCTGCACACATGGCTTGGCTAACATTCCTCTTTCCACTGAACTCTCTTTTATAATAAACTAGAGGCTCAGTGCATGAAATTATGCATGGGGTCTTCATTCTGTGCCACTCCTTGGTGGTCAGCACACATCATAGCGAGCAATTGAACTCCTTGTCGGTCAAACTCCCGAGGGAACACTTTGCATATTAGGCTTTTATATATATCCTATATAATGAAAAGATAATATGAAAATTGACCCTCACTCCATTACACAAGATGCCCTCCTCCAAGTGGTCACAAGATAGCGCCACAAGATGGCTGGTAGGGAAGGGCAGCTGTGGGTGATCAGGCCAGCAGGGGAGGGCAGTTAGGGGTGACCAGGTCTGCAGGGGAGGGCAGTTAGGGGTCACCAGGCCTGCAGGGGAGAGGCAGTTAGGGGTGACTGGGCCTGCAGGGGAAGGCAGTTAGGGGTAACCAGCCTGGCAGGAGAACACAGTTAGGGGCAACCAGGCTGGCAGGGGAGGGCAGTTGGGTGTGATCAAGTTGGCAAGGGAGAGCAGTTGGAGGCAATCAGGCTGGCAGGGAAGCAGTTAGGCATTGATCAGGCTGGCAAGGGAGTGGTTAAGGGGGCAATCAGGCAGGCAGGCAGGCAGGCAGCTAAGCGGCTAGGAGCCAGCAGTCCTGGATTGTGAGAGGGATCCCAGATTGGAGGTGGTGCAGGCTGGACTGAGGGACACCCTCCCTCCCAGTGCACTATCTGCCTCTAGTAGACATTATAAAAAATCACATTGCCTCCTTCTCTTTTATAATAAATCAGGTTGAGGGGAGGCATTGCTGCCAATCCAGTACTTGACTCCCTTGTTTCAAATGAATAATTGTTGGTTTTGCCCCTAAGCTAAGTTACTAATTGTGTCAAGTGTGCTCTGTTCCATGTTTTCTGAGATCTGTAGCTACCAACATCTTTTATCAGGTCTCACTGCTCTTCACTGTACTTTGGGATATATTTTAATTCAAGGTTTGAGCTGCTTTTATTTTCAGTGAAAATGGACTTTGCATTTTTGTTTGTCATTATCCTTACTACAAGGTAATTTATGACAGGAGGTGCAGTAGAGGATGCTACATTTATTTTACCATTTTAATTCTGAAAGTTTCTCTGGAGTATATTTTAAAAATCACAGTTTTATGTATATATTATGGTATCCCATCTAGATTATAATTTGGGGACTTTTCTGAATCCTTCTACTTTCCTTATATTTTTTACTATTGATTCTTAAAGTTTAGTATCGTAAGAACTGCTTTCAGCCCTGGACAGTGTGCTAAATGGTTAGAGCATGCACTAAAGGTTCATTGGTTTGATTCCAGATCAAGGGCACTTACCTGGGTTGCAGGTTTGATCCCCGGCCCTGGTTCGGGTGAGTGTGGGAGGCAATGAATCCATGTGAGTCACGTAGGTGTTTATCTCTCACCCCACCTCCCTCCCTCCCTACCATTCTCTAAAAATCAATAGGAAAAATATCCTCCGGTGAAGATTAACCAAAAAAAAATTTTTTAATTGCTTCTAATGTTTTTTAAATTTTTAAAAAAATATATTCTATTGATTTTTTTATAGAGAGGAAGGGAGAGGGATAGAGAGCTAGAAACATTGATGAGAGAGAAACATCTGGCTCTTGCACACTTCCTACTGGGGATGTGCCCGCAACCAAGGTACATACCCTTGATGGGAATTGAACCTGGGTCCTTTCAGTCCGCAGACTGATGCTCTATCCACTGAGCCACACCAGTTAGGGCTGTTTTTAAAATTTTTTAGTAATTAGCCCCAATCATCTCAGGTGATTCTAATGCTGGTGGTTCGCCAACTGCACCTTTTAGGTAGCTACTCAGTAACACTAATTAATGGATTTCAAGGGCATTGGTATTTGGGTGAGAACTCTTGGTATCTGTAATAGAATAAATGCTGTTTTTGTACATAACATATGTAGCAATAGAGAAGATAGTGAGGCAGGGATTTTTTTTGCGAAAAACATTTTTGTTTCTTAACTCAGAAGTATTCTATGATCTATTCAATTGAGTGGCTTTTAGTGCATTTGAATATACAATAAATGTTTATAAATGGCAACATTAAAATAGGGCAAAGTTTGTTTTTAATATATTTTATTGATTTTTTACAGAGAGAAAGGGAGAGGGATAGAGAGTTAGAAACATCGATGAGAGAGAGACATTGATCAGCCGCCTCCTGCACACTCCCCAGTGGGAATGTGCCCGCAACCAGGATACATGCCCTTGACCGGAATCAAAGCTGGAACCTTTCAGTCTGCAGACCGACGCTCTATCCACTGAGCCAAACCGGTTCGGCAAAATGGGGCAAAGTTTAATAGACAAAAAGTCCCACAATCCCCAAAAGTGACTCAATAAATACAAGTTATCTATGTTTATCTTTATATATATATATATACACACACACACACACACACACACATATATATATATATATTTATGTTTATCGGACTAACCAGGCAAGTAAGTTCTCCCTTAGGGATAATTTAACTATAAGGTGGATTGTACATTGTTTTGTGAATGTGTTAGTTACAATATAATGTAACATCCCCTTTTCCCACCTCAGCATTCTTTGTGGCAGACTGCTAGAGATTATATTGCCCAGTCTCCACCCTGGCCATGCCTGGCCATGTTGCCAAGTTCTGAGTGAAGAGTCCTGCTTTATTTTTCTTAATAGTGTGCATTGTCACTTACATTACATTACATATCTATTCCTATGTTGACTGTCTCCTTCACTAGAATGTAAGGGCCAAATATGGGGACACTTTTATTTTCTGTCATATTCCCAGAATTTGTCATGTACATGTGTGTACATTATGCATGTGTAAATGAATAATTGCAAAGATGTAGGAATTATTAGGTGTTATAGGACATGTGGGTCCCAGTATTTCTGTAATGAGAATGGGTAATAGGCCTCATCAAGGGGAGTTTAGGCTGATTTGATTTACCAGTTGAGTTTGCATGCCTACCTTTCCTGTGTACACTTAGCATTCATGTTTTCAAAGAGAGGGGGACTTTCTGGATTGATTCCAGTTGATGGAATGGAGGATCCCTGTTGTGGAGCGCTTCATGCCACTTCAGAAGGTTGACCTTGCTCATATCCAAACTGACTAGCACACAGATGGCTTTTGGCTCAAGTATCTATCTAGGTCCAGTTATCAGTGGTCAAAACAGCATTGTTGGTTTCACTTAAAATACAGTGGCATGAGTCATAGCAATGTTGTGCAGAAAGACCATCTCTCTATCCTCACAAAAACGTGGTGAATATTGCTGGCACCCCCGTGCTTTCAAAGTGAATATTGATCTTTCAAATTAGTCCCTGCATATTTGTCCTTGAAAACATTTTTAGCTGTCCTGATTTGAAGTGTCAGAATAATAACAATGGACATATACAGACTAGTATTCCAAAGGCCTGGGTTCAAGAACAGCATATAGCAGCTCTGTGACTCTGTATAAATCATTTCATCTTTCTGGGTCTCGGTTTCCCCATTTGTGAAAAGAGGTGATGAGGTAAGATGACTTAAAGATCTCCTCCGGGTCCAACATTTTATGACTATAAATTACTTTCAGAGCTTTCACAGATAATCTGTGACCATTCCCAATCATACCAAACATCCTCTTTCTGAATGCAGATTTGATTTTTGGAATAGATAAAACTGATCAATGCCATGCCTATTAATGTATGACAATGGTCGATGCTGTTTTAAAATCATGGAATGGTCATTAATGCCCTCTTTGCCTTATTTCTGTATATTCATTTCCAAGCAGCAGAAACCCAACACAAACTGGCTTAGGTGAAGAAAAAAATTACTGGCTCATATACTAGTCACTAAGCAGTTCAGGTTCTTCAGCTTTAGCCACAGCTTGATCCCGGAAGTCAAATGATATTATTAGGACTCACATTTGTTTTTGTTTTTTATCTTTCAGATCTGCCTTCTGCTGTTAGTTTCATTGTCAGCCATGTTTTCCATTGGCTAGCAATGGATGAAATGGCTGAGAATGTTGGTCCTGCTTGAGTCATTTGCTTGTTATGCAATGATAATGACCCAGAGAATTCCTGAATTGGTTATACCTAAGTCACATGCTTGCCCTTGAAGTGGGGGAAATTCAGTTCTACTTGAATCACAGGAACTGAACATGGTGAAAAGGCACTTCCCCAAATAACGTCATTGTGCAGATCCCAAAAAGCCATAATGAATGCTGAACATGAAGAGAGGGGGGAGGAAGGGAGAGAGGCAGTAGACAAAGTCATTTCTTGAAATATTCCTCCTTTCCTTTTTTTATTGCCTTCTAGGCACTCTCTGTCTCATGGTAGTTTCCTATTGAATGTCTTTGCCTCTAGTCATTCCCCACGCAAGTACATTCTAGCTACCACCACCACATTACTCTTTCTAAAGCATTATTTTCATCATTTCACTCTCCAGCTCAGAATCTTATAGGAGCTCTCTTCTGACTACTGGTCGGGTCTTTATGATCTTCTGCAATCTGAGTCCCACATATTTTCCTACTTTATCTACTTGCACATATGCTAACCAATCTACATTGCTCACCATCACTGAACACACTGCATGTTTTCCTTACCATACTTTAACTCTGTTTGTATAGTCTACCCCATCACCCTTTCTCTCATCCTAAGTCAGAGCTCAGATGATAAGCTGAGACTGCTAATTGTCTCCAGTATTTGTTCTCCCCTTCTCCTTTAATATTAGAACCACTGATTTTCTGCTGGGGACATGGCCATTTAATAGACACTACATGTTTCAACATCACTTGCAGTTAACTTCTAACCAACAAGGTGTAAATGTAGTGATACTTACAACTTCTGCAAGTTTTCTTAAATAGAGGCATGTGTTCTTTTCTGCCTCCAACTCCCTTCTACTCTCTGGAAATAAGGATGTGATGGCTGGAGCTTGAGCAGCCAGCATGGACTGTAAGGTAGAAACTACATGTTCAGTATGGTGAAGACACATGATAGAAGGAGTCTGTGTCTGTGTTGATCAGAAAGCTACCATACCAACCCTGGACCTCTTACACTTACATGAAAGGAATACATTTTAATTTGAGCTACTGTTATTTTGAGTTCTTAATTGCTACAAAAACCAATCTCTCCATGAAAATGTATTATTTTCCATTCAAAATCTATGTAAAGTGGGAGGAATTATTTTAAGGGTATAAGATTTCTCACAGAATCTATGGACAGTGATACAGGAAGCCTCAGAAACAAACTAGAACTGTGGGGAAGTCAGGAAGTCCTCTCATTTTCTCCTTCTGCAGATTATTTATGTACCTGGCATAGAGAAGCAATAAATAAATGTGTGTAATGGATGGCAACTTGTGTGTCTGCTAAATAAACTGAATCTGAAGCCAATTTTCAAAACATTTCCTTATATGTATGTGGCTTGTTAACGTGATTCTTTTGAGGGAAACCTTTCTTTTTTGAAACCTTTTTTTTAAGAGTCTGAGTTCCTCTCAGCCCTCAGATCTCTTCAGTTCTTTATTTCAACTTCAGAAAAAGGGCCTGAACTGCAGTGTTGTCCATAGCTGACATAATGAAAGACACTTTAGAGATGGCTCTGCTTTTGTACAGGAGTTGCAAAGGACACATTTTATGGGAATCTGAGCAGTGAGCACCGGCCCATATTTTGCTAGACAAGGAAATGATAGATTGCTCTTGGTACCTTTTTTTCTGTAAGCAGTTTTAAAAAAAAAAACCTTTGTATTGCTATTATTTACTATTGGGGTTCCTGGTTACCTGGTTTGGGCCCTTGAGGGTTTCTTATAGTTTTGATATGTTTGACAAGATGTTTTACATTATTTTATCTAGCATTTTGAGTTGCTTTTGGTGGGAGAACCAAACAATCTCTAGACTGCCATACTATTGGACATGAAGTCCAGTATGTTTTCTAAAAGGTTTTAACTTCATTTGTTTGTGAGACATTACCTTGCACTCTGAAGACTAGAGCTCAAACTCTGGTGGTCTAAGCTCCCCATGTAAAAATGAAGAATAACTACCTTTCTACCCATGTCAAATACCATGTTAAATTATTTTTTTGTAAAGGACTCATGAGACAAGTTATGTGAAGTTAGTTAGAGATTGAAAAGTACCATATAAATATACAACATTTTCTAAACTTTGAAAACAAAATAGAGGCAAACAAGCAATAAAAAATTATAACTAAGGGTAAAAACCTAGAATGATTTGTTCAATTTCTAGATATTTCCACTCATCTCCTTTGTCTTCTGGCCCCAGATATGGATGGGAAAATCTTAGGATTTAAAAAAAATTATTTTAAATGTTGTATTTGACATTAGTTGTATATTATAACTTATTTTTATAGAAGGAAAACTTGAATGCATTACAAAATCTACCATCTATACTAATAAAAGGGTAATATGCTAATTAGACCAGGTCAACTGAACATCTTCCTTTGGGACAAAGCCACAGTGGCGGGGACCAAGGCAGAGGCAGTTAGGGGCAATCAGGCTGGCAGGGGAGCAAGCAGTTAGGGGCGAGATCAGGCTGGCAGGGGAGAGCAATTAGGGGAGTGATCAGGGGAGGGCAGTTTGGGGCCATCAGGCCAGCAGGGGAGGGCAATTGGGGGAGTCATCAGGCTGGCAGGGGAGCAGTTAGATGGTGATCAGGCTGGCAAGTGAGTAGTTAGGAGCCAGTGGTCCCGAATTGTGAGAGGGATGTTTCAGATTGGAGAGGGTGCAGGCCAAGCAAAGGGACACACCCGCCCCCCATGAACGAATTTCATTCACCATGCCTCTGGTTATCTTTATAAAGTTGTGAAGTGTTCATCTCTTTAATAGATGGCTAGGCAATCTAACTTAGGATGTTCACAATGCTTTATATATTTTTCAGGCTGAAATTCTGAGTGTCCAACATTCTTATAATGTGCCCTGGTCTCTGCTGCAAGGACCTTAAGTGTTATTATAGGTAATACTCATATCATACTCAATATCACTCTTCACATTCTCAAACTATGCTAGCAGATTAAATATGTGAAAGAAAACACCACTAAGCAATAGCCATATACCTATGGTTAATAATTAACTATTAACCAGTTAACATGCAGATTAAATATTAACTGGTTAATAGTGCAGATTAGCTATTAACTGGTTAATAACACAGATGAACTATTAACTGGTTAATAATTCGGATTTTGTAATCCAAAGAAAACACAATAATTTCAAGAAAAACATCAAAAGTAGTTTATTTAAAGTATTGTCCATCACTAGCTATACATTTTCTCCATCTTTGTAGACGCAGTTTCAATAGAACTTTTCTTATTTTGAGGCAGACCATTCAAGACCCAATTTTCCACTTCTTCATACATTTTGAAGTGCTGCTCAGAAATTGTGTGCCATCGTTCGGAACAAGTGGTAATCTGAAGGAGCAAGGTCTGATGAATATGGCAGGTGGGTTAATACACCACACCTTTCTAATCCCATCAAACGCAGAGCATTGTCTTCTTTCTGAAGCCATTTGGCCTTGCAGTTGATGTGGATGGTTGATCTGGATCAACCCATGATTCTGTGCTTTTGGGATTTTCAAATTCACTTTTCTTCACCAGTCACAATTTGATTAAAAAAAAAAGACTTTCTTTTGTGTAGTTGTAACAACATTTTACTGATGACTTTTCAGTTTTCCATCTGTCTTTCATTCAGTTGATGTGGCACCCATTTTCCTTCCTTTAAAATCTTTCCCATTGCTTGTAAATAATCGGAAATTGCTTGCTGAGCAACGTTTAATCTTTCTGCAAGTTGTCTTTGAGTTTAACACGCATCTTCATCCAATAATGCTTGTAATTGTTTGTTTTCAAACTTTTTTGGTTGACCTGGGTGTTCTGTGTCTTTCACATAGAAATAATCACTTTTAAAGCATTTAAACCAATGTTCACAAGTATCTTGAGATGGAGCATGTTCACCATAAGCTTTCCTAAGTATATGATAACTTTCAGCACTTTTCTTCAAAATAATGAATTAAAACTTCCTGCAAATGCTCCCTTTTGGCACGAAATTTGACACTTTTAAGCATAAAATATCTATGATGTTAACACCTTCAGAAAATTTGACATATGAAGTTTTGAAACTTGTTGTCAATACAACAAAATAGCATACATATCAAATCGCATATATATCAATATATGTGTAACTCCATCTATTGAAAAAAATCCTCATTATTAACCAGTATACCTAGTAGTTCCTATGCAGAGTATATCATAGGACCTGTCCTCTAAACATTTATATACCAAGACAGTACATCTCCATGTATTTCCTCCATTCATTCTACATTTATTGAGCCAGTCCTGTGCCAGTTCTCAAGCTCATAGTAATTGGGAAAGTAAACAAAACTACAATTAGCATTCTATGGGATAAGTGCTAAAAAGAGATAAGGTGGTATGGGAACAGAGTTAGGGGCGCCCACCTCTTACGGGTGTGTGGATGGGACAGGGCTGGGTGACAAGCCACGGGGAAGGGTTGACAATGGAATTGATACCTGAGTTGAATGATAAAGGATAAGCAGGAATTAGGTAGGTAAGGAAGAGGTGGAGATTCAGGAAGTAACAAGAAAAAGGAGCAGCATACGCAATAGCAAGATGCTTGAGAGAGAATGGCAAGATTGGGGAACCCAAGTAGTTTGCTGCATGTTGAGTTTATTGATTCCACTTAGTTGTTGTTCACATATTTGTCTCCCACACAGTGTTTGATTCTTTGTGCTAGAGATTGTAATGGTGTCTCTGTTCCCATGTCCAGCAATAGGCACATAGATGGAGCACAATGTTTGAATGACATGACATGAATGACACAATATAAGAAAGAATAGTTAGGAGTCCATTAATAAGGAAGGTCATATTTGGTGGCAGTGAATATGAGATGAGATAGATTTAAAAATTATTTGGAAATTAAAATGGCTAGGACTTGATAGATTGGAGATGTGGTATAAAAGAGTAAATAACGACTTTCTAAATTTCTATTTGGATTATAGGTGGATGATAGTAATAATGTTAAAACTAATATTCATAGGCACTCTGTGTCATGCAGTACACTGTGTTTTACATGTATAAAACCGTTTAACCTCTCAACAAATCAGTGAGGTAGGCGCTTTTAACTTACCCCCCTTTGCTGATGAGAACATTGGGGCTATTAGAGATCACCTTGCCCAAGGTCACACAGCCAGCGGTGGCAAATTCCAACCCGGGAATTCTGCTTCCTGCGGACATGCACATGCCCGATTCTTCACTGACTCTAAAAGATGTGACCAATGTGCAGAACGACGGTCCTGTTCCAGATGTGTATCCCACAAATCGCATGGATCCCCGTATCCCTTTTACTCAACATAAAAACACATAGGGTGACTAACTTTTTTTTTTTTTAATCAGATTTTGGGAGCTTGGCTCTGTAGCTTCACTTTTCCTACTTGGAGGACCTAAAGAGGGGTGGAAGTTGGGTAACAGTTGACATAAAAAATGAGAGATGGCAGGTAAAGAAACCACATTCTCGAATGCTCTAGCAGCGGCTGGATGATGGGATCTGGGTTCTATCGGACTCTCCTTCCTCCCCCCACCCCCACCCCCACCCCTCACCCAACACACACACACACACACACACACACACACACACACACACACGCACACGCGGTAAGGTGTGAGGCCAGATCTCAGGTTGGTCAGCAGTCTTCTACTCACATCCACGGCTCCTCTCCCGACTCCTGTGAGCCCATCACCCTCGCAGTGAACCCGAGACCGCCCGCCCAGCCCCAGGAAACACTGCCCCGGGCCGGCTCGCTCGGTTCCCAGGGAAACCGCCCGCGGAGGCACCTGAAGGGGCCACCCCTTCACCCCCAACCTCCGCCCCAGCACCTGCGCAGAGCCCCGCCTGGAGAGGGCGCCGGGAGCGCGTGGGTCCCCCCGGCCCCGGCCCCGCCCCGCCCCCGGCCCCGCCCCCGCCTCGGTCCCGCCCCCGGCCCCGCCTCCCTCCACCGCCCGGCCGCTCTCCGCTCCGGCCCCGCTCCGGCGCAGGCGCAGTCCGCACTCCCTAGGCGGGCCCCCAGCGCAGTGCGCCCGCCGCGGCCGAGGCTAGCGGCGTCGCCGGCGGCCTCCTCCCCTCCTTGTGGCTTCGGGGCGCGCTCCGTGGGGGCTCCGCGAGCGCTTCTGAGCGAGGGCAGCGGCCGCCGCGGGTTCCTCAGGTGAGTGCAGCCGCGCGCAAGAGAGGCCGGGGCGCGGAGCACCGCCCCACCGGCGCCCGCACCCCGCCTCCCCAGCTGGCCCTGAGGTGGCCGCGGCAGGTGCAGGTGCGGGCGCCGAAGAGGGCGCAGTGCGCGGGGTCGGGCCGGCTGCCGGGACCCGGCGGGTGCGCTCTCTCGCCCAGGCCGGCGGGCTTCGGCTCTCCTGTTTCTCCGGCGCGGGGCTCCGGTGCCTGGGCGCCCCAGGGGCCGCCGGTGGGCGCCGGGCGCCGGCGGCCCCTCCCCCGCCCCTCCTCCCAGGTACGGGCTCGTTACTCAGTAACTGCGCGGCCCCGAGCGCCCGCGGCTGGGGACTCGGAGCCGAGTTACCTGTCGGCGGGGCGCGCGCGACCGGGGCCGGGGACCGGGGGAGCGGGTTCTAAAGAGAGTTCCCCCCGAAGTCTGGAGCCGCGCGGGAGCTGGCGGGGCGAAGCCGTAGGCGTGGAGCGGGGGGTCTTCGTGAACCGCATGCCCGACCCCACGCCGAGGGCCACTCTCGGGAGGTTTGGCGAAACCTGGTGGGGTGGAGCGGTCGCGGGCGTCGCGCCGTGGGAGGCAGCCCGGTTCAGCCTGACTTTTGTTTCGGGGACTTGGGACGGCGCCGCACAGACGAAATTGTAATTACACTGCTCTCTCCGGCGATGACAACTCACTGGACCGCGGGGGGCGGGGCGGGGCGGGGAGCGAGATTGATGGATTCTAGAAGTGATGTTAGGTGGGATCCTGCAGCACGCGAAGAGTTGCCAGTTGCTATGGGATTAAAAAAAAAAAATCAGCAATGGCTAAAGGGTAAGGACTAGTAAATGAAGACCGCTGACTTCGTATTGCTTCCCCAAGAGGCAATTGCAGCACGTTTTCGGCGATACCCGATTCAGGAAAGAGCCATGTAATCTGCCATAGAATACTTACATAATTGGGTAGGCTGATAAGAGGATTAAAACAATACTATTCTATTGTAAATCTGTCGAAAGACACAGTTTTTAGTCATTATCCTCATTCTTATTTTGTAGTTCATGCAGGCTTTTTTTTTTTTTTATAAGACGACTGACACATCAAGGAGAAAAGAGACCAAATAGACTTGAAGATCAGTCCTAGTGAATGTTTTATGTCGTTAAATAGCCCACCAGTTTTAGGAGGCCTTGTTCTGCTAACATTTGTTGTTGACTACTACTGTGCATCATGGTTAGACAGACATTATATCCCAGTATTGGCTTAGTTGATCTAATCCTAAAGCCCTTGTGGAATTTATAGAAATACATTTAGCAATTATATATAATTTTACTACAATAGTGTATTTCTTATTGATAGAAGGAAAAGCCTTTTATTTTTTCACTACAGCAAAATTACATATTAGTGCATACTTTTTTGAATCAAAATGGATACATTTACTATAACTCTTTCTTCTGCATTTGGCAAACAACTCATTTGTGGTATTGAAACTTCTGACCTTTGCCAGGATGGATATTTGATGTTCAGCTGCTTATGGGGTTTGTAGTTAGTGTGGTTTCCAATTAGATCCAATTGTACTTTTTGAATTAATGTAGCTATGCATACTCTTTCTTCAATATTTTCCCTGTAACTTTCCCTAAACTTGTCTCCCCTCAACATAGATACTGCACAAATAATTTGAAAATTAAAGGTTCTTAGAAACCTAGCTCTCCTTCATTTTTTAATAGAACGGACAAAAACTTGTAGGTTTAGTAGTTTTACATGTATTATTGTGGTTATTATATCTTCCCTTTTCCCATGCTGAGTAGGATTTGTTGAACCAATTAGTAAGCTGATCAAGTAAAAAATTAGTAATTTTTTTAAAATTTTAGCTCCATTACTGTGCATATGACCTTGAATAAATCATGTAAGCACCCTGAGCTTATTTTCTCTATTTGTGAATGATGCAGTATTAGGTTGAACCATATGAATTTGCCAGTAGTCAGTTGTTTTTCATATGCTTCAACCTAATATGAACTTCATGGTAGTGGGATGTGAATTAAATGAGATACTCTGTATAAGATGTGGGGTTAGGGGCTTGGGGGTAGAACAAAAATATAAGCTTGAAAGTATGCCAGGCCCTGTTCTTGTTGCTTTAGGTGCCTTGACTCCTTATTCTTGGGGCATTCCTGGGATATTGGTGGTACTGAGTTTTACACATTAGGGAAGTGAGGCTCAGAGAGGTGAACTAACTTGCCTGTGTTTACTTGTCAAAGGTCATATACTAGTATATAGCTAACTAATGGCAGAGCCAGTATTAAAAACTGAGTGATTGCCCCAATTGGAACTTTAAAAAAATGTTTTATTGTTGATTGTATTACAGATGTCTCCAATTTTCTCCCCTTTTACCGGCCCCCTCCTCCCAGACCCTCCTCACCCTCCAGGTCTTCACCACCCTATTGCCTGTGTCCATGGGCTATGCATATAACTATGTAAGTTCTTTATTTTATCTCTTATCTCCCCATCCCCACATCAGTGTATGTCAGTCTGTTTCATGCCTCCATGCTTTGGGTCTTATTTTGTTGGTCAATGCATTTTGTTTATTAGATTCCACAAATAAGTCATAATAGAACTCTTAACATGCTTGTTTCTTCCATTCCTAGTCTACATCTTCTGTAAAAGAATTTTGTACCTATAAAAGGTGAAAGGAATGGAAAAAATATTCAGGCCCTGGCCATATAGCTCAGTTGGTTAGAGTGTCCTCCAGGTATGTCAAGGTTTGGGTTTGATCTCCCTCAGAACACATATAAGAAGCAACCAGTGATGCATAAATAAGTGGAATAACAAATGGATGCACTCACTCTCACTCTTGCTCTCTCTCTCTCCCTCCCTCCCTCCTTCCCTCCCTCCTTCCCTCCCTCCTTCCCCCTCTCCCCTACTCCCCCCTCCCCTTACAAATCAATAACTAAAGACTATATATCTAGGTTTTCCTATGAGGGTAATACCAGTGTTACTATTACTATTGAGTCTAGGGCAGTGGTTCTCAACCTTCCTAAGGCCGCGACCCTTGCATACAGTTCCTCATGTGATGGTGACCCCCAACCATGAAATTTTGCTACTGTTATGCATCGTGATGTAAATACCTGCATTTTCCGATGGTCTTAGGCGACCCCAAAGGGGTCACGACCCACAGGTTGAGAACCACTGGTCTAGGGCTTACCATGTATCATGTTCTCGTCTAAATACTATGACACTTTATAATCACAATGACTTAGAAGTTAGGTAATCCCTACCTTTATCCCATTTTATAGTTGAGAAGATTAAGGAACTAAGACATATAGCTTGCTCAAGGTCACAAAGCTAATTAAGTGACAAGACTAGATTAGAAGTCAGGCAATTTGTCTTTAATGGCCATGCTCTTAACTTTTCCACTCCACTACTTCCTCATGTGCAGGTTGTAATTATTTTTAATTTAGCTTTTATGAGATACTTAGTGTAATAAGTAATTCTTGTGTCACCAGAGATTTTTAAATCAAACATTCATTGAGCATCTGCTCTGCAAGTCACAGTGGGGTTAAAGGAAAGTATTCTTAATAAGTCTGGAACATAGACCATATACCCATTCCCATATCTTTTATAAGCCTCAAATTTAGAAGGTGCTCTTCCCATTATACACTGTTGTGATGTTTTTAATGAATGCAAAATAAGACAAAGTGTTAGAATAGTTGGACAATGGGGAGAAAGGAAGGATGAGTAGTGGGGTAGAGATATTTGTGTGTTGAATTAATGAGGGAAAGCTTGGCAGATATTCTGAGGGAGTATAGTTTATCAAACTAAGCTTTGTCCTCTATAGTCCTGGTTAAGATGCAATTAAAACAAAGGGTAGTAAATTGGTTACTAAATTAATTACTTACATGTACTTGATATCCTAAAAACAATGCCTCTATTTTAGTATTTATTAATCTTGATATTTACATCCTATCTAATAAAAGAATAATATGCAAATTGACCATACCTCCACTATACCCACCAGCCACGCCCACCAGCCAATAGCAGTGAGTATGCAAATTAACCCAACCAAGACAGCTATGGCCACAGAAAGAGCAGGAGGGAGGCTTGGATTGCCCTGGAGATGGAGGAAGCCAAGCTTTCTACATACCCTGGCAGGCCCAGATCTCTACTTAAGGCTACAAAGTTTCAATAATAGAAGATAAATTCCGACAGAAATGGCTGCAGCCTCTGAGCCAGTAGAAGGCTTAGTTCTGCTCCAGGCTAAAAAGTTTTAATTGTAGAAGATAAATAGATCCCAGATACCAGGGCCTCTGCTTGAGTTGCTAGGGGGCATGGACGGCATGCAAACCACCACAGGCCCCTTACCTAGGCCTTCCCATGCCCCATGGGAACTCCCACCCTGATCTAGGACACCCTTCAGGACAAATCAGCTGGCCCCCACCCGTGCAGCAGGCCTCTATCCTATCTAATAAAAGAATAATATGCAGATTGACCATCACTCCAACACACAAGATAACTGCCCCCATGTGGACACCAGATGGCCACCACAAGATGGCCAGCAGGGGAGGGCAGTTGGGAGGGACCAGGCCTGCAAGGGAGGGCAGTTGGGGATGATCAAGCCTGCAGGGGAGGGCAGTGAGGGATGACCAGGCCAGCAGAGAAGGGAAGTTGGGGGTGACTGGGCCTGCAGGGATAGGCAGTTGGGGGGGACCCAGGCTTGCAGGGAAGAGCATTTGGGGGTGACCAGGCCTGCAGGGGAGGGCAGTTAGGGGTGACCAGACCTTCAAGGGAGGTCAGTTAGGGGCAAACAGGCTGGCAGAGGAGCAGTTAGACATTAATCAGGCTGGCAGGGGAGTGATTAGTGGGTGATCAGATTGGCAGGCAACATCAGTTAGGGGCAGTCAGGAAGGAAGGCAGGTGAGCAGTTAGGAGCCAGCAGTTCTGGATTGTGAGAGGGATACCAGATGGGAGAGGGTTCAGACTGGGCTGAAGGACCACCCACCCCCTTACATGAATTTTGTGCACCAGGCCTCTAATATTTACAATGTTAATGACAAAGAGGCCTCTTTTTTTAATGCAGTAGTCAGCAAACTCATTAGTCAACAGAGGCAAATATCAACAGTATGACTGAAATTTCTTTTGAGAGCCAAATTTTTTAAACTTATTCTAATGCCATTTCTTCAAAATAGATTCGCCCAGGCTGTGGTATTTTGTGGAAGAGCCACACTCAAGGGGACAAAGAGCTGCATGTGGCTTGCGAGCCACACTTTGCTGACCACGGCTTTAGTGTATGCCTGCTTTGTGGGCAGGGTTTAAGTCATCTTACTCCATTTTATAGCTTTAGCATTGGGCAGGGGAGGGCAGTGAGGGATGACCAGGCCAGCAGAGAAGGGAAGTTGGGGGTGACTGACCAGTTTGGGTCAATCACAGGTACTGTGCTGTGTTTGGTGATGGATGGTCAGTGGAAGAATGTTAGGGTGGATTGAAATTGATCTAGAAGTAGAAATGGAAATGAGGGCTCAGAGTGAGCATTGAGGGGACTGAGGAAAGGAAGGCAGGGATACTTACAACAGGTAGCATTAGCTTGTTACCTTTATTTCCCCCCTCTGCTTTTCTTTTCAGCTTGTAACTAAATGAGGTAGTTTCAGAAGCTTACTAAATTGTATATAGTCATTGTTAGAAAAAAGCGAAAAAGTAATTTTGATTTACCTTAAGATATCAGCCACACAAAATTAGTGATAGCCATAAACTACGATTATTTAGGTCAGAGGGAAAAGAATGAAAATTATTGAAATAGTTCAGATTTATGGGGTATTTGTTGTTTGTGGTTAAGAGTAGGGTTGTCAATGTAAATGTAATGAAAGTTAATGAACTTCTAGATATAAGTATATGAATTGACAGTCTAGTACAAAGAAACTGAATTTAAGGATGTGATTACCCTCAAAGTATAGAAGAGCAGACAGATGAGAGTTTAGAACCAGTTAAGTGGGTTGTAATTTGAAGTATCTAGAGAAGAGGATACTATAAGGTATTTATTTTGGGCACTTGGTTAACAAATGGGGATAAAATATGGATGAACAACCAAAGTAGGTTTGAGAAAACAAGTAAGTGTGTATTAATTAATTTCTTGGGAAGCGAATTAGGCTTGAACTCAGAGAAATTAAGTCACATGTTCAAGTTCATACAGCTAGTTAATGACAGAACCTGAACTGGAAGGAATGTTTTCTGAAGCTAGTTTGATAACGTGCTTTTATTCCCCCAAATTTTGAAAATTCAATTTCTCCAGTCTTGATACTCAAAAGCAAGCATGTCAAACTTGCAGCCCACAGGCCACTGCCTCATTATTTGGCATGCCTTTGAGTTTGCCGTGCTTGCTCTAAAGGTATTCATTTAGCTATCCTTTTTTTTTTTTTTCAGAAATGGTAGCTTGTAATCACTCTCTGCTCCTCACTGCTTTGCTCTTCATCCTCTAAGGCAGCGGTTCTCAACCTGTGGGTCACGACCCCTTTGGGGGTCGAACGACCTTTTCACAGGGGTCACCTAAGACCATCGGAAAACACATATTTCCCATGGTCTTAGGAACCAATACACCGCTCCTCGGTGTAGCAAAGTGTAGCAATGTAGTTTACTGTTGTCATATGAAGACTGTTACCCATGCTACACCACGATTCAAGACAAAATTTCATTTATTTGTAGTTAGAAATAAATATTTCACAATATATAATTACATATTGTTTTTGTGATTAATCACTATGCTTTAATTATGTTCAATTTGTAACAATGAAAATACCTCCTGCATATCAGATATTTACATTACAGTTCATAACAGTAGCAAAATTACAGTTATAAAGTAGCAACGGAAATAATTTTATGGTTGGGGGTCACCACAACATGAGGAGCTGTATTAAAGGGTCGAGGCATTAGGAAGGTTGAGAACCACTGCTCTAAGGACTCTTAATTGTTTATTTTAACAGATGCTTCAGTGCTTGTTGAATGTTTAGTTGACATATATCCTTGCATATACAAAATAAGGAGGCTTCCACTATTAAGAAAGAGAAACTTAACAAAAGTATTTTAAAAATATTTCTATTATAAGATTTGTAATTAAATATATTAGTAACCCAGTAAGTACTGAGCATTTTCTGAAACTCTTAATTTAAGAATTTACAATAACATATCTAAATATGTCAGATTGTATATATTTGTGGAATTAGTAAGTTGGAAATTAATTTGTGGCTTATATTAATAAGTACGAAGATGGTATAACTTCATTGACCATTTGATTAATTTTTCCTGTGGGTTATTAATTAAATCCACATTTATAAACATAGAATGCTTCTTAAAATGTAAATGTGATTTTTTTTTTGTTACAACCTAAATGTTAATTTGGAAAATCAACTTTAAAATTACAATGAAAGTTAATGAGAAAATGATTTGTGTACTTATTATATATACATATACTTTTTTGTTTTGTCTTTTCCTTCTTTATTTATGCAGTATTTGAATACATCTCAAAACTTTCTAATTATGGAGAATTTTAAATCAAATAAATAGACTCAGTAGTGTTATGAACCTTAAAGTTCCCATCATCTAGTCCCAGTAACCATCAACAATGGTCAATTCTGCCTCATCTACTTCTCTCCCTCCTGTATTATTTTAGCAAATTCCAGGAAGTATATAATTTAATCTGTAAATATTTCAGTAATGTATTTCTAAAATAGAAGGGCTAGCTACAGTATTAGTATATACTTTTTAAATTTTACATTAATTCCTTAGTGTCAAATTATCAACATTTTTTAATATACAAAAATAAGACCACGTTAGTAAAGGCAATTCTGCCTACTTTTATTTATATACTAGTTTTCCTCCTAAATCCTATAAGATATGAAAAAGTATTTTAAATTCCAGCATAGTAGCAACATAAAGGAGGAAATAATGATATCAAAGAAAATATAGGGGAAAAGAATGGAAAGAACATGGCAATAACAGATGCTCATTTCATGTGCAGTGTTTTAGAGAAACTTTAGTTTTTCTGTTTTTGAAAGTAAGGCAAGGGTTCAGAGATTAAGCAGTATTCTTCTGTTTTGCCTGTTGACTTCTTATGGTTGGTTGGGTGTGACCTGTCTTAAGAGATCTTCTGCCTTGATCTAACCTTTATCTGAGTCCCCCCTTCCTCCCTAATCAGTTTTACTTTTTAAGTAATTCTTAGATGTTATGGAATCAAATGTTAGAATCAGACACACCATGGTTTGAATCCTATGTCTTACTTATTGACTGAGCAGTTGAAGTTAATAAATCTCTCTGAGCCTTGGTTTCAGTATCTGTAAAATAGAGATAAGAACATTTCAAAGAAATGCTGTGAGGAGTAACTACAATAATGTAGATGTATGTATGTCACACGTACAGAATGTAGTAATGTATATGTGTGTAATGCCATGTGTAGTGTAAGTAAATGAATCTATTGTTTGACTCCTTTTTATCTGTATATGTCTCCATTCTTTCCATTCACAACGCATGACCTTGGTATTAGATCAGATCTTCATAATTTGTTGCCTAGCCTGTTGCACTGACTAACCTCTTAACCAATTGCCTCTAGTCTCTTCTCTCTAAAGTCCTCATTGCCTTTGGTATCATTTTTCTAGTGACATTACAGTACATAAGCACTTCCTGAAATGTGGGTCTGGCCATCTCTGCAGGATAAATTACAAGAACATTTTCCATGTTAAAGCTTCTAATGGTTGGTCTGTCACAGTGTACTTCTCCAGTCTGACTTTCTGTCTTTCTTTCTTTGTTAGTTTTATTAGTGTCAAACCCTTATTCCCTGACTGCCCTATCCTATTTCATTGCCTTGCTCATCTATTGAACTCTGCTTCAGCATTTAAAATCTAACTTGTATTTTACTTCTCCTTGAAACATTCTCTTCTCCCTCCACTCCTCCCACAACCCTCAGAGTTATCACTTAGAGCAGTGGTTCTCAACCTTCCTAATGCTGTGACCCTTTCATACAGTTCCTCATGTTGACCCCCAACTATAAAATTATTTTTGTTGCTACTTCATAACTGTAATTTTGCTACTGTTAATAAATTGTAATGTAAATATCTGTGTTTTCTGATGGTCTTAGGCTCTACAGTAATGGTTCTCAACCTGTGGGTGACGATCCACAGGTTGAGAACCACTAGCAGGATCTCCTAAGACCATCGGAAAACATAGATATTTACATTATTATCCATAACAGTAGCAAAATTACAGTTTGATGTAGCAACGAAAATAATTTTATGGTTGGGGGTCACTACAACATGAGGAACTGTATTAAAGGGTCGTGGCATTAGCAGGATTGAGAACTACTGACTTCGAGGCTATGCACCACCTGTTTAGTCTATATTCATACCTATATTCTTAGAATTTAGGACCAAGGATTTGCCTTGAGTTGAAATTGGCAATCTTCCTTCCATTCCAGCTAGAATAAATATAATTGATAAAATGTATTAAATACACTTATTTTATACTAATAAGAGGGTAATATGCTAATTAGACCAGACATCTCTGGACATCCTTCCAGACACCCTTCCGGAAAAAGCCATGGTGGCGGGGGCTGAGGCAGGCCACGGAGGGCAGTTAGGGGCGACCAGGCTGGCAGGGGAAGGCAGTTAGGGGCGAACAGGCAGGCAGATAGGTGAATGGTTAGGAGCCAGTGGTCCCAGATTATGAGAGGGATCCCAGAATGAAGAGGGTGCAGGCTGGGCTGAGCACCCCTTCTCCTCCCTCCGTCCCCGCTGTGCACAAATTTCATGCATCGGGCCTCTAGTCTATATATATAAAAGCCTAAGCGACCATTATGACCTAACGACTGGAATGACTGGTCGACCAGTTGCTATGACACATACTGACCAAAAGGGGGCAGACACTCAATGCAGGAGCTGCCCTTTGGTGGACATTGTGCTCCCATGGCCAACCAACTTCCCCCGGTCCCTCCCCTTGGCCAGCAAACCTCCTGCGGTCCCTTCCCCAGTCCAGCAGGTTCCGTCTGGCAGCCAGCAGGCCCTGTCCAGCAGCTGGCAGACTCCATGACCCGGCCAGCCTGGCTCTGATCGGGACTGGGTGTGATGGCCCTGATAGGCTCTGATCACCAGCCAGGCCTAGAGACCCCACCTGTGCATGAATTTCATGTACCAGGCCTCTAGTCTATATATATAAAACCCTAATATGCAAATAGACCAAATGGCCTACAACCAAAAAACAAGTCACTATGTCATGTGCTGACCACCAGGGGGTGCACGTGGAACATGGCGGGCACGTGGGATGGTGGAGCAGGTGAGCAGGGGCACCAGACCAAGACAGGGTGCTGTTCACTATCATCGGGGCGAACCTCTGGTTTTTACTGAAAATTCTTTGCTCCTGGACGCTGCTGTCCTACTGGGCACTCTCATTTGCTGCCAGCACCCGTGCCTGCTGCTGGCACTGGCCCTGCTCGTACTCACTGCTGGTGCCAGAGCTACTGCTTGCACATGCTGCTGGTGCCCAGCACCTGCCCCATAGCTCAGCGCTATCAGCAGGTATGAGTGGCAGCTTCCAGCCCCAGTCACCCCTCAGGGCTTCTCCATCTCTCTTTGCTCCTGAAAGGTGATCAGAGCTGGCATCTGCCTGTCACATTTGCTGCCAGACAGCATTGCTTGCACCCACTGCTTGTGCTGGCCCTGCTTGTACTTGCAGCTGGCGCATGTTGCCAGTCCCAATTACTCGGCACTGTCAGCAGGTGTGAGCAGCAGCCTCTGGCCTGATTGCCTCTCAGGGCTTTTCCACCTCCCCCTGCTCCTGAGGGGTGATCGGGGTAGCAGCTGCCACTCGTACCCGCTGATGGTGCCGGCCCCAATAGCTCCAGGCTGTTAGCATGAGGGAATGAGGTGGTAGGAGTGGGGCTGCTGGCAGACAGGACCTGGGGCCATGGTGAGAGAGGCCAGGTGTGGGCATGGAGGAATGGGCCAAGACCTGCCCCTATACCCACTGCAGCCTCATGGCCCACAGTCCCGTTCAAGGTGCATGAATTCACCTTGAAAGGGCCCATAGTATATATAATGTGCTTAATATATAAATAAATATTTTAAATGTTGCTGAGTGTTTTTAATAAGACAATTGATGGAATTTATTATACATACTTGAATTCATTATACATACTATTAAAATAGCAGTCTAATTTTTAATGACAGAAGCTGTTTCTTTCATAATTTATGCTCAATTAAGAAGACCCTTAATTAATTTAGAAAAAAAATTATCTGGATGTTCCTTCCTTCCCTCCATTCCCCAATTTGTCAATAAATTGAGAGAGGAAAATAATACATAATAATACATGTTATAATTCTTAAACATTTTTCTTTTGATCTGCCTTGAAATATTTAATTTCTATTATTATATTACTAGAGGCCCTGTGTACAAGATTTGTGCACTTGGGGGCGTGGGCATCCGTCAGCCCAGCCTGTGCCCAGACATCTCTCTTGCAATCTGGGGCTCTCACAGTCTAGGACCCCTTGCTACTTACCACCTACCTGCAGTGGAGGCAGGAGAGGCCCCTTCCACCACTGCTGCGCTTGCCAGTCATGAGCCTGGCTTCTAAGTGGGGCTCCCCCTTTGGGAGTGCACTGACCACCAGGGGGCAGCTCCTATGTTGAGTGTCTGCCCCCCTGGTGGTCAGTGTGCGTCATAGCAGCTGGTCGTTCCACTGTTTGGTTGATTGGTGCACGAAATTCATGCACAGGTGGGGGGGGTCACCTCAGCCCCACCTGCACCCTCTCCAATCTGGAACCCCTTGGGGGATGTCTGACTGCTGGTTTAGGCCTGATCCAGGTCAGACAGTCAGCTGGGCCTCTCATAATCCAGGACAATTGGGTCCTAACTGCTCACCTGCCTGCCTGCCTGATCACCCCAACTGCCCCCACTGCTGGCCTGATCACCCCCAACTGAAACCCCACCCCCACCCCGTCAGCCTGGTCACCCCTAACTACGTGGCGTGCCCTCTCCCCTCTACCCCCTGCCTGCCTGGTTGCCCCTAACTATTCCTCCTGCCCCCCCCCCCCTGGCCTGGTCACCCCTTATTATCCCCCCTGCCAGCCTGGTTGCCCCCAACTGCTCCCCCCCCCATTGCTGGCCTGGTCACCCCTCACTGCCCTCCCCTGCCGGCCTGGTCGTTGCCCCATGAAGCCTTTTCGGTCATCCATTTGGTTGCGATGGTTGCTTAGGCTTTTATATATATAGATATATAGATAGGATAATAAAACCAAAACAAATTTAATATATACAGTATGACATTCAGAACAATAAACTTTTAATTTTTAATAATATTTAAACCAACAAAACCATTGTTCTTTGTTCTTCTTGATGATATCATTTGTGGTGATTCAGAGTGACAAAAACATTTGGCAAGTATTTTCCAGAAAATACCTTGGAGATATTATAATTAGTAATAACTAATCTAAATTGGTAAGTGGTAGATATGGTGCTAAGCCTTTTATGTGTATTGTATAACTTAATTCTCATGGCAACCTTTGAGATAGGTGCAGTTTTTAATTCTTGTTTTTCAGATGAGAAAAATATACTTAAGGCTTTAAGGTCACACCGTTAGTTACTGGTCCAGAAAGGTTTTGAGCCTGATTCTAGAGTACAAACTTTCTGGTATGGTAGCAAATATTGATTAATTTTTCCCTATTGGGAAGTCAAACCCCTAGCTTCCCTCTAACAGACGGGTATACTCACTACTTCACAATTAGGTTCATTGGGTTCAATTCCATGACTAAATAGATGAAAATATTTGGGCTCAGAGAAGTTCAATGACCTGCCTAAATTTGCATATGTAACTTAGAGCTTGGTCAAAACTAGAACCTTCTTCTTTAGGTACTGTTGTTTCTGCTCTTCTGTGATGGAAATTATTTACTTTCCAAAATACAATGCTTTGATGGATTTTGGTAAATACAGAATTAAAATTACTTACATTTTTAAATGCTAAATTGATGAGGAAAAAGATAAAAATTACAGCTTCAAAATGTTTTCTTTTTAAGTAAGTCCTATGTTTCCCACTTGTCAAGGTAAGTAAAATAAAGGGGAAAATGTGTTTTACATTGTAGTGGAATAGATTTTATTTGTTTTTTTTTTGGACTACTAATCTACTAAGTTGAGTTTTTTAATTTCATTTATTATGTGTACCTACCCATGTCCTTTAGATATTTAACTGAAAATACCGAACCTGTAGTTCATCTTAATTTCTTGTGTTGCCCTATGGATGCCTTTTGTTTGCAATTAGAAAATTTCTTATAATTAGGATAAATTTTATAAAAAGTTATTAGGGTTTTTCTAGACATTAAGTGAGTTAATACTTGTGAAATTCTTAGCAAAAGTATATGACCTATAGTTAACTTTCGGTAAATATTGGCTGCTGCTTTTTCTGTGATAATACTTCTAGAAAGAAGAAATAATATGAAATTAGATTTTTTAATTACTCATTACTTAATACAAAGAGTACTACTTAAAAATAGCAATTTATATTACTCATAGAACTTTTGACTATAAAATCTTAAAGCTTCCATATATTTTGAAGAGCAAAAGATTTTCAGACCAGTGTGATTAGTAGCTCCTTACCAGCTAAATTACATTTTAAGAAAATATCATGTTTGGAAAAAAGGACTAAATTTAATCTTAAAATAATCTCCTTTGCACAAGTGACTTGAATTTAAACTATGATTACATGTATCATCCCAGAATGAGAAAATTGTAGGTAGAGGCGCTGCTCAGAGGTGCTCTCAGTGTTATATGCATTATCTCTTGTAATTCTCATCTGTGTGATAGAAAAGCAAGGTACAGATTTCCAGATGAGCGAATCTAGGCCCAAACTGGCCCAGTAATTTGTCAGAAGCAGAATTCCAACCTGCCTCTTTCAGGCTTGCCTCTTACGTTCAAAGCCTGTAGTGCAATTTATGGCATATTTTTATTTTCTATAAATGTTTGCTCTTATACCTTGGACATGCCTGGCAAGCCTTTACAAGGGCTTTGTTCATTGTTACTACCTACTTGTACTTTGAGTCTTGTCTTTAGCTTTAGTTTCCCTGGAAATCCTTTCCATATGATTTATTTTCCTCTCAAGTGTGGTCTCTTATTACTTGGGCATCTTCTGAGACACTTATCACACACAGTGTAACATTTTCTCTACTTGTCAGTGTCTTCTACTATATTGATACTGTATTTGGAAACTGAGATGATTTGTCATCTTCTTTCCCCAGAGCCTGGCACATTGTAGACCCTTGTTGAAAGAATAGCTGAAATTTGTTATATATAGGCAAAATAAGTGGATGTTGCAGGGATGAAGGATTTTAATTTAGCATAAGGAGAAACACTTTTCATCGAATGGTCTAACAATAGAATGGCAAAACAATTCTCATGGTGGTAGTGTGTCATAGTAGGTAATTTTTGCTCTCTGGAGTCCAACAGACTTAGATTTTAATTCTGGCTACTTATGCTGCAGTTTCCTTAACTGTAATGTACTAGAACTATACCTGACATTTAGTAAATGCTCACTGTATATTAGCTGCTTTTGGGGAGAAATGGCCCTATAATCCTGTGTGATTGGGATTGATAGTTAGATGACTCAGCTCCTCATTCCCTCCCTCTCCCCATGGATTGTTTTGAAACAAATACAAGTAATCTTATCCTATATAATAAAAGCCTAATATGCAAATTGAACGGCAGAATGACTGGTGGAATGACTGGTCACTATGACACACACTGACCACTAGGGGGAAGACACTCAATGCAGGAGTTGTCCCCAGCCCACAAGCCTTAGGCCAGCCAAGGAGGGTGCCAGCAGGGGCTCCCTATCACTCTGCAGATTGCCCTGCCAGTCCCTGCAGAGGGAGGCAATTGGCAGGGGTAGTGGGGGGGCAGGCTGGTGAGTGGGCGGCACCAGGTTGACCAAGGCAGGTGCCAGTGGGGGCTCCCCAATGGCCCCACCAGGCACCCCACAATCGGCCCTGATTGCTGGCCAGGCCTAGGGACCCTACCCATGCATGAATTCTGGGCACTGGGCCTCTAGCTTCATCTATAAATACTTAAGTGTATATCTCTAAAAGATAAGGAGATTTACATAACCATATTACCATTATTATCCCTAACTTGATAATAATTTGTAATATTGGTAATATATAGTGTTTAGGTTTTCTTGATTGTTTCATAATATTTGTTTTTACATTTGGTTTATTCAAATAACAATTCAGAAAAGTTCCACACGTTCTATGTAGTTATTACTGTCTCTTCAGACTCTTTTTAAATTTATAATGCCCTTTACTTTTTTACCCCAGTATATTTATTGAAAAAACCAGATGGTCTGTCAAGTTGAGTTTCCCAAAGTCTAGATTTTGCTGTTTTCATCTTTATGTTGCTATTTAATATGTTCCTCTCTCCTCTGTATTTCCTATGAACTGATGAAGACTTAGACATGTGATTGGATTGGGGTCCCTTTTCCCCCACAAGGGGCAAGAATGCTTCATAGATGGTGGGGGTGTTCATTTCCTGTTTTATCACATAATCCTCATAGTTTGACTTTCTCCCTTTTTGAGATAAAGGTGTTATTCAGGTACGGTCATTCTGATCCATTAGTTATACTAGTAAAGTTCTCTTAGAGTTTTAATAGCTCTTGATGGTTATTGCCTAGACACATTATTTCATGAGCTCATGCATTTAAAAATGTTTTGTTTCAGCTCTTTACAGATATTATCCTTTCTGATGTTCAGATGGCCCCATTTTTGGTTAGTGGGAGTCCTTTTAGGCACCACTCCAGTAGTCTTGGATAGATTTCTTTCTTCCTTGTTTCCTTGTCGTGTAGGACAAAATGTTCCAGGGACCTTCTGTCCATTTTTGCCATTTCTCCAAGGAGCCCTGTTTCTTTCTTTTTCCTTTTTTTTTTTAATGGTTGGAAATGGTATTACTCTGGGCACAAGGTGTACTCATTGTTCCTGAGTTGATTACTATTGCTACACCTTTTCAGTGGATAAAGTTTGGAATTATTTTTTTTAATAGAGTTTCTTTCCTGATATTTCTGATTAAAATTTAGGACTTCAGAGTTTTAACTTATTTGGTTTTATGTTGGTGTCTCTTATATGCTAAAAATCTTAGTTCTGAATGACATTAACATAAATTATTTGCATAATCTTAGATATAATAGTTTCAGAATAGCAATATCAGTATTACTACTACTAGGATTACTGAAAATAGTTCATGAGATTTTTCATTTCCTTTGTTTATAAAATATGTTGCACTAGGGATATACAATTTTATTACTGTTTTAAGTAATTTGCTATAGCTTTTTTCTATATAGTTTAGCTACCATATCAATACACAGCTAGGTTCATTTGTTTTATTTTTAGGAATTCTTTTTTAAATTTTAACTTTGTTTTTATTATTTACATGGTTCCAAGCTAAAATTTGAATCTGCAAGACAAGGTTAATTTGAAAAAGTCTAGCTTTTATGTCTGTCCCATTTTGTCTGTCTGTCTCCCTCTCTCTTGCTCTCTTTTTTTATTAATCCTCAGCGAGGATATTTTTTCCATTGAGTTTCTTAGAGATAGTGAAAGGGTGAGAGGGAAAGAGAGACACATCTATTGGTTGCCTCCTGCACACTGGCATAGATCAAACCTTCGACCCGGGTATGTGCTCTTGACTGGGAAATCGAACCCTTGACCCTTTGGTGTATGGGCCGATGCTCTGTTCACTGAGCCACACCAGCCAGGGCTGAACACTTTTTATTAAGAGAATGAGAGAGTCAAAATTTTCAGTTTAATTAATTGAGTTTTTATAATAGTTAATGAAGAAATTTAGAGCTATATCTTGAATTTAAACTATGATTAAATGTATCACCCCAGAATGAAAACATTGTGGGTAGGGGCACCGCTCAGAAGTGCTGTCCTGTGTTATATGCATTAACTATTGTAGGAAGGAAAAAATTGGAAAGAAGTTTGGTTCAGATAGTAGAAGACCTTGTTTTTTAAGCTAGTAAGTTTGGACTTTATTCTGTAGACAGTGGGAAATCAGTGAAAGATTTATAAGATTTATTTTCGATCCTTCAGGTAGGAAATTTTAAGTGGTGCACTTTTTAGTGTTCATGTAAATTCTGTGATGTAATTGAGTAGTTCTAGGGAATATTTTTTGCTTAAGAGAAACTGAAGCATGCATGTTATTGTTAGTGGCTGACTATGATGACAAATGTTTGAGGCTATACTGTGAACACTGGTAAGTATTTTATTTGGCTTGTCTCCTTAATTCTCACAGCAACCTGGAGAAGGGAGGAAATATTGTTATCCCCATTCTCATCCCATAAGAGGAGAAATTTAAGGCTTAGAGAAAGGTAATACATGATCATGGATGAGATCCTAGGACAACAAAGGACATTATTGGGACAGTCAGTGAAATTTGATTGAGGCCTATTGATTAGATGGTAATATTGATCAACATTAACTTTCTGATTTTGATGATGGTTTTGTGGTTAAAGAGGAAGTTGTCCTTGTTCTTAGGATATATACAGTGTGATATTAAGGGATAATGGGCATCATGTCCGAAACCTATTCTTAAATGGTTCCAAAATGTTAACAGTTTCATAATCTTTGTGAAAGGCATACAATAATAGCTCTGCAGCTCTTATTAAAATTGCAAATGATTAAAAAAAAAAGACAACCAAGAAAAAATACTGACTCATTCAAAGTCACATAGCCAGTCTGAAGCAGAACAGAACAGCTAGTTGAACTTAGGTCTGTTCAGTGTCAGACCATACCAAAGTTAAAATTATCAGGCAAAATTTTATTTATTTCTCATTGTTACTTATAATTTGATTTAACAGTATTAGCTATCCCTCTCAAGTTTTTTCCAAAACAGATTGTTTGCCTTTTGTAGTATTTGTACTCTGAGGTCACTTAATAAATGTTAAATGATTGTAATTATTTTTCTTTGCCACCTCTCTTATTCACAATGGACTGTTAAATACTTATAGTTATACATTGTAATTTAATTTTAAGTGACACTATCTCAGAATAATTATCTGCTTTTTGTTTTAACAATAGGTTATCTTATGATGAGGCTTTTACTATGGCTAATGACCCCTTGGAAGGCTTCCATGAAGTAAACCTTGCTTCACCTACTTCTCCAGACCTTCTTAGCATCTATGAATCGGGAGCTCAAGAACCGACTACCTCACCAGGTGTCATCTACCGGCCTCTCCCTTCATCTTTATGCTCTGCCCCTATCCAGGCTAATGCCTTAGATGTCTCCGACCTTCCTACACAGCCTGTATATTCATCCCCCAGACGTTTAAATTGTACGGAAATATCTGGTATCAGGTAGGAGATCATCAAGACGCTTATTTTGGAGTATTGTATTAAACAAATGGACAGTTTGCTTGGTTACCTTATTTTAAGTTTTAATGTTTTCAAAAATTTGAATCATATAACCTTGTCATGAAGAGTAAGCAATACATGTTAATACTTGGCAGCAGGGATCAGCAAACTTTATAGAAAGGGCCCGGGAGTCAATATATTAGGCTTTGTGGGCTATCCATTTTCTATTGTAGCTATTCAATTCTGCTGTGAAAGTGCAAAAGCGGCCATAGGCAGTATGTAAATGAATAAGCTCCAGTAAGACTTTATATTTGGGCAACAAGTTTTTAACTTCATACAGTTTTCTTGTGCCATAAAATATTTTGATTTTTCTCAACCATTTGAAAATATAAAAATAATTTTTGGCTTGTGTGCCTTACGAAAACAGGCAGCAGGCTGGATTTAACCTGTTTTGTTTGCCGACCCCTGTTCAGAGTAGCACTATCCAATAGAACTTTCTGTGATGAAGAAAATACTCACATTAGCCACATGTGAGTATTAGGATTTAGAATATGTTAGCTTTGACCAAGGACATGCTATTAATTAATATAGTGGCTACCAAATTGGATAGATCAATGTGTTTATGACGTGAGTGTTTCTAGACCTGTGTTTATGCCAGTTATATTTAAGCACATGCTGATGTGTCCCGAATTCTCCTTTACAGCATCCATGTTACAGACCCAGCACCTTGTTCTACCTCCGGAGTGACAGCTGGGTTAACTACATTACCTACGAGAAAGGACAACTGTAGTGCAGAGAGGGAGTTTTTGCAGGGTGCTACTATAACAGAAGCTTGTGATGGCAGTGATGATATATTCGGGTTGAGTACCGATAGTCTGTCCCGTTTACGAAGCCCATCTGTTTTGGAAGTCAGAGAAAAGGGCTATGAAAGATTGAAAGAAGAACTTGCAAAAGCTCAGAGGGTAAGCAAATAAGATATTCTTCCATACATTATATTCAAAATTACCATTTTCCCATGGAGGGGTAACTCAAATGATGAAATTATGATGGTTCTACAGTTATTCTTCACATGTGCACAAACTCCACTCCTGTTGGGCAGCATTTAGGAATCTATGAAATTGTGGAGTTAGTAAAGCAATTCATCTGAGAGTACTAACTGGAAAAATGAGATTCTGAAACTCTTCCTATCCTCTACCTCCCTGCTACCTGTCTTGCATTATCTGTAATGCATATTTGGTGGGTTATGTTCCGTGTATCAGGTTGTCGCTTCTTAAATGTGCCTGACTTTATGGTCATTTACTTGAAATCATTCAGTCCAAGACATTTTGTTTTGAGGAATTGTTTTAGGAATATTATCTTCATCTTATAGCTGGGTTTGAATATTTTTCTATCTTGTCTTGAAAATTTTCTTTTCTTGGTAATTCTGTTTTCCACTTGGTTGTCTTTAACATTTTTGCTATTTATTCTCAAACTTGTAGCCATATTGTATTCTTTTTCTGGGACTAATTAAATTTCAGAGGGAAATTTATAGCACTAAAAATTCATAACTAGAAAAAATAAAAAGTCTCCAATCAACAATCTTTGTTCTCACTTTAAGAATGTAAAAAAATAGCATAAGCAGAATAAACAGAAGGAAAGAAATAATAAAAAGCAAAAATCAATAAAAACTAGAGAAAAATGAATGGAACAAAGTGCTGTTTGTTGTTTTTTTAAAGATCAATAAAATAGATGAACCTCTAGCAGGATTGATTAAAAAGAAGATAGAAGAAAGATTATATTTAATAGCAGGAATAAAATAGGATATTACTACAGGTCCTATAGACATCAAAAGTACAATAAAGAAATAATATGCACAATTCTATAAAAATTTGATAACTTAGGTGAAATGGACCATTTTATATTTAGATACTTGAGAAGAGAAAACAAACATTCTATAGGCATAATTTCCAGCATATTAAATTTCAACATTTCAAAAACAAATATTTCCATCCTGTTCCTACTAGATTTGTCTTTTACGAGAATGATACTGATTTTCTTGTTGTTGTAAATCCTCACTCAGGACATTTTTCCATTGATTTTTAGAGAGAGTGGAAAGAAGGGCAGAGGGTGAGAGAGAAACTTCCATATGAGAGAGAGAAAGAGAGAGAGACATCAGTTGGTTGTCTCCTGCATGTGCCCCGACCCACACATGCCCCAATTGGGGTGGGGATCGAACCTGTAACCCAGGCTCTTGACTGGGAATTGAACTCAGTGCCCTGCAGTGCATGGGCTTGCGCTCTAACCACCAAGCAACACTAGTCAGGGAGATTTGTGTATCCCCAGCTCCTGGCATAATATGGTGCAATGCCTGGGATATATTTTTCTTTATAAATTTTTTTAATGAATGGCTAGGGTTAAATAGCAATACAGTTATGTTACAACATTTTGGTTAAATATATTTTATCAGAAAGAAAAATCAATAGCCTTTTAAGTCTTTTTCCAAGGAGGTGTGATTGTACTTGGCTTCTGCCAAGGGAGTCTGTTGTCTTAATATAAGGTATTAAGTGAAATTATAGTTTATGCAAAAGTAAACTATTAAGCATATACATGTTTGAGAATACATTCTGCTTACTAATTCATCAGAACAGATTGCTAAAATTTTAGCTCAAGTTGTAATTCCTTTTGAAATCTTTAATTTGCTGTATTTAGAGGTACTGTTGAGGTAACTGAAATAATAATGACGTGAACACATACAAATGGTGAATTTTATTATGAAGGATACAAGATAGTACTAATAATTACTTTATTGAATTATGGAAATGTGTGAATCAAAATGAAGTCTCTTTATTCTAATTATTCTTTTAAGAGAGGCCCAATAGTTATCATTTTTCCATCCTTTTTACTTCTGATCTATTTTTGTCTTCCTATTTAAAATGTTTTTTTTGCCTTCTTATCCTTTCTAATCTCAGCCTTTTAGTTGATATGTTTAGACCACTTATATTTAATGTGATATTGATATGGTATGATTTAAATCTATCATCTTACCATTTGTTTACTTTTTGTCCTATCTGTTCATCCCCCCTTTTTTTCTTCTTTTATGCTTTCTTTTGGATTAATTCCATTTTCATTATGATTTCATCTTGTCCACTTTGGCTTATTAACTTTAGATGTTGTGCTAATTTTGTGGTTGTGTAAGGTTTATAGTATACATTTTTAACCAACGGTAGTCTACCTTCTAATATTATACTACATCTATCTATAGCTTTCTATCTGTCTATATATATAAAAGCCAAATGACTGGGATGAGTGGTTGCTATGATGTGTACTGCAACTGGCCAACTGGCCCAATGGTGGGGCTGGCTGGTCAACCTTCCCTCTCTGTGGCTGGCCCTGCCCCCAATTGGGGGTGTGCCGGCTGGCCAACCTCCTGCAGCCCCCATCCAGCCTCCTTCCCCCACCCTATTGGGGGAGGCCAGCTGGGGCCCCCCCCCCCCCCATGCACTAGGCCTCTTAGTATAGTATACAGTCCCTACAAAAGTGTACTTCTGTTTTTCCCCTCCCAGCCTTTGTGCTATGATTGTTATACATTTTACTGTTTAAACTCCACAGATGCATTGTTGTTACTTTTGCATTAAACAGTTGATTATTTTTTAGGGGATTTAAATAAGTAAGAACCTTTTATATTTACTCATGTAGGTACAATTTTCAGTATTCTTCATATCTTCATGTAGATCCAGATTTTCATCTTATATCACTTTCTTCCTACTTGAAGGATATCCTTAACAATTTTGTTATGTGTGTTTGCTGGTGATAATTATTTTTAACTATTGTATATCTGAATAGGTCTTTTTTCACCTTTGTTTTTGAAAGATATTTTTACTCATAAAGAATTTTAGATTGATCATCTTTTCTTTTAGTACTTTAAAGATACTGCTCTAATATATTCTACTGTATTTTTTTCTCACAGAAGTCCGTCCGTTGTTATCCTTATCTTTGTCCCACTGCATAAAATGTGAGATTCTTCTTTATATTGCTACTAGAGGCCTGGTGCACGAAATTCATGCACGGGTAAGGCCCATAGGCCTGACTAGCGATCAGGGCTGATTGGGGTCTTCTGGCTGCTGGCCAGAGGCTGTCTTCATTCTGTGCCACCCCCTGGTGGTCAGCACATGTCATAACGAGCAATTGAACTTCTGAGGGGACACTTTGCATGTTAGCCTTTTATATATATATACTAGAAGCCCAGCGTGCAAAATTGTGTAGCCTTGCCCACCCACGGGCATCTCACCGCCCTGCTCACCTGTGCTGGTCTTTGGTCATTATGACATTAGGGCCACAGATCTTTTGTAATACAGACTAGAGACCCAGTGCATAAAATTCGTGCACTCCCCCTGTGGGAGCATACTGACCACCAGGGGACAGCTCCTTGTTGAGTGTCTGCCCCCTAATGGTTAGTGGGCATCATAGCAACCAGTCATTCTGTCATTTGGTTGATTTGCATGTTAGCCTTTTATTATATAGGATAAGCAATTTGAGTATGTTATATTTTGGTATAGTTTTCTTTAGGTTTATTGTGCTTGGGACTTGTTGAACTTCTTGAACCCATAGGTTACATTTTATAGAATTTGGGAAATTTTGGTCATTATTTCCTCAAAATCTCTCCTCTCCTTTGGGACTCCTTTCCAGGAACATTGGATTGCTTAAAGTTGTCTCATACCTAACTGGTACTCTATTCATTAAAAAAAATTTTTTTCCCTCTGTTTCATTGTAAATAGTTTCTATTGCTAATGTTTTCAATGTAACTATTTTCTTCTGCAATATCTACTCTATTAATCCTATAGGATGTATTTTTTTTTTTAATCTCAGACATTGTAATTTTATTTCTGGAAGTTTGATTTGGGACTTTTAAATATTTTATTTGCTCTATTTAACATGTTCAGTCTTTCCTCTAGCTCCTTGAACATATGAAATTCAGTTTAACAACTGTTTTAACCCTTAAATAATCTGCATGATTGTTATTTTGTTGCTTGATGTCCATTGCTTTAAAAATCATTGTTTTATATACATTTTGTAGTGTTTTTGTTGTGTCAGGCAGCGTGATAAATGTGATCCCTGTTACTCTATCTTGATTAAGAGTGAAAGTTCTGTTTCTTTTACTCCAACATAGAGACATATACTTACCCACATTCTCCATTAATTTTGAGTTTTATGAGGATAAGAATTACATTTGATTTTGCTCATAATTATATCTTGAGCACATACTGGGTTTTCAATATATTTTGTTGATTAAATGAATGTGTGTGTGTGTGTATTCAGTTACACTGTTGTATGAATAAGCACATATGCATAATACATTAGTTAGGAACATACTCTAGATGGTTTGGCTCAGTGGTTAGAGGTTGGGCCTGCAAAATGAAGGAGGTTGCGGGTTTGATTCTGGTCAAGGGCATGTACCTCTGTTGCAGGCTTGATCTCCAGCCTTGGCCGGGGAGCACGCAGGAGGCTACCAACCATCATGTCTCTCTTACTTTGAGGCTTCTCTCTCTCTGTCTCTCTCCCTCCCTTCCATTTTTTTTAAATCCATGGAAAAAATATCCTGATATGAAGATTTAAAAATAAACCACATATCTATACCAAATCTATATTCAGAATGGCCCTTCTAACTGTGGCTGAGGATGTTTATAAACATTTACTCTGTTCTTTATGAAAAAATATTACATGTGTAACCAGAGTACTCATGGCATTGTCCGAGTCCTATAGAGAGTAAAAATAATTTGTTTTTACTTTGTCCTTAAGGTGTTTCTAGCTGGGGAGAAAACACATGTGTATATGATAATGTTTCTCTGATTTTGAGTTATACGTTTTTCTCCATTTTAAGTTCTCTGAAATCAGTATAAGTTTTAAAAGTGCTCTTATTGCCAGCTGGGCAATAATCATGATAGTCATCATTGACTACATGTACATACACTTGGTCATGGCTGCTCATGTGTGACTAATTGAATTGGATGATGTGTGTTGGGAGCTGCATTTGTTGGACTTAATTTCTAGGTTAAATATCTTCAAAATGATCTCACTATGATGATATAACATAGATACAGAAAGAAATGCACAAAAGAAAAGAATGACATACAATAACAATCTGTGTCTTGTTAGTTTAAAAGAGTTCTTCCTGTAGTTTAAAATGAAAATTCTAAGCAAAAAAGCATTGTTATCATAGTTTCATTGACAGTATTTTTAAACATTTTTTTTATATATTCTATTTATTTTTCACAGAGAGGAAGGGAGAGTGATAGAGAGTTAGAAACATCGATGAGAGAGAGACATCGATCAGCCGCCTCCTGCAATGCTCCCTACTGGGGATGTGCCTGCAACCAAGACACACGCCCCCCGACCAGAATCAAACCTGGGACCCTCCAGTCCGCAGGCCGAAGCTCCATCCACTGAGCCAAACCGGTTTCGGCCATTGACAGTATTTTTATTTCATTTCATTATTATTGTTTTAATCCTCACCACTACTTTTCAGAGAGAGAAAGAGGGAGGGGTAGAAGGAAGGGGAGAAGGACGAGAGATAGAGAGACAGAGATGGGGAGGGGGATGGAGGAGAGGGAGAGGGAGTGATCGATGTCAGAGAGACACATTGACTGGCTGTCTCCTGCATGCCCCTGACCAGGGGCAGGGAGCAATCCTGCAACCCAGGCACATCCCCTTGCGTAGGAATCAAACTTGGACCCTCTAGTATTTGGGCTGATGCTCTAACCACTTACCAATGCTATGCAGGGCCATTGATGGTATTTTTATTTATTTAAATATATTTTATTGATTTCTCACAGGGAGGAAGGGAAAGGGATAGAGAGCTAGAAACATTGATGAGAGAAATATCTATCAGCTGCCTCCTGCACACCTCCTACTGGGGATGTGCCCGCAACCAAGGTACATGCTCTTGACCGGAATTGAACCTGGAACCCTTGTGTTAAATTTGATGAGATACACTTGATCCAGAGTCCTGACACTCTGTATTTTAAATAACTCTCAAATTTCTTTTCTCTGTTATCACTACTCTAAATCTATATTTCTTTTCTAAAAATTGCAGTGATCCATTGGTTTCTTTTATTCCAATCGTTTTAACCTAGCCACACCACACTGTCCAAGTTGTCATTTTAAATTGTAAATCTGATTGTTACCATTCTGCTTAAAATCTGTCGGTGTCTTACCACTGCCTTTGAGATAATTTCTCCTTGTCTTAAAGTAAGTCTCAATTTCTTTTTAAAAAAATTTTACCTTTTTAAAAATGACTAATGTTCCACTGTATTTGGAACACTACTTTAAAATATATATATATATATGTTCTTATTGATTTCAGAGAAGAAAGGAGAGTGAGAGGGGGAGGGAGATAAACATTAATGATGAGAGAATCATTGAGTGGCAGACTCCTGCATGTCCCACACTGGAGATTGAGCCTGCAACCTGGGGTAATTGAACTTAAACTCTTATTTCATGAGTTTAGGTTGATGCTAAACTTAAGCCACGCTGATCAGAAGTCTCAGTTTCTTAGCCATGGCTTTTCAGGACTGGCCGTAAGCCTAACTTTCTGGCATTATCCTTTTGTGGCATCCATTCCTCCCCATCTTTAGCTACTATAAACCATACTGTTTTTTCCCTTCCTTTATATATAGCAAACTCCTTCTTCTAATATGTACCTATTACTACTATAACTCTTATCAAATTGCTTTGCAAATCTGTTTAAAGATTGGCTACCCTCAGTAGACTATGACTTTGTGAAAACCATGGACTGGGTCTCACTTCTTTTCTGTGTCTACAGCACCTAAATAAATGCCTGATGCTGACAGAAAAATTAGCATCCAGTTAACAAAAAATTCATGTTTGTTGTTAAAGGAATGAATTTTGAAAATGGTATTACAATAATGAAAAGTACAAATTAAATTATAAAAAAGATATTGACATACGATACAAATTTGACTTCATTAGATAGATTAAGTTGGACCCAAAGCATAGAAAGAAGGTAGACAGACATTTATAGGGAAAGGGTTAGCCCAGCTAGATGGGATCAGTTTGGGGGAGTGAAACAAGAATGAATCAACAAACAAGTGCTGGCGAGGATGTGGAGAAACTGGAACTCTATACACTGCTGGTGGGAATGCAGATTGGTGCAGCCACTATAGAGAATAGTATGAAATTTATTCAAAAAAATTAAAAATGGAACTGCCATTTGACCCAGAGATTCCACTTCCGAGAATTTATCCAGAGATGTTCATAGCAGTGCTATTTACTATAGCTAAGAACTGGAAACAGCTCAAGTGCTCAATAGTAGATGAGTAGTAAAAGAGATGTGGTACATTTACACAGTGGAATATTATGCAGCTGTAAAAAAAGATTGTTTACCCATTGAGATAGCATGGATGGACCTGAAGGATATTATGCTAAGTGAAATAAGTCAGTCAGAGAAAGACAAATATCACATGATCTCACTTATATGTGGAATCCAATGAACATAATAAACTGATGAACAAAATAGCTCCAGAGGCATGGATCGTGGAACAGACAGAGAGAGTTCAAAGGGAAGGGGTGTGGTGAGATATGAAGAGATTAACCAAAGAACTTATATGCATACTAGAAGCCTGGTGCATGGAATTTATGCATGGGGTGGGAGAGGGTCCCCTCAGCCTAGTCTGCACCTTCTCCAATCGGGACATCCCTTTCATAATCCTGGACCATTGGCCCCTAACCACTCACCTCCCTGCCTGCCTGATCGCTGCTCCCAACTGCCCCACCCCTGCTGACCTGGTTGCCCCACACAACCTGCTGCTCAGTTGTTTGGTTGCCCCTCACTAACTCCCCTGCTGGCCTGGTCGCCCCATGCAGCTTGCTGCACAGTCATTTGATCGCCCCTCATTAACCCCCACGCCAGCCTGGTCACCCCACATAGCCTGTTTGGTCGTCCGTTTGGTTGCAGTGGTCACTTAGGCTTTTATATAGATAGATATGCATAGCCTATGGACACACACATTACTGTGGTGAAGGCCTGGATGGAGCAGGGGCTAGGGGTGGATGAGAGTGCAGAGGGAGCAAATGGAGGACATCTGTGATGCTGTCAACAACAATAATAAAGTATGAATCAGGCCAATTTAGTTCTAGCTTTACTGTGTGGACCAAGGGAAATAACTCTGAAAAGGGAAATTGAGCACATGTAAAGGGTCTTTAGTGTTAGGGTGAGGTTTATCCACTTTAGTAGACTAGGAAGTGATTCAATAATTTTGCTTTCATGAATGACATATGTATTGCTCTAAAAGATTGAAAGCTTCTCAAGTGGTAGTATCTTGCTTGGTTTTGTACTCTGAAGGAGTATCATAGTGTCTACCTAGTAGGAAATGTTGAATGAATTGACTTAGTTTTCATATATACTTACAAAATAGTAAAATTTTAGAGTTTAAGAGAATTGGATATTAAATTTATATATTTGCAGATTTATAAATTAACTCAGGGAAAATTGGCACTATTAAGATATTTTTCTGTTCAAGAATGTAGTATATCTTTCTTTCTGTTTGTTTAAGTCTACTTCTATATTTAGTAGTATTTATTTATTTGTATTTTACAGATTTCGTTTTGCATTGTAGTCTTTAGTATTATGAAATTTTCTTTATCTCTAATGATTTTGACTTGTATTCTGCTTAGTCTGTTATCTAGATTAACAGCCTCTTTTTTTATTTGTATTATATTTTAATGTACTTTTTATATCCTTGTATTTTTGTCTGAATCACTTTGTTTTACATATGTCTCTTGTTTAGAGAATAGAGAGATTTTTCTTTTTGAGCTAATCCCATAAAACAATCCTACATAATAAAAGGGTAATATGCAAATTGACTAAAAAGCAGAATGACCAGTTGTTATGATGCACACTGACCACCAAGGGGCAGATGCTCAACGCAAGACAGATGCTCAAGCCGGGCTGACAGTTGACAAGCACAGCTGTGGTGGACAGAGTCTCTCCTGCCTCCGTGGCAGCACCATAGATGTCCCACTGCGGGAAGCAGGGCTAAGCCGTCAGTTGGACATCCCCTGAGGGTTTCAGGACTCTAAAGGGTGAAGGCTGGGCTGAGGGACACCCTCCACCCCCCAGTGCACAAATGTTGTGCACAGGGCCTCTAGTCTGAAAATAATTTTAATTGAGTTATGCCCATTTGCATTTCTTGGTAAATGTGCTACATTTGGGCATGTTTCTGTTACATGGCTTTCAAATGTCTTTTCACTATGTGCTCCATTTTTTTTTGTGTGTGACCTCCTCCTTCTCTTTTTCTTTTTGGTATTTTAGAAGTTTTGATTTTCATTCTAGTTGTTACCTTTAATTGAAGATATAAATATCTCCTAGCCCTTCTTTAGCTATTGCCTTTGTTCCCTACCTTGAAAAACACTAAAATTATCTATTACTGTTTCTTTTTCCTGTATAATTAAAATGTAGTTAAAATAATGTTAATCACTATGGTGTTAAATATATGTAGGTTTATACTAATTGATTTGTGAGCCTCAAAGTGATTTGTATTTCTTACTCCCAGTTAATATTTAAGATGTTTTGAATTTAGTTTAATCTTTCTTCTGTTTTTTGTTTGTGTGTATTACTTTTATATTCCAGAAGATTATAACATTTATATAACTGTCAGCTTTAGTCCCAGTTTGTTTATTTATTGTTAATCCTCACCTGAAGATATTTTTTCCATTGATTTTTAGAGATTGTGGAAGGGAGTGAGGGAGTGGAAGGGAGAGGGAGAGGAACATCTAAGAGAGAGGGGGGGGGGAGGGAGGGATAGAGGAAGGGAGGGAAATGATTTGTTGCCTCCTGCACACATACCCCACCACCACCACCACCATGTACATACCCTTGACCAGGAATCAAACCTGCAACCCTTCGGTGCATGGGCCAGTGCTCTTACCACTGGCTAGGGCTATCCCCATTAGAATAAAAAACAACAACACTTTATTTTTAGAGCAGTTTTAGGTTTACAGAAAAATTGAGAGGGAGTTACAGAGTTCCCATAAAACCCATTCCAACACACACACAACCTCTTCCATTATCCACATTCTGTACCAGAGTGGTCCATTTGTTAGAACTGATGAACCGACATTGACACAACATCTTCCCCCAAAGTCCTGCATTTATGTTAGTGTTTAGTCTTGGTGTTGTACATCTATGAGTTTTAGCAAATGTATAGCGACATGGATCTACCATTACAGTACCATCCAGAATAGTTTCTCTGCCCTAACAATCCTCTGTGATCTACTTATTTATTCCTCCCTACCATCTAAACCCTGTTAACTATTGATCTTTTGACCCTCTCCATAGTTTTACCTTTTCCAGAATGTCATATAATTGGAACCATACAGTAAGTAGCCTTTTCAGATCGGATTTTTAAATATGGTAACATCATTTACTTTCTTCCATGCCTTCTCATGGTTTGGTAGCTCATTTCCTTTTAGTGCTGGGTAGTATTCCTTTATCTGGATGTACTACCATAGTTTATTCATTCGCCTACTGAGTTTTTTTTATCCATTCACCTATATTTTGGTTGCTTCCCAGTTTTTGCAGTTATGAAACATCCAAGTGCAGATTTTTCTGTAGACAAACTTTTTCAACTCCTTTGGTTTAATATCAAGGAGTGTGGTTGCTCGATTGTATAGTAAAATGTGTTTAGTTTTTGTCAGATTACTTTTGGTCTGTCAATCAGCCAGTTAGGAAGACAACCTGGTTAGGAAGTTCTTATGTATTTCCTTAAAGTCTTTCTATATACATGAAACCATTGAAATATGTAAAGGTATGTAAGCACTGTTCATATCTTGAAATTTTTACTTAAGCTATCTTAACTATTTTTTCTCAGCATTCACATTAACCATAATCTCATTCCTGAAATTGAACCCATTTCATTGTATGGATTACGGTAATTTATTTAACCACTTCCTTATAAATAGGTATCTAGGTTATTTCTAATCTTTTCCCATACCAATCACTGTTGCAATAAATAGTCTTATGAATATTTTTAAAAAAGAATATGTTTAGTTTTATAAAAACCTGAACTGCCTTCCACATTTTGCATTCCCACCAGCAATGAATGAGAATCCCTGTTGCTCCCCATCCGTGCCAGCATTTAGCATTGTCTGTGTTATGGTTTTTGTGGTACTCGTTTTAAATTTTGTTTCCCTGATTTCATATGATTTGGAACATTTTTGCATACGTTTATTTTCCCTCTGTATGTATTTTTTATGAGGTATCTGTTGCTATTTTGTAACCAGGTTGTTCATTTCCTTACTATTGAGTTTTAATAGTTTTTTATTTATTTTGGACAAATATCTTTATCAGATATGTCTTTTGCAGATATTTTCTCATGTTTTCATTTCCTTGATATCCCCATCTTTTAGTTGTAGTTCTATAATTAAATATATTTGCTTCTTATCCTCAGTCTTGAACATTAAATCTTTTTCATTTTTTTCTTGATTATCTGAAACTCATTCTCCACTTGACTACTCAGGCATGCTCTGGGAAAGATATTCTCAAGTTTTATAGGTTTATAACTCTTTGTCTCTGACATTACACTTGAGGGATACTTTGGTTGGATTTAAAATCTTCATCTTGCTTGGTGGTGTGGCTCAGTGAATTGAGCATCATTCCATGCACCAGGAGGTCTCTGGTTCTATTCCCAGTCAGGGCATGTGCCCCGGTTGCAGGGGGCATGCAGGAGGCAGCTAATCTATGCTTTACTCTCATGGATGTTTCTATCTTTCTCTCCCTTTCCTCTTTCTCTAAAATCAATTAAAAAAACAACACATTAAAAATAAAATCTTGCCAAAACTGGTTTAGCTCAGTGGATAGAGCATCAGCCTGCAGACTGAAAGGTCCTGGGTCCGATTCCGGTCAAGGGCATGTACCTGGGTTGCGGGCACATCCCCAGTAGGGGGACGTGCAGGAGGCAGCTGATCGATGTCTCTCTCTCATCAATGTTTCTAACTCTCTATCCTTCTCCCTTCCTCTCTGTAAAAAATCAATAAAATATTTTAAAAAATAAAAATAAAATCTTTATCTCATTGTTTTTAGTACTTAAAAATATTACTGCATTGTTTTCTAATACACTAGTAAAATGCTGTTGATGTTTAATACCAGCCTGATTTTCTTTCTCTTATAGGTGACTTGGCTTTGTGTTTAACTTTTTCATTATGAGAACTTCACAGATTTTTGTTGGTTTTCCATGTTTCAATGAATTGGATTTTCCTGGAATATGGAAAGGAGATTCCTGTGAAGGAGTAGGATAAACCAGGATTAACTTCCTTAGTTTTACTTTCAGGGTTTTCTCTTCTGTTGTTATTGGTGTATCTTGTATAGCCACTTCTCTCAGAGGTAAGCCTTATTCAAGAAGGTTTCTTCTCTAGTTCAGTGTCTCTGTGAGCTTTGCAGGCTTAACATTACATTATAAGATATATTTTAATAGTGTTTTCCGTGATCTGTTTCCTTTGGAACTTTGCCATCACCTTCCTCCTCTAATATCTGAAACTTCTATCTCCACTGTTCCTGCCCTGCAGTTTGGTTTCAGATGGTATGAGTTTTTCCCTTAGTGTGGCCCTCTGTCCTGGAAGAGTTTCTCTGCTGGATGCTTTGAGTGAGCTGAGTGTTTAGAGCTTCATAGTAGGACTGTTTGCTGCCTCAGGACAGATTTTTGCACTCACCTGCAAAATGGAGCCTGAGAAAACCTTTTGCTTTTCCTCAGTTGTTCTCAGTCTGTTCTTCCAGTTTCCACCAATAGTAGAATCCTCTGTTTGGGGGGAATTTACATTGATTTTTCAGGTTCAGGGATTTTGCAGGGTACCTTTGTAGTCCCATTCACTTCCGGTTGCTCCCTTTCACAGAGTTGCTGATCCTGCAGTGTGGGCAGTGCAGCCACATTCCCTCATAGTCCACTAGTAAACTTTGAGGGGATTCTCTTTTACCTACTTTTATTGAAGATGTAGTCATTGGGTTTTTCTGATATCCCAGTGGTATATTTAGCTTTCAGAAGTTGTCCTTGGTATATTCAAAAACTATGCTGCCACCACAATAATTACCCAACTAAGCCATTATTTATTAGTTCAATTGTGATCAATATATAAGGAGCTTGGATTTTTTCTTTAATATCTAAATTTGAATGGTTAATTTAAGGCAACATAAAATTGCATATTAGTAACATCTTAAATTTTTTTACATTTACATAATTTTTTATTTTTCAATTATAGTTGATATCCAGTATTATATTAGTTGCATATGTAGACTCCAGTGATTAGACCAGCGGTTGCCACTGGTGATCCATGAGATCCAAAAGGTTGGTGACCGCTGGATTATAACTTACTAAGTGATCATCCTGATAAATCTTGTACCTATCTGACAATCATATTGTAACATCTTAATATAGAAATTTTCTAACATGTTTTGTGACCTATTGGGAGGTGTATATATAAATGTAAGATGTGGTTTTTGTTAACATTCTTCTTGATTTTAAATATGCATCATTTGCCTCTTATTGTAGTGTTAAATGGTATAGTCTCCTGGTGGAAAATTTAGACTAATTGTGGTATATTCCATAAAATTATAAGTAAACAATTTTAAAGCAAAAATGGGCAAAAAAAACTGTTGAGCTTTTATTGAATAAGCATAGTTGAAGAAATTGCTTTCTTGATGGAAATAAATTATGTTCAGAGAAAAATTAAAGGAAAAAAGAATGAAATCACTTGTTTATTTTCACACATAATATATACTATTTAACTTGTATTTTTTATAAAACATGAAAATTTAATGTGAGTTAGAATTATTTGTAATTTTAGATTTGCCTCATTATCTTCCACATAGCAAGTGCTAAATAAACATTTTCAGTGTGAATATAGTAGGAGGGGACAGTATTAATATTTTGTAATATTATTAAAGATTATATAGTCTGATGAATTGACTTAAAACTATGGAAATCCAAAATAAAATGATCAATTTCTCACAGGAACTGAAGTTAAAAGATGAAGAGTGTGAGAGGCTTTCTAAAGTACGTGATCAACTTGGACAGGAATTGGAGGAACTCACAGCTAGTCTGTTTGAGGTTGGTTATTTACATCTTGGCCAAAAGCAAAGTCATGGTTTTTATATATTGATAGAGTTGTTTTTGAGGGAATCTTGAGGAAAAATATGCTTAACTTTATACATATTTATAAGTCTTCTAAGAAAAAATAAAATTTTAAGAACTGTAGAAACTGCATCTTAAAATGCTGTGAAAATGAAAAAGCACTATAGGCTACCAGTATCAGGTTGTTTAAATATAGATATATGGAAAGAAAGGAGGTAAATTTAATTTTGACTTTCACCAAATACTTAGGGACTGCTTTAGAGTAACTTGGTATGACTCCACAACAAAGATGGCAAACCTTTTATGTATATCTGATACTGGATGATTTGCGGAATGTTAGGAGGCAATACATACTTCTAAGAAGGTACACCTTTTTGTCTCTAGCCTACCACTTGGGACAAAAATTTTTACCCAACTCAGTATTTTTCAATAGGGCTGCCATTGATATTGTAGGACATTTACCATCCTTGGTATATTATTCAGGATACTCCAAGAAATAGAACTAATAGCATGTATGTATATACATAGATACATATTCATATATTCAAAAAGAGGCTTATAAGGAATTGGCTCATGTGATTATGGAGGCTGGTAAGTCCCAAGTTATGCAGGGTCATTTGGAAGGCTAGAGGCCTAGGACAGCTGCTGGTGTAGTTCCAAACCACGTCCAGAGGCTCAAGACTCAGGAAGAGCTGATGTTTTAATTCAGGTCTGAAGGCAAGAAGAATTTTCTCTTATTCTGTGGGGATCAGCCTTTTGCTCTATTCAGGTATTCTACTGATTGGATGAGACCCACCCACATTATGGAGGGCAGTCTGCTTTGCTCAGTCTACTGATTTAAATGTCTATCTCATCCAGAAACATCCAGAATTATGCTTGACCAAATATCTGGGCACACCCTGTGGCCCAGTCAACTTGACATACAAAATTAACCATCATACTTGGCTTTGCCCAAAAAATGCTAGAAATACTCCCTGATCATTTTGAAAACTTATAAATATCTATGAGGGGTGAGTAGAGAATAGTACTTCCTTGCTGTTAAAAATTACTTCCATGGAGTGCCTCCTTTAGGTTAGCCTCCAGAAACATTCCTTATCAAAAACATTGATGTGTTATGAGAATACCTAATGTTGTTATCACTTATCAATACTTTTTTCATAAAAATTTGTTCTTAAAATTTTTACAAGATTTTAGGGAGAAAATTTCTTCACCCTTTGTTTGTATTTATGCAGCATCTGTTATAGTGTTGGATATGCATGTTTGCTCACATAGTTGCAATACCTAATACATTTTGTAGGTTGTTGTTTTTTTTCCCCCCAAATAAACCTCTTTTCATACTACTGCATAGTCAGTGTAATGAAAGAATAATCTATCACATATGTATTCCACGGTTTCTATCGTTACAAGTAGCATTGCAGTGGATATCTTCAGACATGTGAACTTTCCATGCGCCTTCTGGTTCCACACTTGTTTGCCCTCTTCTTTGTCTTTGTCTTTTTTGGAGTCATTTTCTTTCAGGAACATTTAAAAACTAATTTATTTTGTTTAGTTAACTAGTCATTAGAGATGAGAGGAAGAGAAATTGAAGGTGGGGGAGAGTGGAAAGTTAACGATCTGAAATAGGAGCTATGTGACCTGTTACATTTTGTATGTACAAGGGGTATACAGAAACATAAGACTTTTTCTTTCAATATTGTCTGGCAAAAGAAAATTTTGTAATGATATGATATTAGAGAAGAAAGCAAGTATATTAATTTTGATTTCTTACCTGCCTGCCCTTCTTTTAGCCATGCTTAGCTCTACCCTTCTGTACTTACATATACATTCTGTTAGATGAAATAGAAGTGAACTAACAGAAAAAAACTTTTTCCTCTCTGTAATGCGATGTGAAGTACCAGAAATGCAATTTGTGCTATTAATGAAAAAGTATATCTAAAAACATAGTTTTGGGGTCCCTAACCTGCATTGATACTGTAAACTTTCCAGGAAAGAAATTACTGTGATTAAACATGATTTTGGTAATGAAGAAAGTTGTATTTAAACCAATTATTTATGAATTTTGAAAAACTGTGCTAAAAGTTTTTCTCTGGTCTTAGGTATAGCTTTGTGATCTCAATGTACCATTGTCTTATGAAAAGATTATTTGCTTGCATTTTATGATATACATGTATAGTTTTAAGAATTAAAGATTATTTGAATAAAATCATTTTGTTCAGTTTTGATAAATTTACCATGTACATTCAAATTAGTAGTTTATTAATGTATTATGAACAAATAATCTTGAATATAATTATGAGTTGTATATAGCAAACTTGAGTCTTAAAAGTATCAAATTGAAGACTTTAAAGTTACATATATATGTATTTTTTTTTTCTTCTGGTATCTCAGATTTAGAGATAAAATGAATTTTATTGAAAGAATGCTTTACAAAGTAGTTTACATTTAACATAGGTAATCTTAAGATTAAAAAAATATTTTGTTAGTCAATTTTAGTAAATTTTTGTGCTATATCTGGTTTTCTTTCCATAATGCTGTGTGAGGCATAGAGTACAAATTATTATTTTAATCTGTGAAGAAAATGAGGCATAGATAAGGAGCAGTGCTGGGACTCAAATTCATGACCTCGACTCTTGCCTTGAGTGCTATGAAAATCAGCAATTCCTTTGTCTCAAGCCACAGAAAAGGAGTCATCACTGATGCCCCTCTTCATACTACACTGAAACTGTCCAAAAGGTCCTGTGACAGTGCCTGGATTACATGAAATAATCTGCCTGCCTTTCTATTTTGAATCTGCTGTCACCGTCCTCCCAGCCACCATCATTTCTTACCTAGATCAGTATATGCTAACCTTTTTGTTCATGTACCTGATCTGTAAAAAAAAAAAAAAAAAGTGAGCATGTACCTTAATTATGATGAAGATACCGGATATTGACTGAGTGTTCCCTGTGTACGAGGCACTGTTCTAAGAGCATATGTACTTACTCATAAATTATATTTGTACACTAACCATTATAATAATGTGTTACATAAATTATAAAGCAATAATTTTGGAAAAAGTAAGAATAAAAATGCGTAAAGTTTTTTTTATAATATTACAATATCTTTTCTTCTCACTAAAACATACTGACTATATGTGTACATTTGCTTACAGGGTTGAACAAAAGCAGATTTACAGTTTGTATGGAAAAGAATGCAGTAATTAATAAAGGATAATACAAGAAAAAACGTTGACTTGTATGCTACAACTGCAAACCTACTTTTGCTCACCCCGGTATTTAGTGAGAAGAGTGTGATTGAATATGTTACCTTGGTTTTGAAAATCTTGTTATTAACAATTTGTTATCCAGATTAAGTTCTGTTCTAAATGTTGTGTTTTTGTATTTGTTTTATTTTGTTTTTTAAAAAATTATATTTTGCCGAAACCAGTTTGGCTCAGTGGATAGAGCATCGGCCTAGGGACTGAAAGGTCCCGGGTTCCATTCTGGTCAAGGGCATGTATCTTGTTTGCAGGCACGTCCCCAGTAGGGGGCATGCAGGAGGCAGCTGATCGATGTTTCTTTCTCATCAGTGTTTCTAACACTCTATCCCTCTCCCTTCCTCGCTGTGAAAAATCAATAAAATATATATATTTTTTCATTATATTTTAATATTGCTGATAACTAACAAACATATTGACCCAAATGGAAGAAGTATATCTTTTCCTGTTTTAAATAATTATACTAAAGTTTCATTTCCATTATCAGTTACATGAAGGTTTTTTCAGAAAAGTCTCTACTGAATTTACTGAATTTCTATCTTCTCTAATAACAACAAACTAATCAGAAGATTAGGAGTAACTCGTACTTTGAGGAGAATTAGGTTAAAAATTCTCTTCTCAAAGTTTGTAAGTATAAAGATTTGAATGTTTACGTAGAATAGAGGTCTGCAAACTACTTCCTGCAGGGTAAAACTAGTTTTTGTCTACTTCCGTACAGCCTTGAGCTAAGATTGGTTTTTACATTTTTTTATTTTATTTTATTTTTAAAAATATATTTTATTATTATTATTTTTTTTTACAGAGAAGAAGGGAGAGGGATAGAGAGTTAGAAACACGGATGAGAGAGAAACATCAATCAGCTGCCTCCTGCACACCTCCTACAGAGGTGACCAGAATTGAACCTGGGACCTTCAATACGCATGCTGACACTCTATCCACTGAACCAAACAAATTAGGGCTGTTCTTACATTTTTAAATGGTTGCAGGAGAACAAAAGAAAAATATTTTGTGACGTATGAAAACTATATGAAACTCCAATTTTAGTGCTCATATATTTTTATTGAAATGGCCACACTCGTTTGCTCTCTATTTATTGTCTGTGGCTGCTTTCACACTGCAACGGTAGAATTGAGTAGTTGCAACAGCCTGTATGGCTCACAAAGCCAAATTTACTCACTAGCTCTTACAGAACAAGTTTGCTGACTCCTGTGTCATTTTCAGCTACAGAGTGATAAAGTGATAGGAAAAAATTCAAACTTTTAAAATTTATTTGTTTGTTTTTTAAATTTTTACCCAAGGCTATTTTCCCATTGATTTTTAGAGAGAGGGGAGTAAGAAGGTGGGGGGGGGGAGAAAAACATTGATTGATTGCCTTCTGCATTCACCCCTACTGGGATCGGGGATGGAGTCTGCAATAGAAGTATGTGCCCTTGACTATAATCAAACTAGGGACCCCTCAGTCTGTGGGAGATACCTTACCCAATGAGCCAAACCAGGTGTCTTTTGTCAGTGTGTAAAATCCTATATGGTACTTTTTTAGAGACTGCTTCTCCCTTATTCTAGCTCTCTTTTCTTTCCTTCTGCAACTTCAGTTACATGTATGCTGTATCTTTTCACTGTATCCTTTATATCTCAAGGGGAAAAGTCACCCCTGATTCCAGCTCACTTTTCTGGGTTTACATATTCCATTGGATCTTGGTCCTAGAGTCCTTCATTATTTTATTTGTTCTCTAATGCCTTCAAATACATTAAAAAAAATTGTCCAGCTCTTTTAATTGTTCCCCCATGTGAGGTTTTGTCCAAGTTACATAGTTCACTATTAGTGAAAGCAGAGTCTCTTCATTTTTAAACATTTAAACAAACATTCTCTCCATAGCATGAGTTACTCTACATTTATAGTTAAAATGCCACTTCTCTTGAAGAGTCAGATTAGATACGTGTATTATTTTAAAAATATTTCTCAACAGTTCTAATGACAGCTGCTTATCATTTCAGAAAAATTCAGCAAATCTGAAACATTTATTATTTTCACAGGGAAAATGCTTATTCATTATTAAATTTGACAGCTCTTGAGGACTTTGGCACAAAATAACTAGCACAGTTGTTAGTGGGAGATTTTCACAGTTAATTTAATCTCATTATAAAGCTTTGATAGTAAAGCTTTTATTTAATGTGTAAATTCATGTTCATGAGCAGTGCAATTCCCCACAATACTATAAAACCACAATTTACCATAATACTGTAGAAGCAGCCCTAGCCATTTTTGGTTCAGTGGATAGAGTATTGTCCTGCAACTGAAGAGTCTCACGTTCATTATGGCCAAGGCTATGTACCTAGATTGCAGGCTTGATCCCCCGTCCTGGTCAGGGCATATGGGAGAGGCAACCAATCAGTGTTTCTCTCTCTCCCTCTCTCTAAAAATCAATGGAAAAATATCCCTGGATGAGGATTGACAAAACAACAAAAATACTGTAAAAGCAAATGGACTGATAGAAGAGCCACTGTCAAACTCTGAAGTGGAGAATTTCCCCTCTTCCACTCCACCACTGGATAGTAGACAGACTTAGTGAGGGTGTCATTGTCACACCATTTATTAAATATCTTGGAAGTAGTTTCCTTCTTCCCTCCTCCCTTTCTTCCTCTCTTTTTTTCCCTAAACTGCAAATTGGAGTTCTAAACTACATCCAGGGGACTATCTCGAGCACCCTATATGCTGTCCCATTCCATCATTCTTCATAGGGATTATTCCATACAGCAGAGTAATCTTTTAGTAATATAAGTTCAGTCATATCCCTCTCTTAGGAAACGATAAAAGTTCATACCTCACTTAGTATATATTTAGATATTTTAATTATTAGAACATAATCAGGATGTAAGTTCCTAAAGAGCAGGCAGGTTGACTTTTCCTAGTATATTATGAGCACTTGGAATGGAACCTCATGCAGAGGTGGTGTGAATAAATGTTTGATAAAGAAATATATGAATAAAAGGTAAATACCTGGAGTTTCCTATTTGTAGTACTATAAAATTAAGACCCCATTAAATATTAAACTGATTTATCTCTTTAGATTGCTCTGTACAAAGTCATTACTTCATATCATTTGTGGATTTTTAAAATTGAAATCTCTATGGCTTCTCAGCTTAATTTCTGTAAACTGCAACACTATTAATGATTTAATATTTTTACTTGTCCTTTCTGTATGTTTTTGCTGTAACTAATACACACACACACACACACACACACACACACACACACACACAGTGATCAAGTTTTAAAAACCTAACTTCAGAGAAGTTGAGTTCATCATATGGGTCATATATTTTGTTCATCACATTCACAGTCCTTTATTCAACCATGGATCAGAGGGAGTGACCTGAGCTTGGCTGCCTCAGTGGTAATAGGTACTAAAAAAAGTACCTCTTCCTAATTTCTAATAGTTTGTCTATCTGTTAACAACTGTTACTTCAGTAGTTGACATTGAGTACTTATTTTCAGGCTAAATTTTGATAGTGTATCTTGCTTCAGTCACTTATCAAGAGATTTTTGAAAATAAATGCTAAATACTTAATTTCCAAAATTTGAAATGTTAACTTTTTCAGGAAGCTCATAAGATGGTGAGAGAAGCAAATGTCAAGCAGGCAACAGCAGAAAAACAGCTAAAAGAAGCACAAGGAAAAGTAAGTTTTTACTGCTTGGAGTAGTCTAAAATGTAAAGAAGTTAATGATTACTATTTTTTTATTTTAACCACAGCACTGTTTTATTAGGTATTCCATTAAGGTTAAATCTCTGGGAATGAAGGGGTCAATTAGGGGGTACAAAGCCCATGAATTTCCCCAGATTTCATAGTGAACCACCTGCTCAGGCTCTTGGTGGGACCGCCACCTCATTCTCGGTACAGATTATTATAAGAATATGGCTTAGGCCCATTAGCTGGTAGGAGGGGTAAGTCTCTCCCACATAAGACATGAAGGCCATGAAACTGAAGAGGTGCTTACACATGAGATTCCAAGAAAGAGGCCTGGGGGTCGTGTCCACATGGTTCTTGATCCACACATTTCAGTCCCAGTGAATCGGCTCACCCCAGTTCAGTCTCAGGTCTGGGTGGTCCAGTCACACCATGGATTCCTCATGTGCTGTGAGTGGTCATGGAGCTTTGGGTAGACACCATATCCTATGCCATCATCCGGGTATTGCTTGTAGTCTTCTACCCGCATGTTATACTTCTTGGCAGCGGCAGACCATTCTTCTGGGGTCTTGGAATGGAGCCCCAGGTCTGGTCCTGGGTAAAGTGGGAGGCTGTGTACTCAGCAGCACCAGGTTCTGTTTGCCCTTTGCAACCTTCGGACTCTTAGGACCCCTGCCCTGACTGCCACTATTTGGACCTTCTTCCCATGCCTAGTGATTACGGTCTTAAAGATACTTTACCAGTTACTGGGTTTTGTTCTGATTGTAAAGTATGCTTATTTTAGAATATGTGAGAAAATATAGGAAACTGTAAAGGAGGAAATAGCTACTATGTAGATTAATAATGAACATTTGGTGCCCATTCATAGTAGAACCAAATGATTCAAAGGCTTGTGAATCACTTGTATTATCAAAAGGATTATGTAATCACATTTTAAAGTTAATATTGGTTTTATTCACTAAAATGTTACTAGAATTTACTGTTTCAGGAATATAAATGTTAGACATTTTGATAATTTTTAAAGATCACTCAAATACCAGCTGAATATAAACCATGTGGAAACAAAAAAAACTTAGCTTTCCTTTCCTTATATTAATCCCCAGGAAATACAGGCGAAACTTATATTTCATTTTTGAAAGGAAAGTGTTTTAACAAAATTGCTAACCTTTAACTTCCTCTGTCATTAACTGTATTTAGTTATGAGATTATGTTGATTTCTTTTGAAGATTGATGTACTTCAAGCTGAAGTAGCTGCATTGAAGACACTTGTATTGTCCAGTTCTCCAACATCACCAACACAGGAGCCTCTGCCAGTTGGAAAGACACCTTTTAAAAGGGGGCATACAAGAAATAAAAGTACAAGCAGTGCTATGAGTGGCAGTCACCAGGACCTCAATGTGATACAGCCATTTGTAAAAGACTGCAAAGAGGTAACTCGTCAAGGACTGTTCCCTCTGACTCTTGATACTTACTTATTCTCATCACTGAGGTGTCAGTTATGATTTTGCCAGCAAAATTTTCTAGCAGTATTAAGATGGGGGAGGCTTAATCTAGAGTTGGCTGCTTTCAGGGATTCTTCAATTCCATTCTCTACCTCGCTGACCTTGGAGAATCTCCTGCAAACTTGGTAAGTATCTTAATATCGATATTTCATTTAAGGAGCAAACTGTCATATTTTGCATAAAGGAGAGTGGGTAGCTTTTGTGATCTGGCTAGTTAAAATTCAATGCTAGGGCAATTTAACAAAATAAGGAATGTAAGACGTGTAAATAAGGAGATTTCTTGAAGAACAATATGTTGCTTTTAAATTCTGGGAGAAGTTGAAGTCCTAGAGTTAATTTAGATAGTTAAGCAACAAAAAAATAGAACTAATGGAAACTTTATCATTTAAAAAAATGTAAAGATAACTGAGATAATGTGGAATTATTTTTGAGCTGTTTTGAGTAAAAATTATATAATTGTAAAATATATTTTACTTAATCCTTGCATGTGATGAGAATGCATTTCCAAGATATTGATCAATAATTTATGGAGCAGCCCTTCCATTTTGTTTTGTTTTTAAAGAAAATATTTCTCATTGTTGATAGTATTATAGATATCTCCCATTTCTCCCTATTTACTTCCCTCTTACCAGCCCCCAGCCCACCCCCCACCCCAGGTCTTCACTACTCCATTGCCTGTGTCTATGGGCTACACATATTTATATATATAAAAGCCTAAGTAACCTTTACGACCAGTTGACCAGTTGCTATGATGCGCACTGATCACCAAGGGCAGAAACTCAACACAGGAGCTGCCCCCTGGTGGTCAGTGTGCTCCCATAGCCAACCTTCCATGGCTGACAAATCTCCTGAAGTCCCTCTCCACGGTCGGCTGACCTCAATCAACCCCAACCGGGGCTGGCTGGCTGGCCAACCTCCCGCAGTTCCTCCCTCTGGCTGGCTTGTCAGTCTCCGTTGGTCTGTTAGTGGTCCCAATCGCTGGCCAGGTCGAGGGACCCTACCTGTGCATGAATTCATGCACTGGGGCTCTAGTAAGTATATAAGTTCTTTGGCTTACCTTTTCTTGTCCCACCACCATTTTTTTTTAAAGCTGTATTTAACATTGGTGAATTCAAGTCCATTAATCTTTAAGAAGCTTTGTGTGCTCCTTCAGTTAAATATTAACATGGAGGCCAGGACTTTATTAAACTGAATAACAAAGGTGGTTATATATTTTAATTGAATTATGTTTTGTTTAGTTATTAAAAGATGCTACAAGAGGGAAGTTCAGTACTTGTCAAATCTGACTGTAACACAATATAAAATTCACGTTGGTTTCTGTTAAACATTTAAGGAACTTTTTTTAGTCATAACTTCAATTTCTTTTCATTTAAATAGTATTTTTAATTGCTTGGTACAACTTGTATTTTGGCAACAGTTACTCAGTGTTTGTAATTTTAACCTTTTTTCTGTTATTACACTGACAAAATTGAAATGTTTTTTTTTTGTCATGGAATATTTTTAAGTTTTATTTTTAGTTTATGAAATTCCTTAAAATATGAATAGGAGTATATAACTTCAAAATAATAACTTTTTGCTTTCCAGATGTATCCTGTATCCTAATGTTTTATGGAAAACATATCAAAACATTAGAATACAAAAAGTTTCATTAGACAAAGGAAACGTGTATATTTGACCTGTGTACATCTTAATAAAAGATATAGCAATCCAAAAAAAGTAAAATATATGTTTCTGTAGAAAATGTGGTGAGAGCGTTCAGTCATGGCAATCACAACATTTAAGTCATGGTGAGTGAGACGCACCCACATGCACTATGCAAGGCTTTGGGAGTGGTCACTTTTACTAGTGCTTTGATGTGTAATCTTATGCAACTTACTTTATCTCTTTAAGCCCCAATTTCCTTTTCTATTAAACAGAGATCATATCTATCTCATGTAGCTGTGAGTATTAAATGTTTATGAAGTGCTTACCATAGTTCCTGGCAGTGAGTCCATTTTTAATAAATAGTTTAAGTAGTTAACCTTTACACTAGAATCTTTCCTTAGAGCACCACTTATCAGCTCTGGCATTTATGTCCCTTAAAGCAGCGGTTGCCAACCAGTGGTCTGTGTGGTCCAAAATGTTGGCAACGGCTGCCTTAAAGGGCAAATTTGACAAAGAAAATTAATTTGAAAATGTAAGTATTACTCATGTGCTAATATTTTTATCTTTTTGCCTTTAGCTTTGATTCCAGGAATTTTTGGAATGGGATGAAAAAATTTCACAGATTGCCATTCTACACCTTAAAAGAAAGTCTATAGGATAGGTTGGATATGCTCAGCCTTTTGTTACTTTCCTGTAGACACCTGCATCTCTGACTCAGCTATCCTAGAGGTCAGAAGTGTGTCAATAGCTCATTTATAGTGTGCAGTGCTTCTGAACAACGACACCTCAGAGCTGCAGGAGGCTGAGGAACACTACTTTGTTTGGGTGTGTGGGGGGTACACACAGCTTTGTGTGTTCACAGGTGGTATTAAGCTAGGCTAGGAAATCTATAGTGGAAAAAATACTTGGGAAAAATTAGTTAAAAGGGTGGAGGGAAAGAGAGGGACAACTGGAAGAGTGAATAGGAAGGCTAGTGCCAATCTGGATTGTTTTTGATGATTCAGTTGGTGGTTACTGGAATCTTTCCTTAGAGCACCACTTATCAGCTCTGGCATTTATGTCCCTTAATATTCGTATAATAAAAAAAGAAATATAATAGTTATATATTCATACAATAGTTAGATATTCATATAATAAAAAAAGAAATATATTCATATAACCAAAAAAAAAAAGAAATCTAAATAAATGTTATATCTTAAGCTAGTCAATTTAGGAGGCTTATATGTATACTTCTTTTAGTCTTGCTGCTTATACAATAAACACTATGGAAATGCCTTTGGAAATCCCCTTGGGTAATATTAGAACAATTAGCATAATTTTTAACCCCAAACTTTTGGTTTCACAATTTAGTCAGTCTTACTTTATTCAAACATTTTATTTAATTAACTAGAGTCCAAATTAATTTTTGATTATTTTCGGAAAAGATTTGTCACCATTTTTTATATTTAGGATAGTGTGCATATGTATCTTAAGAGGAGCTCCACATTAATTTTTGAGAGGGATAATGATAGCATCACTAAATACCATAGTGGGTACATTGAAAAGGGACAATTAGTCATTTGAGAGTTTGAATTTTTTTAAAAAGAAAAATTGTTACCAGGTATTATAACTAATCAAGAATGGTTCAATTTATTATTTTAAATGAAGAGTATTTCTTTTTCAATAATGTTTAAATAGGTTTTGGTTTATAAAGCAATTTTATATTTGTACTTTTTAACAAGTTACTTTGTGTTTTCTTTTGGTTTGCCAGGCTGACTTGTCTCTGTATAATGAATTCAGATCTTGGAAGGATGAACCCACAATGGACAGAACGTGTCCTTTTTTAGACAAAATCTATCAGGAAGATATCTTTCCATGTTTAACATTCTCCAAAAGTGAGGTAATTAAAAAAATTTAATAGGAATCCATTAAAGTTGTTTCTGTACCCTTCATTAAATCATGTTATATATTTTAATAACTCTTATATACATAAGTTATAAAATGTCATGTTTAGCCATTTTTTCTATACCATATCAGGATCATAATTTCTTCGCTTTCAAGTGCTAAACATCTTTTCTTACTTGAGCGGAAGATGATTCACATTGCAGTGTGTGCTGCATTGGAGTGAAGTATTAAATATGTGCTGGGGGTAGGGCTTATTCTTGATTCTCAGTCCAGGCTTCAGTGTAAGGGAACATCTATACTCGAAGATATTCGTTGAATTTATTTATACATGATGAAAACTATATTTAGTTTTTTCATTTTTAAAGTGGAAAAAAATGCCTTCCTTGACTATAGCATAGGGTTGTTAAGAGGATAAAATGAAGTGAATGAGGTAAACACTTTTTAAAAATATAAGGCCCTATACACATATAAAATCATAATTTTAATTTGTTTGGGGAAGGTGTATATGTAAATATCATGCCAATCAGTGTTTAAGATAGTTAATCCTAAAAGTCTTATTTATGTTAAGTTTTTAGAGGATTTAATGATAACATTACTTGTAAGGAGATGTTAAGATGAGCAGTAAAACACTTGATATGTAGACATGTTATTAATTGTGGCTCTGTGCCTGGTTTAGGTAGGCCAGTCAGTATTAATAGTTTTGCCACATGGGAGTTTCATTGCCTATTTCTTCTGTTGTTTATTAGTTGCTAACATCTCCATCTGGGCATTTAATATTTGATAATTCTTTTAATTCTTTTATAGACTCTTGTACACATAAATGCATGTTCAGAAAATACATAGCTGTTATAAACATATGTTGCTGTGTCATGAATGACCAATATTAAAAATTGCATATATTTATCAAAATAAAGCATTGTGATATTCATTTTGAAGTTGCATTAATCGTAGATGTTAATTGTGAGGAAGGTTCAACAGAGATTGGAATTAATGCCTTTAATCCTCTTCCAGATAATGAGAAAACTTATTTAGCTGTAACTGAATTGCCTTTCATAACAACGTTCGAATTATATAAAAAAATTTAAACCAAGGTTACATAGTTTTGTGTCCTCCCCCACCCCCCCAACCCCCAATCCCCAATTGGCTAAGGCCAAGCTAGTGGAACTTGGTGAGAGAATTTTAAAAATAAGTTGACTGTAGAATACAAAGTTGATATTTTGCTGCCAGCATAATGTCTAATACTTTTTTTTTTTTTAAGTTGGCTTCAGCTGTTTTGGAAGCTGTGGAAAACAATACTCTAAGCATTGAACCGGTGGGATTACAACCTATTCGATTTGTGAAAGCTTCTGCAGTCGAATGTGGAGGACCAAAGTATGTTTTCAAAACCTTGTCTTATAGAAGATACTGAGTTTTAAAATTTGTGCTTGTTGAGATATTTAGTTTTTCTAGTTTTAAATGTGGTTAAATGTCTTGTCAGTTTTCTATTTAGAGCCTGTGCGGCTCAAGCACAAGTCTCCAGACAGGGTGAGATACAGCATTTCAAATTAGAATTACAAAGGAGCCCTTTTAATTACAAAAATATATTAGAGGCCGGTGCACAGATTCATGCACTGGTGGGGTGACTTGGCCTGGCCTGCAGGGATTGGGCCAAAATCAGCAATCTGACATCCCATGAGAGGTCCTGGAGTGTGAGAGAGTGCTCTGCAAAGTTGCTGTCACTCAGCAGTTTTTATGTGGAGGGTCTGCCCCTTGGTGGTCAGTGCGCATCATAGCTACTGGTTGGTCGCTTAGGTTTTTATATAAATAGATGTTGCTATGAAAAAGCTCCTAGATTTACTGAATTTTGAGTCCTGCCTGTGGTTGTCTTGACAGGGTCACACCAAATGATTTCCTGGGCTTTATAAGACCCATGGGTTGGACATTCCCCACCCCTGCTTATTGGGTTATAAGTAGAATTTTTGTTTGTTATACATACAGGGTGTCCCCAAAAATGTATGCATATTTTGAATGATTATTAAGTCAGTGTTTATTAACATACAGTTCATTTTCAAAATTTAAAAGAATCTATAGAAGTAAATAATTTTTTTTAATTGATGCCCATTTTCAAACTGATGACCATTCTGGTCCAAGAACTGCTAATAATGTAAAGCAATGGAATCACAAACATCAAGAAATTATAAACATTAAGAATAATTTTGTTTGGATTTATGCACCTTCAAGTCATTGACTGTTGCCAGTTTTGTATTATAAACTTTGTCTTTTATGTGTGCCCATAAAAAAAAGTCTAGTAGCACTTTAGGATAAATTTTGTTCAAAGCTTAGTCAGGCTTCACCCATTATTTTAAATCAGTTAAGCCTGAAAAGGAGTGAAAATTGAGTTATCAACTGTTTAAATGTGTATACATTTTTTAGGACACCTTATATATGTATAGTTCTATGTCCTCAGTTTCTGTATAAAGTATTTATTCCCCAGGGTTACCATCAAAATTAGTTTGGGAAGACAGTGATTTAGACCAAGTCTTATCAAGCATGAAAATGACTTAATTAGCCCTCTCCTTTCATGCTGTCATAAAGGATTCTCACTTTGGTAAAAAATCAGTTCTGTCTTCCACCTGTGAGAGATTCGGCACTTATAAATCTTTAGAGCAGCGGTTCTCAACCTGTGGGTCACGACCCCTTTGGGGGTCGAACGACCCTTTCACAGGGGTTGCATCGGAAAATGCAGATATTTACATCACAATGCATAACAGTAGCAAAATTTCATGGTTGGGGGTCACCACCACATGAGGAACTGTATGCAAGGGTCGCCGCCTTAGGAAGGTTGAGAACCACTGCTTTAGAGGTTAGACTCCCACATTTCACAGCAGGGCAAGTTTCTTTTTTTATCCAGTCAGAGGAGTAAAAAAGACTGAAATGAACAGGACCTAGAACTTTTGGCACTGTTGTTTAAAAAGTGACTGAGAAAGATTTTGAGGAAGCTGCTTAGTTGGTGGTTTAGAACTACTAGATTAATATAGGGGACTGGAAAGAAGACTCTTTTCTGGGTCATTTTGAAGGTACAAGAGGAAAAAGCTGGTTGAGATTCACCACAGGTCTGGTTAAAGTGTATTGTGGGAGGTGTATGATTTATCCTGTTTCTGTTGATGCAAATTACAGTCTCACTAGGATCACATAGTGCTGGTAGTTGGGTAATCATTTGTGGAGGGACTTAGTCATGCCTTCGCTTTGTGAGCTGCATATTCACCCAGAGTTGTATCCTGTTCTACACTTCCCTCCGAAATTGGAGAAGATATTTACGTTCTTAAATTCTTTGCCTCCACAAACACCCAAGTGTTTGTAATCATTAAAGCGAGCAGTTTGTGCTTTTAAGGTCTGTGTTACAACGTATTTTAAACATAGTATATATCGTTTTTATTGTAAAATTTTAAATTCATGCTTGCATAATATATCACACATGTGCAAATGACAAATGAGGATATCAATTAAAGTGGATTTATATAGTATTTTAGTAAAATAGTTATGTAGATCAGGGTACAGTTTACCTACTTAAGGATATTGTACTTGTGGGAATAGTGCCAGAAACCCATTTTTGTTTTTTAGTCATGTTGTATGGGGAAACACTTGAAGGCAGATATTGTTGTTCTTTTATGAAATGTGATGTGTGGCCTTGGCCAGGGCCATTGTGGACAAAGTTATGATTATCCCTAAGTAAATGGCAGGGCGCTATGGGAGTTTTGAGGAAGGCAGCCAGTCCAGTGGTGGTGATCAGAGACTGTTCTTGGAGGGAGGGAGATTTGACCTGGGATTTTGAAACATAGATGGAATTTGGATAGAAAAAGACCAATACATATGACTGTGAAAGCCTCGAACCAAGGAAACGGTGTATTCAGAGGGTGGCGAGTGTATGGAGAAGAAAGATGTGACAAATCTAAAGAAAGAAAATTTAGGAGACAATAGTATAGGGCAGTGGTCGGCAAACTCATTAGTCAACAGAGCCAAATATCAACAGTACAACGATTGAAATTTCTTTTGAGAGCCAAATTTTTTAAACTTCTTTTAGCACTACTTCTTCAAAATAGACTCGCCCAGGCCGTGGTATTTTGTGGAAGAGCCACACTCAAGGTACCAAAGAGCCGGATGTGGCTCGAGAGTCATGGTTTGCTGACCACTGGTATAGGGGATGATCGAAGACAAAGGACTTAGAGATGACTGACTAGAAGAATGATGTGGCCTGTGGGGAATGAGTAGGAAGGGCTCTGCTTTGGGGAAGGTGATAGGCTGTGTTTGAACATGTGGACATTGCAAGTGAAATGGCAAGCAAGGATTTGAAATCTTGGGACTACAGCTGTTAACAGATACCGAGATAGTGTAGCAGCATGTTAACAAAACATTGGAGTTGGAGGTTGGAAGACTTAGCATTGAATCCCAGCTCAAATGAAAATATATTGGCTGTGTAAGTTTACAAATGGCTTTAAAAATGAGATAAGTTGAACACTTTATTATTTTAAAATTTGATATTTCATCTCACTGTAGCAGAGCCTTTCAAAATTAGACAAAATAGTAGTCAAACAGGTATATTCTCCTTCCAGAAGGACAGTGTATACATTGATTTTTATCAGTTTGATGGTCCTTTTTTTTCTCTTGTGTAAATTATACTTTTGGAAGTTCCAAAGACTTTCAGCCCTTGTGCCTTAAATTTCTTAATCTTCTATCCTCCCCCAGCTAATAGTTTAGTGTTTTTAAAAAGACATTTTTATAAATCATTAAAGGAATTTTCAATAAAGGAAAAATGAGGCAATATTTCTTTGAAAAGATAATAATTATTTTGTGATTGGAATGGCCACCTCCCAAATTATCCTGTGTTAAATATACATTTTCCATGTGTTTTCTTATATGGAGACACATTTTTGTCATATTTCTTATAAATATCGCTGAAATTTAATGTTTATTTAATATATTTTTCTTTACTATTTAATTTGTAATATCATATAAAATGCTCGTGGCCACTTTATTTTACTTATAGCTGTAGTAATTTTACATTGATAGGGAGTGGTAGTTGTATTCAACCAAGCTCTTAACTTAGTAGAGGGATAGTTGAGCTGCTGCAAGTCTAGCCAGATAGACAAGCCAGCTTCATCCTGAGCAGTAGAGTGAGTGACAGGTGGACTATCACTTAACCAACAGCCAGAAACATGCTTGGTGCCAGGCACTTAAAGATGAATACAGTTCCTGCTCTCAAGAGGTTTACGCCTGATTCCAACCAAATTTAGATTTTATATTATGTAAATAGAAAGGATGTGTGTCTAAATATAATGCACACTTTATGTAATTGTTAAGTTTCAGTATTTTTGTATTTCTTTGTATTTCTCAGGTCTAGCTACCACATGAAATGCACGTAAACAACAAAACACACCAAAAAGTACCTTACCTGGAAGCTATTATCCTGAAAGCATTAGTAACATGTTCTGAGACTTGAGTAATCATCATTAGGTGTTTTGCAACTCAGACAGAAGCTGAAGTTCTGATGGAAAGCTCAGAGCTTTCTGTATCAGATTATTCATATGTAAATTTGCTCCAGGATAGGACATATATTTAAAACATTTAGTTTCTACTTCTAGACTACGGTTAATTTTAGGCTGTTAACCTTATACTAGAATGTTAACCCCAAAAGGGGAGGAACTTGGTCTTTCTCATCTTGATAGCCCAGCATCTAGAACAGTACCTGGTTCATAGTAGGTTCTCAAATATTTGTTGTCTTCAGCTTGTACGGAGACAGGGGCAAAACACCTTTAATTTTTTTAAAAACTAAAATGTATCGCCGAGATCAGTTTGGCTCAGTGGATAGAGTGTCGACCTGCGGACTGAAAGGTCCCAGGTTCGATTCTGGTCAAGGACATGTACCTTGGCTTCGGGCACATCTCCAGTAGGGGGTGTGCAGGAGGCAGCTGATCGATGTTTCTCTCTCATCGATGTTTCTAACTCTCTATCCTTCTCCTTTCCTCTCTATAAAAAAATCAATAAAATATATTTTAAAAACGACACAAAAACTAAAATGTATCATTCTCTTACAGAAAATGCGCTCTCACTGGTCAGAGTAAATCTTGTAAACACAGAATTAAATTAGGAGATTCAAGCAACTATTATTATATTTCTCCTTTTTGTAGATACAGGGTAAGTAATGTAATAATGAATTTTAATAAAGCTCACTGATACGAGACATTTGATATTTTTGACATTTTCTCCTTTTGGCCTAGATCACATCTGTGTGTAACTTTTTTACATACATTCGATATATTCAGCAGGGACTTGTGAAACAGCAGGATGGTAAGTTCTTCATTCATCTATAATAATCTATAATAATAAAAGCATTATATGCTAATTAGACCAGATAGCCAAATGACCTTCTTGACATAATTCTGGACGTCCTTCCAAATGAAGCTGTAATGGCGGGGACCAAGGCAGAGGTGGTTAGGGGCGATCGGGCAGGCAGGTGAGCAGTTAGGGGCGATTGGGCAGGCAGGTGAGCAGTTAGGGGCAATCAGGCAGGCAGGCAAAATGATTAGGAGTGATCAGGCAGGCAGGCAAGTGGTTAGGGGTGATCGGGCAGACAGGTGAGCAGTGAGGAGGGCATCAGGCAAGCAAGCAGAGTGATTGGGGCGATCAGGCAGGCAGGCAGTGAACTGGTGATCAGGCAGGCAGGTGATCAGTTAGGGGTGATTAGGCAGTCAGGTAGAGTAGTTAGGAGCCAGTGGTCCCAGATTGTGAGAGTGTGTGTGTAGTCCGGGCTGAGGAACACTGCCTCCTTCCCCCATGCACTGGGCCTCTAGTTATGAAATATTTATATAACAGTTCAGTAAAAAGTATAGGGCACAGTAGTAACGCTCAAATAAACTTTATTATTGGTATATTTATATTGAGTCTCTTTTATAGTTCTAATAAAATGTGTGAAGAATTTGGGAACAAATGTCTCTTTTAAAACATACTGTGTTTAATCCTTATATTTGCTTCATTTTAATCTAATTTGAGTTTAAAAGCAGGCTCAGTTTTAACTCTTAAGACATATATAAGCCAGCTAATAACTGTGAGAGGAGTACAAAGCTCATTGAATTTACTCCTTAGGAGAGAAAAATGGACAAGCTCTAGACGAGGTCAGATTTATTTTAACTGGTGAAAACCATGAGGAGCTAGCAATTTTGTCCTGTATTTTCACATTAATAAAGCAGTCATAAGAATAATTCTGAATGGAATAGAGATTGCTATGTTCTAAATGAGTAGAAACAGGCAGACGATCTATCCAGGAGAACCACTTTCATGCAAGTGTTTTCGAGTCTTTCATGGTTAATGATGGTTTTAGAGCCCAATGTCTTAAGTACCAGCAAAAAAATAGATGCATGTGACAGCTTTTTTTTTAATATTTTTTTTTATTGGTTTCAGAGAGAAAGGGAGAGGGAGAAAAAGAGATAGAAACATCAATGATGAGAATCATTGATCGGCTACCTCCTGCATGCCCCCTACTGCGAATTGAGTCTGCAACCCGGCATATGCCCCTGATTATAAAGAACTCGGGACCCTCCAATCTGCAGGCTGACACTCTATCCACTAAGCCAGACTAGCTAGGGCCAAGTTGACCAAAGTTTGTATTTTTTTAAATAAATCTTTATTGTTCAGATGATTAGAATTGTTCCCCTTTCCCCACCCCCACCCCCATAATTCCCTTTCACCTGGCTCCCACCTTATCCTCTACCCTTACCTCCCCACCATTGTCCTCATACATAGGTGTATGATTTTTGTCTAGTCTCTCCCTGAAACCCCCTAATGTCTTTCCCCCTGAGAATTATCAGTCCACTCCCTTTCTATGCCCCTGATTCTATTATATTCACCAGTTTATTCTGTTCATCAGATTTTCAGCCTCTGCTTTTCACAGCTCCCCTAAGTTTCTGTGTACTCCTCCTCCCTTTTCATGACAGTCCAGACTCCCCCTGTATGAGTCTCGCCTGGAACTGAGGTTCAGTGCAGTTGGGAGTTTCTGTCTCCCTCCCGCTAGAGGAAGCCAGCTAGACCCTCCGCTGCCCATCTTCTCCACGCATGTCTCCGTACTCAGCTTTTTACAGCTCCTCTGAGTCTTTGTAAACCCCTCTCTTTCCTTCTAGTTGTAGAATTTCCACTCATCCAGTTTTCCTGTGGTCCTGGATGGTGTCTGTTCTGTCTTTTAGCTGTAGTTTTGAAATTGTGGTGTGAGGCAGCAGTTTAGGTGTTCACCTATGCCGCCATCTTGGTTTCTCCTCATGCCTGACAGCTTTGAAACAGCACTTCATAGGTACACATGATTGTTTTAGACCAGAAGTCACACACACGGCGAGGACAAGGCCATGCCAGTTTTGTATGTGAAGTTGTAGGAAAATGTCTGTTGATATAATTTATAGACACTGAAAATATTTTTATTCTTAAAAACTAATAAGAAGCCTTCTATTTTTATCAGGTAAATCAGTGAATCTTAATTCTCTGGAAAAATTAGTCATGCCCATAATAATATAGTTTAGCATTTCTCAAGCTCTGGTATACTAAAACAGTCATACTTAGTTAGAATCCCATATAATTAGATTTTAATACCTAAAAGGATAAAGGTGGAAACCTGTCTCTCTCAAATTTCAAAAGGCTGTGTAGCATAAAAATAGTCTTTAAGCTGTGCAATACTTTTTATGACTTAAATAAAATTGAAGTCTTTTTGAATCCCTTTGGTGGATAATATGATTTAAGCTGGAGAACAGAGGATTTATATTATGTTCAGGTGTCAAGCATATTTTTTCTCCTTGTTAAAATGAGAAATGTTTTTGTAGGGAAGGCTGAAAGATAATTTACTTTATGTAAATAGAAAGAATCATGAGTGATGGTGATAAAAGTAGTTTCTTCTCTAGTTTCCATCACTCTTCTACTTGACAGTGTTTGATGCACGCCATATACTGAGTGGGTTTGTAATAAATAAATATTAATGTGAAAATCTGTTTATTATCTGTGCTTGTACCAGAATTTAAAGCAGTTAAAGCAAAAGCAGCATTTCTCAGCCTTTGTACCGTTAACATTTTGAGCTGGGTAAGTCCTTGTTGTGGGGGATGATCTTGTACATTGTAGGATGTTTAACAGTGTCCCTGGGCTTGACTCACTAGATGTCATCAATGAAAAATGTCTCCAGACATTGCCAAATGAACCCCTGGGGACTAAATCTCCCCTAGTTGAGAACCACTGGTCTAAATCAGTTTAATCTGATCATATATCAGATTTTATAGTTTGAAATATAGAGCCATCTTTTTTTTTCTACTTACAGAGGGGCTCATACAAGTAGAGCTAATGGAAATTTATAGATCACCCTCTATATTTGTTTTTATTTCTGATTTGAGCCATATATAAAACTTTCTCTATTAGACACAAAGAATGTTACTGAGTTCTCTGGACTGTTTCTTGTTTTCCTTTTCACTCTCTGTTAGTATTAATGAAAAGTGAAGTGGCCAAGATGTAGCAAACTAGAACAAGAATATCTAAAAGTTAGATAACTCTTGCATAACTGAGCATTGAGTGTAATTACTTACAAAGGCAACAGCATTGCCATTTACTCAGGACAGTGAAATGTATACCTTCTGATGGGCTAAAGTGTGACAGTCACTGATATATTTAATAAATAGTGATAGTAAACTGGTGAATACTGCTTATTTATTAATAAAATTGGGATGCTCACAAGTATATGAAGAAGTTAGTGTGAAACAGTGATGGAATGTCTAGGCAGTTAGGTATGTCATTAGGAAATGCCAACTGGCATTTGAGTTAATCTTAAATTTTCATTGAAACAAATTAAAAATAATTAAGATGGTATTTTATAATTTATGTCTCTCTCTCTTTTGTTTGTATAGTTGACCACATGTTTTGGGAGGTTATGCAGTTGAGAAAAGAGATGTCACTGGCAAAGCTGGGATATTTCAAAGAGGAACTTTGATCCTCTACCTGGGACCATGCACGAACCTCCCTAATACCTGGAAAACGGCTGAATATTTTCATGGTTACGTGATATTTATTTCCATGGTGTGGGCCCAGGACTTCTTCCCCCTTTTGCAAATTACACCAAGAAGTACTGTGATTTCTTTTAAACTGGCCTGTGCTGTGTTTGCTCGTTCTTTAGTTGAACACACTATAATGAATTACAATTGTCCTAGTGATTGTAATTTATAGCCACCAAAAAAAGCTAAATAAATAAATACTAGATCGAATGTGTTTTTGCTTTCTCTTCTAGCTCTGACACAGGATGTGGGGCCAGTAAAATGTATTGAATCATAATTTTCAAACTTCCCAGCAATCTGTGGGAAGCAAAGAAGAGGGCTGAATGGACAGGATCAGCTTCTGTCTCCACTAAGATGACTCTGCTTTTACATATTGGGATTCAAAAAAATATTTTATTTAGAGACTTCTGTTTAAAAGTCACTTTTTTATTCATTCTGTTCTTTGTAATTTAAAGAATTCCTTTATTATGGTGATTAACACATTAAGCGTCCAGCCTGTTTTGTCTTCTGGAGGACGGAAAGTATAATATCAGTCACCAGTGATCGACATGACGCTTAACGTGTTAATCCTATATAATAAAAGCCTAATATGCTAAGTGTCTGGTTGGCTGTTCAATCAAAGTATAACATGTTAATGGTATGTTAAGGCTGCTCAACCGCTCTCTGTGATGTGCACTGACCACCAGGGGGCAGATGCTCCAAATGGTAGGTTAGCTTGCAGCTGGGTTCCAGCTGATTGGGACTGAGTGAGATGGGCCGGACATGCCCTGGAGCCTTCCTGCAGTTTCTCCCCAGCTGGCCAACTTCCCGCATCTCTGGCCTCAGTCATGCACTGGTGGGGTTCTTTGGCCTGATGGTGGAACAACCGGTAGCTATGATGTGCACTGACCACCAGGGGCAGACGCTCAATGCAGGAACTGATCTCTGGTAGTCAGTGCACTCCCACAGCATGAGTGCTGCTCAGCCAGAAGCGGCTGATGGCTGGTGAGTGCAGTGGTGGTGGCAAGAGTCTCTCCTGCCTCTGTGGCAGTGCTAAGGATGTCTGTCTGCTGGTTGAGTTGGATATCCCCTAAGGCAGTGGTTCTCAACCTTTCTAATGCCGTGACCCTTTAATACAGTTCCTCATGTTATGGTGACCCTCAACCATAAAATTATTTTCATTGCTACTTCATAACTGTAATTTTGCTACTGTTATGAATTGTAATGTAAATATCTGTGTTTTTCGATGGTCTTAGGCTACCCTGCTAGCGGTTATAGAGTTGTTGATATATAACCCAACCACTGCTATAGAGTTGTTGGGTTAATTTTCTTCTAGTAGATGCCTAGAAGTAAAGTGTTGGGTTTAGCAAGGTATATGAGTATTTTAAAATTTTTTTATCTGTAGTGCCCAATTTCCCTCTAGAAAACTTGAATCAACTTATCTATTCACAGCAGCACTGTATAAGAGCTGATATTCAGTCCTATCTCAAAGTCTTAGCCAACTTTACCCTGTAGAAGTCTTGGTCACCAGGATGGACTGGAGTCCGCAGACAAAAGGACATTTGAGAATGATATTGTAGAAACAATAATTACTATGCCAGCTTAAGGCTCTGAAATTGAACATGAAAAGAACTTTGAACCTAGAATTTTATGTCCTGATAAATAGGTATTCTAATGTAAGGGCATAATAAAAATGTTCTCAGACTTTCAAAGCTTTAGAAGATTTTCCACACAAAGATGGAAATTAAAAACACCTTTGGAGAAAGCACTTAAATATAAAGAGAAATCAATCCAGGAGATGCTACTAGAGATCTGGGAAGAAAAATAATCAGATACTTAGGGAAAGTTCGTTGATAACTTTAAAAAGCAGGACTGCCCTGCTGGATGGCTTGGTTGGTTTAAGTGTCATCCTGTACAGTGTACACTAAAAGGTGGTGGGTTTGAATCCTGGTGAGGGCACATACCTAGGTTTCAGATTTGATGCCCAGTTGAGGTATATTTGGGAGGCAACCAATAGATGTAATGTCTGTCTGTCTCTCTCTCTTCCTTCTCCACCCCCTCCCACCCCATCTCCAACCAGTTTTTTTTAAAGAAAATAAAGTATATCAGTAACAATCTAGAACTAAAATTCTTTATAATTTCAACAAATGGCAGTGGGAGGAACCAGAGAGCATGAAGAAAAAGTTCTTGTTAGAAGATGGATATCAATGAAAAAGAGAGAAAAAGGAAAAGTTGATATGGAAATGAAAAGATGATTTAACCACTAGATTGTACAGCTAAAAGGGGTGATTTATATGGTATGTGAATTATATCTCAAAGCTGTTTAAAAACAGTTTTAAAAATATGCTCTAAGATGGTGAGATAAACTCACCAGTAAAAAAGATAGTCAAATTGGTTAAAATGTATGTATAGACAAAGCAGAAGGACATGAAAGTGTTTAAAAGAAAATACAGGGGAAAAAAGACATTCAGGAGGATGAAAAAGGTTAAGGGATTAAGAAGTACAAATTGGGCCCTATCTGATTTGTTCAATGATTAGAGCACCAGCCTGCAGACTGAAGAGTTGCAGGCTTGTTCCTGGGCCCTGGTCAGGGTGCATGCAGGAGGCAACCAGTCGATGTATTGCTCTTGCATGGATGTTTCTCTCTTCTGCCTCTTCCCCCTCCTTCCCTTCTCTCTAAAACAGTGGTTCTCAACCTTCCTAACTCTGTAGCAACAAAAATAATTTTATGGTTGGGGTCACCACAACATGAGGAACTGCATTAAAGGGACGTGGCATTAGGAAGGTTGAGAACCACTGCTCTAAAAAAACAATGGAAAAAATTTCTTTGTGTGGAGATTAAGAACAACAAAAAGTACACATTAGCAGTTAACAATATGGTCACACAGAAGTCAATAGTCCTATATAATAATCCTATCTAATAAAAGAGTAATGTACAAATAAACCATCACTCTGCTGCACCCACAAGCCATGCCCACCACCCAATCAGGAGCAAATATGCAAATTAACCCCAACCAAGATGGCTGCAGCCATGGAGAGAGTAGGAGAGAGGCTTGGGTTTCCCTGGCGATGGAGAAAGCCAAGCTTTCCACACACCATGGTGGGCCCAAACCTCCAATCAAGGTTACAAAGTTTCAATTATAGAAGATAAATATATCCCAACAGAAATGGCTGCCTCCATGGAGTGAGCAGGAGGCTTGGCTCCGCTCCAGGCTACAAAGTTTAAATTGTAGAAGATAAATAAATCCCAGATACCAGAGTATCTGCTTGGGTCACCGGGGGCACATGGCTGGCCTGCAAACCACCACAGGCCCCATCGCCCAGGCCACCCACACCCCAAGGGAACCCCCACCCTAATCTGGGACACCTTCCGGGGCAAACCAACTGGCCCCCACTCGTGTACCAGGCCTCTATCCTAACTAATAAAAGAGTAATATGCAGATTGACCATCACTCCAACACACAAGATGGCTGCCCCCATGTGGTCAAAAAGATCCTGTCCTCATGTGGACACAAGATGGCCACCACAAGATGGTTAGCAAAGGAGGGCAGTTGAGAGGGACCAGGCCTGCAAGGGAGAGCAGTTGGAGGCGATCAAGCCTGCAGGAAAGTGCAGTTGGGGATGACCAGATCGGCAGAGGAGGGAAGTTGGGGGTGACCCAGGCCTTCAGGGGAGAGTAGTTGGGGGTGACCAGGCCTGCAGGTGAGTGGTTAGGGGTAATCAGGAAGTCAGGCAGGTGAGCCAGCAGTCCTGGATTGTGAGAGGGGTCCCAGATTGAAGAGGGTGCAGGCTGGGCTGAGCCTGCACAAATTTTGTGCACTGGGCCTCTAGTCAAGAAATAATTGTGAATTGTATCTTCGTACACCAGCCACAAACAATAAAAAAACAATTTAAAAAAGATACCAAACAATTGCAAAACAATTCTAATATGTGTTGCAACAAATCTGACCAAATAGGTGCCAGATCTGTATATAGAAAGTTGTAAAATTTTACTAAAAGGCATTAAAGAAGACTAGAGTGTTTCTATGTTAATAAGTAGAAAGACAATATAAAAAAAAATGTCATTTCTCTCCCAAATTGATACGTAGTTTTATAGTATCTTCAAACTAAATCCCAACATTTCTCATGTAGTTGACACACTGATTTGAAATGTTTATGTGCTGGAGTAAAGGATGAAGAATGACCAGGGACTTCTGAAGAAAAGGGAGGGAGAACTTATCTTACCAGAAGGACTTATGAGGCTAAAGTATTGAAGAGAGTGTGACATTAGTGCGGAAATTGACAAAATGGCCAATGGAGCAGAATAGAGAGCTCCCAAATGATCCACATATACATGTACATTACCATAAAATTTACATGTATGTGTGGGTATGGTTGATCAGTGTTCTGTAGATTCCTGGCATGGTAGATCCTATTAATACCATTAATTAATAGTAAATGGGTCTGACAAAAGGAAAATATAAAATCGGATCTCATTGGGCAGACAAAATGAATGAAACATTGGTTACCTGCATACAGGACAGTAATAAGATTGAATGAACAAGCAAACTCAGAAGACTACATATGACATTATACTTTTCTCATAAAGCACAAAATCAAACAACAATTATTTAGGCAAACGTACATATGAGACAAAACTATTATTTTAAAAGGTAGTGTTATACAAAATTCAGGATAGTGTTACCTTTGGGTGTGAGGGCGGTAAGGGAAAAGAGCTGGGAGGAACAAATATATGAGTAAGTCATTGTTACCATTCTCTCCTACCTCAGTTGGATGATGGGTCACTAAAAGTAAATACATGGCCCTGGCTGGTTTGGCTCTATAGTTAAAGAGTCAGCCCACACACAGACTGAAGGGTTGCAGGTTGGATTTCGGTCAAGGGCACACACTTCGGTTATAGGATCCCCATCCTTGGCCCTGGTCAGGGGGGTGTGGAAGGCATCCAATCAATGTGTTTCTCTCACATTGATGTTTCTTTCCCCCTCCCTTCCACTCTCTATAAATTCAAGGAAAAAAATACACTTGGGTGAGGATTAACAACAAAAAAAAGGTCAACAACTGGTTGAGCGTTCACCCATGAACCAGGAGGTCACAGTTCGACTCTTGGTCAGGGCATATGCCCAGTAGGTGGCAGCCAATCGATGATTCTCATCATTTATTATTTCTATCTCTTCCTTTCCCTTCTTCTCTCTGAAATTAATAAAAAAACATTTTTAAAAAGTAAATACATGAGTAGGTGAATTAAGAGAATCATGAACAAACCATTAATAGTATGTTATGAATCAAGAATTATGATTCATCCAATTACATGCACCTGTGTGCCAAACCACAAAGTAAATGTGATGACAGGACCTGATGATTACATGGATTTGGAAAAGAGAGGAAAGGCGAGAAATCGGATCTGAATCCTAGGCTTTTGGCCAGAGCTATTGCTTGAGAAACTTATTGAGATGGGAAAATCTGGGATAGGGGCAAATTACATATGTGTGTGGAATAGAGACAAGAATTTGGTGGTCACCACATTGTTTGAGATGCCCATCAAGAACCAAAGTGGAGATATTAAGTAGCTATGGCATTTACAAGTCTAAATTCAATGATAAGATCAAGCTAGGAGATCAATTCATGATCAGGAAGGAGCTTTGGGATGTGTAGGGCCCTGAGTCCTGAGTTGCTGTGACAGGGAAGAAAAGGGTTGAGAGGACTGACCACAGAGGAGCTAGCAGGAATGGCAAGGCAAAGAAGGGCGAATGAGCATGCTGATTAATTTGGGTTCAGCATAATATTTCTGGACAGAATTTCACTTCTCAAATTGCCAATTCTAAAAGGAAGAAAAAGACTTTTTTGATAAATTTCTATAAATAGTTGAGATGAGGAGAAAGCCTGGCCTAAGGGAGAGTCTTCAGTGGACTCCTGAGCAGATCCCCTCAAACTAGGAGGTCTCCACTCTTCCCTGGCCTCCTCAGTGAAGGCCAAGCCACGTGTCCTTGTGGTCTCTCAGCTCTAAGACAACTATAGCCTTTGAGCATCTACACTGAAAGGACAAAGAATTTGGTTTCTGAGTATTGGGCCTTAGTCCTCGAAAGAACTTGCAGCCACCCACATACCACCCCCACTACATAAGCCCTGTGTGTTTTTGTTTTGTGCTTCCAAAGAGTCTAAAACAGGTCTGCTTTTATTCAGAAAAAATTTTTTTAAAGATCTTCTTTGTTGTGTTTTTCCGCAGGTAAATATTTTTTCCCGTAAGACACAATGTTTAAAATAAAGAATGTTCAAAGCAGTATGAATCTGTGTTTAACTTTTATGCTAAAAAAAATTGTTCTTCTTTTTTCTTTTGCATGGAATACAGTGCAATTACCATCTCAACAAATGACCAGGTTTCCTGTTTTTGATAGGTAGACAAGTAAAGACCCAGAAGCTTCTGTAATTTTTTGTGTAGAGCTTCTAGAAACAGAGATGTCCTCCTCGTTCATCCACACATATTTGAATCTTGTATGTGCGAGCGCTGTTGCAGGTTTTGGAGATAAGCAATGAGCAAGACAACAAGGTTCCGGTTCTCATGGAGCCCTCAGTCTGGTGAGAAATGGACAAAAGGACACGTGCCACTGGATAAAAGTTCTATAGATACTTACATGGGGAAATGGGTTAGAGAGGGTGGTCCAGAGAGACACACGTAGGAGGTGACATTTTAAAGCTGAGCTCTGATCACACTCAGCCTTGCAAAGAGAGGAGAGCAGGTGTAAAGCTCCTAAGGAAGAAGTGACCTTGGCACATTTGAGAAACGGCGAAAGACCCAGCATAAAGCTGGTGCTAAGAAGAGTGGTAGCAGAAAATCGGAGAGGCAGGCAGGAGGCAGAGCATGTAGGTGGGTCCTTGTAAGCCCCGGTCAGGAATGTGGAGTGCTCTGTGACTGCTCTGGTCACAACTCCCACTGCCTCTTAGCTCAGTCTTTAAATACTCAGAGTTTTGTCTGGGCCCTTTTCTCTGTATCTACTAGAAAACACTCCTTATATCACCCCATCTAGGCCCCTAGAATTATTACTCATCACTCTACACCTCCAACCCTGACATAATCCCTTCTCTAGCTCCAGACCCTACTCCAGTCCTCCACTGCACCTTGAATGGGTATCCCAAACCTAATGTGGTTGAGCACTTGCCCAGTAGCTTAAGCAATAATCTAGGGCTTATTCTTGTTTTTTTTGTTTCTGTCATCACCACCCTCAATCCCACCCATCAACTCTCTGCACATCTTGAACCCATCCACATCCCTCCATGTCCACTCCTGCCACCCACTCCAGGCCAGCAGCACCATTCTCCTGGACTCCTGCAATAATCTCTTACTTGTCCTTGCTTCCAGTCCTGCCCTTCCACACTCACTGGTCTGGAGTCAGGTTTCAGGCTCAATCCTCAGTGAGGGGCATGCATTGATGTTTCTCTTGCTATCTTCCTCTCTTATGTTTTTAAAACATAAATCAGATAATGTTACTTCCCTGCTTAAAGTCCTCTGCTGGCTTCCCATTTCACTTAGGATAAAAACAAAACAAAACAAAACAAAAAACAAATTCAACAGGAAATTGCATCAAGTTTTCACAGTGGTGGTAATTAATGGAGAAATAATATGTCAGCTTTGAAGACAATGCATGAATCTTTTTTTTTTTAATTAAAAAAGCAACAGTATCACAGAAAAGTAGCACATTTGCTGAAATACTGAAAAGAATAGAAACCCTTCCTAAAACAGCTCTCAAGAAAGTGCAAGTTCACATACTTGAGGTATGAACACTAGAATTCTGGGGCTACAGTCTCAGGAACAGTCCCAAGGTAGACAAGGTTTTCATTATTATATCCCCAACTTTAACCACATCCCTGGTTTAACCACAGCAGCTCAGTTTTTAATCTGTTTATCTATTTGAGTTCTCTAGGAAATATCAATACCAAACCAAATCCAAACCATGGCTACATTAGATAGTCAAGAGTATACATTAGCCCTGGCCAGTGTGGCTCTGTTGGTTGAACGTTGCCCCATGCACCGAAAAGTTGCTGGTTCATTTCCTCAGGTTTCAAGCTCAGTCCTCAGTGAGGGGCATACAGGAGAAGGTTGCCAGTCGATGTTTCACTCTCACATTGTTGTTTCTCTTGCTATTTTCTTCTCTCTCTGAAAAATCAATGATAATTAAAAAAAAAAAAGAATATGCATTAGATATTCAACTATTTAAAGAGAATGGATTGCCACCGAGTCTGTGTAAAACGGGAATGCCAAATAGAATTAGAAAATGTTAGATGTATAAAGTCTCTCCTCTAGGAAAGACGGGCAGTGTTATTCTCTGAGAGGGAGAAACTTCCACTTAAATCTGAAATGAAATGCCACCAACTAGATTGTGCTGTCACCTGTGTGTTCTGGATGCATTAATACAGGTTTATTTTTCCTGCCTTCCAACAACTTCCTTGTGAATTCTCTTTACTTCCCTCAAGCCCTGTTGGTTATTATAACCTAGACTCTAACCCAGACATTGTGACTTAGCCTGCAGGCTGAATTGTGTGTTCACATGTATGCTATTTCACCTTGACAAGGTTTGAGTTTGTTTTTCTGTTTGTTTTGCTTTTAAACAAATTAGTTGTGACATTTAAAATTAAAATATGCATTTCCAGTTTCTCTTTAAAAAATTGGTGGTTTTGACACCACGGAGCCAACATTGTTGAAGGAAGTTTAGTGGCTCCCTCTGCCGGCAGCTCCACCCTTTATCAGGGTTGTACTCTGGTTTGCTCTATGTGAACTGTCTCCCTGACACCAGGAAGAAGGGTCAGCTGTCAGTTATCAACATGCTTGCGTAGTTTATTTCTCTTATTTTGATCCATTTTACTCACTTATCTGCTTGCCCCTGTAACTGTTGGAGCTTGGGACCCCCAATTCTAACCTTTGCTTCTCAGCTCATTGACTGGATTCTAGTTTCTTTCTCTGTGATGTTTCCTGTCACTCAGCCCCTGCTGCTGAAAGTGTGAAGTGTCTGGGCAAACGGTTGAATAGGATCCCAAACCATCATTTTGGCAGAGATACAGTGTGATGCTTACTTCCATCGGCCTCCAGAAAACTTGGCTGGGAGCTTCTGAGTCTGGATTTAGCCAGAGGCAACATGCTTTATATTCATTCGTATTGTAGCTAAAGGCTTAGAAATCCTTTTAAAAATAACATTTGCTTTCTTCCAAGCTCCCCATATCAAACCAGTAGCCCATTCTTCTTGGTTCTTTATCACCTTCAGGCTCTATTACTACCTACCTGGATTCTTGCAGAAGCTTCTGAACTGCTCTAACTGTAGTCACCGCCCTAACCAACACATTTGAACACAGCTCTCTTTCTGAGTTAGATGTAATTATATCATGCACCACAACTACCTAAATAGAAATCATATACTTAGATATACTTACAATGAATATGCATAGAATCAAATTCAGATTTAGCCTAACACCCAATACCTACCCAAATCCTTCGTAGCCTATTCCCCATCTTTTCTCTCACTGTACCAAGCACGCTCTGTAATACCAGTCTCTGTACCCGTGCTCTCTCCCTTCCAAGCCATTGCTCAGCTTTTTAAAGACCATCTGTTGTGTGTCTCCTCAAATTCCATCTCTCTGTGACACCTTTCCAGATCCTTTCAGATTAAACAAACCTTGCCTTCCTCTGTTCTCTTGGATGTTCTCCCCAGCCCTCACCAGAGGCTGCCTTCAGCTACGTTGCTGGTGTTCTTCTCATGCCCTAGATTTGAGCCTGTGGTGGGCAGGGACTGTTATTTGCTCATCTTTTTACTTTCTGCACCCAGCAGAGTTTAGTTCAAGTTTAATTGAAACACATAGAAAATTCATTTCTTTAAACAACTTGATGACTTGTCCTTAAAGATCTGAGGCTCAAAGTGACCTTCAAAGTAGAATTCTAAGCTTCTCTTTGCTCCCCCGCCTCTCACCCCAACAAAATTAGTTTGCTCATTTTCAAGGAACAATTTATGAGTATGAAGTTTCAAAAATACGTATTAAGAAGTATACTATATTACTTATACTAATTCTAATAATAATGAAACAACCAGACAAATTTAGAATGTGGAACATTTTATCAGACAATGGGCTTGGACTATAAAAAAGGGCCGTTATTATAAAAAAATCAATTAACCAACCAAAATGACAAGAAGTGTTCTATATTTTTAAAAATATAGAACCAGAGATAATGCATGAACACTCATTGGATCCTTGATCAGAAAACAAACAAACAACCAAACAAACAAACAAAACAACAGAAAAATCAGCCCTGGCTGATATGGCTCAGTAGATAGAACATTGTCCTGGGCTGGATTCCCAATCAAGGACATGTACTAATTGATGTGTCTCTCTCACGTTAATGTTTCTCTCTCTCTCTCTCTCTCTCTCTCTCTCTCTCTCTCTCTCTCTCTCTCTGTATTTTCCATTCTCTCTCTCAAAAAAAAAAAAGGGAAAAATATCCTTGTTTGAGGATGAACAACAAAAAGAAAGCAAAACAAAAAATCATAAAAGAATAAAAGATATTTTTGGACAGTGGTGGGAATTATATATGAGCTATTAGTATTAAATTGATGTTGCATTTTTGGGTATGATAATCAAAATATTGTGATTATGTGGGAGGAGATATATACAGAATTATTTCTAAGTGAAATGTCAGATGTCAGCAACTTATTTTCAAATGGCTTAGCCAGCAAGGTCTATCGATACATCCAGAAAGAAAAAGCAAGAGTGAGAAAATATTAGTAATTAGTAAATCTAGATGAAGAGTATTAGTCATTTCATGGTACTGTCCTTTCAGTTTTCTATAGGTTAAAAACATTTTCAAAATAAAAAGTTTGGAAAAAGAAAAAGAAAGGGGGGCTGGCTGAGAGAACTGGTTTAATTTCCTAATTGTATTTTTAGGCTGTCATTAAATAAATGAATAGTTAAGCTGTGAAAACCCAAACATCTATTTGGGTATGGCTTTATATTTAAGAGTGAAACCAGCTGGTAATGAAATGTAAACTCGCTTGTAAAAATTATCAAATCAGAAATACAGTTTTATTGCTCATAAGAGGGAATTCTTTTACTTTACGGTTTATACTTTTCAGAGAGAATAAACTCTGAGGGATATAAACTGGATGTGTATCAAGCACCGTAAGTTTTAGCTGTGAGTAAATTTAAAAATATTTCACAAATCCCAATTTTTCTTTGTTACAGGCTTGTTTAAATGCTCTGCTCTTCTGTGTTTCTGTCCAAATGATTTACCTGATTTGCCCCTTTCTCTAGGCAGAAAAACCCCACCTTGTATCTTTGCTTGGCTGTGATGAAACTGATCAGATAGGTAGATAGAGGGGGAGATATAGGCACATTGGTGTAACAGGATGGGTAGGAGATAAGACTGCATTTATTGCCTGTTTATGTAACGATCTGTGTGTGTCACTAAGGACAAAGGTCCTTAAAACAAAGGGGAGAGGCAGAGGAGAAACACTTCCCTACCGTAAGATCCATGAACTTGCTACCACTTCCCTCCTTGGACTTTTTTCCCCCTGCGTGGTTGAATGTCCTGGTTTTATAATCATTTTGAGGACTTAACCATTTCTCTGAGTCTCTGGGCACAATTCGATGCTGAAGACACACTTCACTCCAACAAAAAGAAAATGAAGATTTTTCGAGAGCGCTCCTAGCCGGGGACTCGTGAGGACAGCCTGGACTTCCCCGGCCTGGAAGCCCTGTCCAGGAGGAAGCAGCCAGGCGCAGCACCATGGAAGTGGAGGGCGAGAGCGAGGCCTTGCAGCAGTTTTTCGAAGGTAAGAGGCCAGGTTCCAACACGGAGTTCGCTGCCACGGACGCACCCTCCTTCGACTCACTCACACTTGGCCTTGGAAGAAATGCTTTCGTATTGACTGTCCTAAAATGGAAGTGGAGGTTTATTTGCTGTGTTTGTTGCAAAAAATCAATGGTATGGGTAGTGATTTAAAAACAAAACCAGGACTTTCTTTTCATAGCCCAGTTTAAAAACAAACACACAAAAACAATGGTCAGTTTATCTGTTACTAGTGTTTGTCCGTGTCCTGTACTAGATCCTATTCCTTCCGATTCCTTTAAACATTAAACAGCCTGAAAGAGCAGAGGAACACCTCTCCCCTCATTCCCATCTCTATCTTTCACAGCAATTTAAAAATGTGTAACCGAATAGTGATTTGCTTTTGAACGAAATACCTTTTTTCTCCAAGGGAGAGGCGCACTGTAGAACGAGGTTAGACAGATTTTATTCCTCCCCAGTCCTAAAAACAGCAGCAGTTCTCCACCATTAGTTGGGTTGATATTCTGATGGCAGGTCTGTTGAAACTGTCAACAAGGACTGACTCCATGTCAGAGCGGCTTTAATTTCTTACCAGTTAGCTATGCTCAGATTTCCATGTGAAGGGAAATGTGGCCACAGCTTTTACACATTCCAGGGTCATTTCCAGGCGGAAGTGAGGGCCCAACCTGCTCATTCACAGAAGCCAGAGGGCAGTTAGCAGCATATTGAGAAAGTGCTTTGGGGATTTCTTAGTGAAGTGTCTGACAAATGCTAGATGTTTAAAGGTTGAATGGAACTGACCAAGGCCGAACAGTGGTGAACACTGAAGTGCAGTCAGTCCAAAGAAACAGTGAGATTCTAGGCCACTCACAGAAGGAGTCAACACAATAAGGTAGTTTCTTGGTAGTGACTTGGATTTTGCCAGAGTGGTAAGGAGAAATGTAAGACCAAGGGATTATTGCATTATTTTAGCCTTGCGATCCAACCCATCAAATGTTCTGTCTCTGACAGTGTCCAACTCAGGGTGCCCACCTGGGTCATGCTTGGCACACAGTAGGCACCCTAATGTTGCTGGATTGTTATTGCCTGATTTTACATCCTATGTAACTTTCATTCCAGCAGTAGATAGCAAGCTCCAGGCTATAGTTACATCTGCTTTATTTTAGAGAAACCACCAATTCATTTTATAAACGCAGAGTCTACTTGTTTCTTTCCTGATCTAGAGAAGACCTGAAAAGTTTATCTGGTCTCTCTTCCTTTTTATGAAAGGGCTGTTATACTTAGGATCTTATACTGTGCTTGTTTGTAGTATTTTCAGAAGTTTTTGGGGATTTAGTTTCCATAAATTCCCTGTGTAGCTTATTACAATATCTGATTATTATAATAGTATCTTTCTTAACCCACACCAAACTCTGTTGCTCCATGAAGCCTTTTTCAAGAGGGCAGGGGAATCATTTTTTCCATGGAAAGAGAATAAAATGGTCAGTGCTTTCCTTGTATTATATTTGAGTGAATAGATGGAGAAAATGATAGACTTTAGGAATAAAAATGGAGGCAATAGATAATGTTGCCTCCACCACCTGAAAATTACACAACTAATTGTCAATTTTTATTACCTACTCTTCAGCAAATATTGATTACCTACTGTGTGCCAAGTCCAATAATCACCTCTTTGAAGCTTTTTCCTTAGATTGTAATGATTTCCTTTCTCAAGTATTTCTTAGAATGAGAACAGCAAAACTAGAATGATTTTTTAATGAGGAGGGCCAGTTTGCATGGCATGTTCCTACAAATATATCAGTTTCTAAATAATTGCATTCTTGTATGAAGAATCAAGATCTGAAAATCAAGAAAAGTTTTGGCAATTTGTTACCCACTTGAAAGTTGTTCATTTCCTCAAACTCTTTGTTCTAAGAAACTAAGCTCTACATAATGTATTTTTCCTTAGGAACACTTTTGCTTTTAAAACTATCTGAATTGCCCTGGCAGACACCAAGGTTGCAGGTTTGATCCCCGGTCAGAGCACATACAAGAATCAACCAGTGAATGCATAAATAAGTGGAACAACAAGTTGATGTCTCTCTCTCTCTCTCTCTCTCTCTCTCTCTCTCTCTCTCTCTCTCTCACACACACACACACACACACACACACACCTTCCTCTCTTTCTAAAATCAATCAATCAATAAAATTAAAAAAATATCTGGATTGATAATACCACCTTAAATTAATGACCATAATTGTCAAAGCCATTGAGATCTTAGTTTTTACTTTAAAGTTTTAAATATGACCTTACATTCTCAATTTGCTCTCTTATGGGTATTTCTTTTGGACTGCTTTGGTATCAGAGGTCTTATCTTTTATTCCCATGCTTCTTAGAATAGTTGAAAAACTGTCTTGAGAAGAATCTTTTGTTATTCATTATATTTAATCTTAAAAGAAGAAATATCTGAACTGTTGAGAAGCTATTTAGCTCATTCTCTTTGTAATGTCCTGAAGTAGGTTTTCAAATGTTTCCTTGACTGATCATGAAAGCAAAAAAGGAGATTCCTGCCCTGACTGAGAGGAGTGGGAAGAACTACTTAGCAAGGCTTCAGGGAGGAAAGCAGAATTGTTGCGTAGAAGAGAGATGCACCTTGGAAAAAGTACCTTTGTGGTGTCTGTGCATAGTACACACTCAATAATATTTATAGAATAAGTGAATGAAAGAATTGTGCAAAAGATTATTCTATGCAACAAACAGCTATTAAACTTAAACTCTAGATGCAGAGAACCGGGCAAGTTCAAATATAGGAAGAGGAAAACTTGTGCAGCAGCAGAAAGGTCCAGTGAATAGAACAAAAAGAGGCTGTTGAAACATAGTATTGCCAATTAGTGGAATGCCTCTGGGTTCCATTATTACCAGTGATAAAATAGTAAATGCCTCAGGTGGGCCCTGTATGTTATTTCTGAGGAGTGAAACCAGCTCTGATTGGTTGATGTTCCTGAATCCCCGTGAGAGCAATCAGAAGCTCTGCATAGTGAAACAGGACCAGGACTGGCCATGGGCAAGATTGACTTATAGATAAAGGATATCTTTGGCCTCTGACCAGTCTCTCAATTCTTTGTCTTTCCTTCACTTTGGGATCAGCACTTTCTTACCCTCTCAGACAACTGGCACCTTTATAGTCTCTTCCTTCTGTCCTAGTAAAACCTAAGCTTGCTCAGAAGGTACAAATAGCAAATGACCTTCCATCTCACATTTCTTTTGTATTCTAGGCACTTTCATAGAATGCAAAGCTGTTTTGATTAAATGAGTCAAAAAAAGTTACCTTCTCTAAGGGTAGGTTCGGTTGATCTCTAATGGTAGAATTTTATTTTATTTTTTGATTAAATAATTGTTTATCTATCGTTTAATGTAGCCCAAAATTGGCCAAGATAAAGCCAGAAAACATTTTAGCCAGAAGGCTTAAAAAGACAAACACAACAAACTGACAGCACCACCTGGGTAACTCTTGGCACTGAGATTTGATGATGTCAATTTTTATTCCATTGTTGCCCATTATCTGCATGTGTCACGCCGGATGTATCAGATGGTGGTCATGCAGCATCTGAGCATCTCTGAAATGATCTTGAGGCAGGAGCCCCTTGTTTATTAGTGAGGTTGCCTCCGCTTCTATGTGGAGACAGCATGGACTTTCCCAGGAGACTGTGAACGAGAACATGCCAAGGACAAGCCTGCAGATCATGCAAGCTGTTTAGAATTATTTGAACATTTCTCTCTGATGTTTGCAGGTGGTTAGAAACTACATTGCCATGGTGTGAAGCATCACAACAAAGAGGTGTGGCCTTGGTGCCACTGAGAAGCAATCCTTTTTCTTCTTTCATGCTGGGATCCCCAAGGAGAAGGCGATTTAATTAGAATTTAACATGTACCATTAGTAGGTCAGAGCTAACCCTCATCATCTGCAAACATCCTGCATTGGAGACCCGCCAGGATTATTACCCTCTCTAGGAATCCTGGAATCAAACCACCATGACAGACCCTCTGGAAGGAGGCTCCTGAGAGGAGACTCCACCACCTTCTTTGGGGTTCCTGATGTCATCTTTTCAATTTTGGAGTTAGAATTAGGTTTTTGGAAGGCTCCACAGGTCTTGGAAACTACACTTTCAATATATAAGCAATCCTGGAAAATATAGATAACTTAAAACAAGAGGATAGTTTTTGCCGTAATCCGACATCTATATTTAAAAGCCTAATATGCAAAGCGTCCCCTCGGGGGTTCAAATAAGTGGGAGTTCAATAGCTTGCTATGATGCGTGCAGACTGCCAAGGGGCAGAGTGGAATGATGGAAAGCCCCAGCTGGCAGCTGGCAGCTGCTAGGGACTCTATCCATGTACAGATTTCGTGCACTGGGCCTCTAGTTTAGTGATAACAGCTGTTCACAGTTTGGTGTCAATTTTGTATCTGTGTTTTTAAAACAAAAATGGGATTATACTATATTTTAATAATGAACTATTTTATAGAATAGTGAATATCTCTTCATATCATTACTTACTCATCGATAACAATGGCAAAATCTGCCTTGCAGCATGATTTTGTAAATTAAGTTTTATTGGAATGCACTCATTCATTAACAGGTTACCTGTGGCTGCTTTGATGCTATGATGGCAGACCTGAGTGCTGGCAACAGAGACAATAAGGCCCTCAAAATCAAAAGTATTTGTAATTTGGCTCTTTATGAAAAATACTTGCTAACCCTTGTTCTATAACCTAATTCATGATAATAATTGTTATTTATTGAGAATTTACTATGTGTTGGGTATAGAATCATAGTCATACTATGTGTGAATCCTGGCTCTGCTTTTTACTACCTCTGGGAAGATGGATAAGTAAATCTCTGCGGGTCTTAGTTTTCTTATTTATAAAATGGGGAGAATTGTATTTTCTCATAAAGTGGTTGTAAAGCACTATGCTTGGCACAGAAAGCTCAGTAGGTGTTAATTATTACAGTGGTACCTCAAGATACGAGTGCCCTAACATACGATATTTTTGAGATACGAGCCTTCGAGCGAGCGATTTTTGCTTTGAAATACCAGCAACATTTGAGATAGGGGTAATCACGCAGATCGGCCGGCTGCACACGACCCACCAGTTTACCGAGACTCGAGCGTCTCATGGTTTCCCACGCCTCAAGGTTACGGAATGAATTAAACTCGTATCTCGAGGTACCACTGTATTCTCATTGTTACTTTATTATCATTTCCTTTGTTTAGCATCAAAGCAGCCTTGTGAAGGATTTTTATATTCCTGAAAGAAACACAAGGCCAACAGAGGTTAAATAACTTGCTTAAGGGTCCACCCGGTAGTAAGTGGCTGTGAGGTCATCATTTATTCCTTTCCTTTCCTTTGCTTATTCCATCAGCCAGTTAAAATGAGCCAGACACTGTCCCAAAGGGTAGAGATTCAGTGGTGACCAAGTATAGTCCTTGCCTCAAAGTGGCTCCTCTTCTAGCTAAAGGAAGAATACAGTAAAGAGATAAACAAATAAATACATTGATTTTAGGTAGTCATTAATAATGAAGAAAATAAAACCAGGTACCGGTGGAGACTGATGAAAGGAGGAAGAGTGAGTTACTTCAGGTAAGGCAATCATGAAAGGCTTCTGAGAAGGAGACATTCAAACTGAGGCCTGAATAATGACTGGGAGCAAGGTATCCATCCGTCACCATCCATCATCCATTGGCAGAGCATTCCAGACAATGGGAGCACCTGAGCTTGGAGAGGCCAAGGCAAGGGTGGAGCAGGGTTAGAGAGCAGTAGCAGGGGCAGGGCCCAGTGTTGAGTAAAAGGGATGGGAGTGATGTCAGAGTTTGGATTTTTATTTCCAGTGTGACAGAAAACCAGTGGAGAGTTTTAAGAAATACAAGATGAAAGGAATATGGAAGTGAGGAAGGCTGAGGGATTAGAGATGATGCCTAGGTATTGGCATCAATATTGGTGAATGTTGGTTCAATGTGATTTGGCTTCTGCATTGACTTACCCTTAGGAAAATTTTCCTAATTGCTTGATCATATTAAAAATCTTCAGCCTGCCCTAACTGGTTTAGCTCACTGGATAGAGCATTGGTCTGCAGGCTGAAGAGTCCCAAGTTTTTTGTTGTTGTTGTTTTTTTTTAATTTTTTATACATATCTCCCCATTGCCCCCCCTCCCTCCCAGGCATACCCCAACCCCCCAGTGTCTATGTTCATTGGTTATGATTATACGCATAGATACAAGTCCTTTGATTGATCTCTGATCTACCTCACCTAACTTTAATCTTCCTGCTGTAATTTCACAGTCTGTTTGAAGCTTTACTGTCTCTGTATCTATCCTTTTGTTCATCAGTTTATAATGTTCTTTATTATCCCCCAATGAGTGCGATCATGTGATGCTTCTCCTTCATTGACTGGCTTATTTCCCTAAGCATAAGGCTCTCCAGTTCCAACCAGGTTGCTGCAAATGGTAAGAATTCCTTCTTTTTAATGGCAGCATAGAATTCCATTGTGTAGATGTACCACAGTTTTCTGATCCACTCATCTGCTGACGGGCACCTAGGCTGTTTCCAAATTGTGGCTATTGTAAATTGTGCTGCTATGAACATAGGGGTGCATAAATCCTTTCTGATTGGTGTTTGTAATTTCTTAGGATAAATTCCTAAGAGTAGTATTACAGGGTCAAATGGGAGATCCATTTTTAGTTTTTTGAGGAAACTCCATACTGTTCTCCAAAGTGGCTGCACCAGTCTGCATTCCCACCAACAGTGCACAAGGGTTCCTTTTTCTCCGCATCCTCGCCGACACTTGTCGTTTGTTGATTTGTTGATGATTGCCATTCTGACAGGTGTAAGATGGTATCGCATTGTCGTTTTGATTTGCATCTCTCGGATGATTAACGACTTTGAACATGTTTTCATGTGTCTCTTGGCCTTCCTTCTGTCATCTTTCGAAAAGGTTCTATTTAGGTCCGTTGCCCATTTTTTTATTAGATCGTTTATCTTCCTTTTATTAAGTTGTATAAGTTGGCTGTAGATGTTAGACATTAAACCTTTATCAGTGATAGCATTTGCAAATATGTTCTCCCATGCATTGATCTTTCTTGTTGTTTTGTTGATGGTTTCTTTTGCTGTGCAAAAGCTTTTTATTTTGATGTAGTCCCATTTGTTTATTTTTTCTTTAGCTTCCATTGCCTTTGGAGCAGTATCAGTGAAGAAGTTCTTTCGGCATATATCTGAGATTGTGCTGCCTGTGGATTCCTCTAGTATTTTTATGGTTTCCCTTCTAATGTTTAAGTCCTGTATCCATTTTGAGTTTATTTTTGTATTTGGTGTAAGTTGGTGGTCCAGTTTCAATTTTTTGCATGTATCTGTCCAATTTTCCCAACACCATTTATTGAAGAGGCTATCTTGGTTCCATTGAATGTTCATGCCTCCTTTGTCAAATATTAATTGAGCATAGTGGTTTGGGTGGATATCTGGTTCTCTATTCTATTCCATTGATCTATATGTCTGTTCTTGTGCCAGTACCAGGCTGTTTTGAGAACAGTTGCTTTGTAGTATAGCTTGAAGTCTGGTATTGAGATCCCACCTACTTTATTCTTTTTTCTCAGAATTGCTGTAGCTATCCGTGGTCTTTTTTTGTTCCAGATGAATCTATGAAGAATTCTTTCTAGGTCTGTGAAATATGTCGTTGGTATTTTAATGGGTAGTGCGTTGAATCTGTAGATTGCTTTGGGTAGTATGGACATTTTAATGATGTTGATTCTCCCAATCCATGAGCATGGTATGCTCTTCCATCTGTTAACATCTTCCTCTATCTCTTTTTTCAGTGTCCTGTAGTTTTCTGCATAAAGGTCTTTTACCTCTTTAGTTAGGTTTATTCCTAGGTATCTTAATTTTTTTGGTGCGATGGTAAATGGGATTGCTTTTTTAGTTTCTCTTTCTATAATTTCACTGTTAGTGTATAGAAATGCCACAGACTTCTTAGCATTAATTTTGTATCCTGCTACATTGCCGAATTCATTAATTAAGTCAATTAGTTTTGGAATGGAGTCCTTTGGGTTTTTTATGTACAATATCATGTCATCTGCAAATAAGGACAGCTTTACTTCTTCTTTTCCAATTTGGATGCCTTTTATTTCTTCTTGTTGTCTAATTGCAATGGCTAATACTTCCAGTACTATGTCGAACAGGAGAGGTGAGAGTGGGCATCCCTGTCTTGTTCCTGTTCTTAGGGGAAATGGTTTTAGTTTTTGCCCATTGAGTATGATGTTAGCTGTGGGTTTATCATATATGGCTTTTATGATGTTGAGGTATGATCCTTCTATTCCCACTTTGCTGAGAGTTTTTATCAAGAAAGTATGTTGGATTTTGTCAAATGCTTTTTCTGCATCAATTGATATGACTATGTGATTTTTATCTCTCAATTTGTTTATGTGATGTATCACATTTATTGATTTGCGGATATTGAACCATCCCTGCATTCCTGGGATGAATCCTGCTTGGTCATGGTGTATGATCTTTCTGATGTACTGCTGGATCCGGTTTGCTAGAATTTTGTTGAGGATTTTGGCATCTATGTTCATGAGAGATATTGGCCTATAATTCTCTTTCATTGTGTTGTCTTTATCTGGTTTTGGTATTAGGGTGATGCTGGCTTCATAGAAGGTGTTTGGTAGTATTCCTTCTTCTTGAATGTTTTTGAATAGTCTGAGGAGGATAGGTTTTAATTCTTCCTTGAATGTTTGGTAAAACTCTCCTGTGTAGCTATCTGGACCCGGGCTTTTATTTGCTGGAAGCTTTTTAATTACTGCTTCAATTTCTTCCATAGTTATTGGACTATTGAGATGTTTGGCTTCCTCCTCATTGAGTTTTGGGAGGTTATATTTTTCTAGGAAAATGTCCATTTCTTGCAGGTTGTCCAATTTGTTGGAATAGAGTTGTTCATAGTATTTTTTAACAATCCTTTGTATTTCCACAGGGTCTGTTGTTATTTCTCCTCTTTCATTTCTGATTTTGTTTATTTGGGTCTTCTCTCTTTGCTTCTTGGTGAGCCTGGCTAGGGGTCCATCAATCTTGTTTATCCTTTCAAAGAACCAGCTCTTGGTTTTGTTGATCTTTTGAATTGTTTCTTTGGTCTCCAAGTTGTTTATCTCCGCTCTGATCTTCACTATTTCCTTCCTTCTGAGTACACTGGGCTTTTCTTGTTGCTCACGTTCTAGCTCTTTGAGTTTTAGGTTTAGGTGATTTATTACCATTGTTTCCTGTTTTTTGCAGTAGGCTTGTAGGGCTATGAACTTCCCTCTCAAGACTGCTTTCACTGTGTCCCATAAATTTTGTAATGTTGTGTTGTCATTGTCATTTGTTGCCATGATGTTTTTTATTTCTTCCTTGATCTCTCTGGTTACCCAGTCGTTGTTTAAAAGCATGCTGTTTAGTCTCCATGTGTTTGATTTCTTTCTATTGTTTTTATTATAGTTGATTTCCAGTTTTATGCCACTGTGGTCTGAGAAAATGCTTGATATGATTTCTATCTTCTTGAATTTGAAGAGACTTTCCTTATGACCCAACATATGATCTATCTTTGAAAATGACCCATGTGCACTGGAGAAGAATGTATATTCTGTGGCTTTGGGGTGAAATGTTCTGAAGATGTCAATTAATTCCATCTGGTCTAGTGAGTCATTTAGGATTGATGTTTCCTTGCTGATTTTTTGTTTAGAGGATTTGTCCAATGGTGACAGTGGGGTATTAAAGTCTCCTACTATGATTGTATTGCTGTCAATCTCTCCCTTAATATCCTCCAAGAGTTTTTTTATGTATTTAGGTGATCCTATATTGGGTGCATATATGTTTACCAGAGTTATTTCTTCTTGTTGGATTGTTCCCTTTAGTATTATGAAGTGACCTTCTTTATCTCTTGTTATGTCCTTCACTTTGAGATCTAATTTGTCAGATATAAGTATTGCAACCCCAGCTTTTTTTTTCATTTCCATTTGCCTGAAATACCATGTTCCATCCCTTCACCCTCAATCTGTGTGCATCTCTTTTCCTAAGGTGGGTTTCTTGCAGACAGCAGATATATGGATCAGGTTTTCTTATCCAATCGGTTACCCTATGTCTTTTGATTGGAGCATTTAATCCGTTTACATTTAAAGTTATTATTGATAAGTACTTATCTGTTGCCATTTTTAGTCCTTACCCCCGAGTTCCTTCTTTGCTTCCTCTTTCTTTTTATTACAGCAGACCTTTTAACATTTCTTGCATTGCTGGTTTGGTGGTAATATATTCCCTTAGTCCTTTTTTGTCTGTGAAGCTTTTGATTTCACCTTCAATTTTGATTGAGAGTCTTGCAGGGTACAGTATTCTTGGATTCAGACCCTTCCTTTGCATGACTTTGTATATTTCATTCCATTCTCTTCTGGCCTGACGAGTTTCTGTTGAGAAGTCAGTAGCTAGTCTTATGGGGGTTCCTTTGTAGGTAACTTTCTGTTTCTCTCTGGCTGCTTTTAAAATTCTTACTTTGTCGTCGGTGTTTGCCAATTTAATTATAATGTGCCTCGGTGTCGGTTTGTTGGGGTTCATTTTGCTTGGGACTCTGTGAGCTTCTTGGATTTGTGTGGGTTTTTTCTTTTCTATATTGGGGAAATTTTCTGTCATTATTTCTTCAAACACGTTCTCTAATCCTTGTTCAGTTTCCACTCTTTCTGGAACCCCAATTATGCGGATGTTATTTTGTTTCATGTTATCCCAAAGTTCCCTTAGACTCTCCTCTTGCTTTTTAACTTTTTTTTCTAGAAGCTGCTGTACTTGGGTATTTTTTCCTACCGTGTCTTCTAGCTCACTGATGCGGTCCTCTGCTTCTTCTAATCTACTTTTGATGCTTTCTATTGTGTTCTTTATAGCAGTGATGTCATTATTCATTTCTTCTTGTTTATTCTGCACCTCCTCTAGTTTCTTCTGTGTTTCTTCTTCATGCTTCTTCACCTCCTCTAGGCTCTTACTCATATTGTCAAATTTGTCTTCCATTCTTTTCAACCACATTATGATAATTTCTCTGAACTCTTTCTCTGGTAGGCTTATTTGTGGTTCTATTTCGTTTACTTCCTTTTCTGGTGAAATCTGCCTTTCTGTCTTTTGTGGGCTGTTTCTTTTTCTGCCCATGGTCTTTCTTCTCTGGGTGTCTGGTTATGTAGTGCTCTCTCCTATGTTGATTGAAAGGCACAAACTACAACACGACCAGGTACAGCACACAAGGCACTGAGTAGAGATGTATTCAAGATGTTAATAATCACAAATAAGGTGACCACCAATGAAGGACAAATTAGGGGTAAATAGAGAAAGAAGAAGAGGAAAATGAGGAAGAAAGAAAAGAAAGAAGTGCCAAAATCAAATTGGGAGAGTGAGAAAAAAAAAGATAAATAAATGAACAATAAAATAAAATAAAATAAGAAAATAAAAAGGAGAAAAAGGAGAAGGAAAGAGGAAGAGAAAAAAGTCAGAGAGAAAAGAAAGTGTATAAGAGAGAAAAGAGGAACAAAATATAGATGTCAGGAGACAACTCCAATAGAACAGTCACTAATCCCACTAAAGGCCAGCAACCAGTACCTAGAGATTAATGCAAATTACAAATAGCAACTGGTATCAAGGGAGATGAGGGAAAAGAGAGGTAGAAAACAAAGCAAGCAAAAAGCAAAATAAAACAAGTAGAATAAACTAAAACAGTCTCTCAAAAAAAATTTTTCAAAAAATCGATATAATAACTTTTCAGGGAAATAGCAACAAAAGGACATAGAGAAAAAACAACTTTTTGGCTAGTGAAGACTAGAGGGGAGAGGTTTGTGTGGACTTGTAGGCGATTTGAAATTAGATATATAAATGGGGTGAAATTTTAACCAGGTAAAGAGAAAAATAGGGAGAATCAAAAGTTGGAAGAGGGAAAGAGAAACAAGACAGCAAAATGGGGAAAGTTAGGAGGAAAGTGTTGGCATAAAGGTGGAGTTGAGTTGGAGTAAAATTATGCTAAAGGGAAGATGAAATTAGAATGTAGAACTCTAATCCCGAAATAAAATAAATAGAAAACAAAATGACACTTTTTTTTCCAAAAACGGTAAAGTACTAGTAGTAATTAATAATACTAGTTTAAAACAAAAATGTAATAATTATAAAGGTAAAATCAATTGAGGCAGAAAGAAAAAAAATATTCTTTTAATTAAAATATGTGAAAATGAAAAATAAAGAATTAAAAATTAAAAAAAAGAAAAAAGGGAAAATAAAAAAGAAGAAAAATAGAATGGTCCTTCACTTCCACTATTATTCTGCTTGGCACTCCTGTTTCCCAGTAGGGGAGGTATTGCAGTTCCCTGTGTTCCCCTCTTGGTGTTTTAATCTCTTTATTCTCTTGTGGTTATGCGAGAGTCAATTTGTGTGTCATCCATTGGGTGGCAGTGTTTCGGAATTGATCTCTGCGACAAAGCACAGGACCTCTCTAGGCTGTGCTCAGATCCTGCTACTCTGTGGTTCTCAAAGCCAGTTTGTGGGAGTTTTGCAACCTGGGCACTGCAATAACTCCCAGGTTGTCCCTCTGCCCCAGAGGAAAAAAAAAAAAAA
>JAAGEH010000304.1:12654977-12671764 GCA_011751065.1 Lasiurus cinereus
TCTCTCTCTCTCTCTCTCTCTCTCTCTCTCTCTCTCTCTCTCTCTCTGTGACAATTTGCATGTAATTCCATTTGTAGATGAAATTATTCTGGATGCTAGCAGTTGGTACCATCTGGCATTTTTTGGCAAAGCCCAGCTCTAGCACTGTAAGATGTTTAATGACAATGGTTTACGTTCATGGAGCAAGCAGCTACAGAAACTCAAAAGATAAGGCTACTAATAAGAATGCAAAGATCTGCTTGGTGGATAACACAAATCCATAGAGGGAATTGAGGCAATTGGGTTTACTTGGAAGTGTAGTAGAAAATAACTCTCAATCTTGTCCTTTTTGGTATCCAGATTCAGAACAAAAAGCCCAGCAATATTGTAGTATTCTGATATTTGACTAGCAGTATAAGAAACAATTGTCATACGTAGCAATGGAAAGTAGTGTGTTTTCAGAACATCATATGTTTTGATAGTTGGAAATACTGTCACTCCCATATGATTAAATTGATCAATATCCTCAAATATTAAGAGCCAATTGCTTCCTAGGAATCTCTATGGTGTGTGTTTGATGGCTGAGGCCTAGGTTCAGGCAGATCTGGGTTTGAATCCTGGTTTCTCTGTTTCTTCATTTCTCAACATTGGGTCAATGTTAAAAGTTTCAGTTTTCTCCATCTGTTAAGTAGGGATAATAATACCTACCTCTTAGGTGTGTGAGGATTGATGGTAAAATGCAGAAATGATGAAGTAAATGATAGTTATTGATCTTTAGTATAACATTTGCAAGTGTGAAGGAACCAAATTGCTTGCTTTATTCTGAAACAAGAACGAGTACAAGCTACATATACAGGATGTCCCAAAATAATGTATACAGCACTCTAACAGCTGGGAGCTCAATTGGTGTTTCTTTCTTTTCGGATGTAACCTGTTGGAATTAATAATAGCAGCCAGAGTTGTATATAGTTTGGGGGATACCATATATCCCAACACATTTCTTTCTCAAAGGGAGTTATTACAACTTCTACATGTTCACAATGATTCCAGAGTCTTTATAATCATAAAATCCATTTATAGCCTTTAGTTGCCAAGCAACAAAGGACAAAGTACTGAGCATTTTCTTTTATTGCAGGGAAAAAAAGGTTCAGCTTTTCCAAGTTAGTCCTGAAATCAACATTTTTCATAAAAGACAGACAGGGAAACTTAATACCATGTTTCCAGGGTTAGCGGCATTCCTTGTTTGGGGGTAGAATCAAAGCTGAAAGGGGTACATTGTTATTATTGCTCTATGCTATTCAGGATCAGGGCTTATATTTTGTGTGCTCTCACTGGAAGAGAACTGGTCCTTTGATCTCTTAATGGTCTTTTGGGAAAGGCTGGGGTGATGTAACATACAGATGAGAACTATTATGTGAGGACCTTGATAACCACTGGCCTCAAACAGGTCATTCAGCTATGCACTGGTAGGGTTGGGGAACTGGCTTTGCAACACATAACTGAACTAAATTCTTCACTTCTTTGAAAGGTGTGTTGACGTAAGATCATGCAAAACTGCAGAGAATGTTTATGAGTTTATTTGAGCCAAACTGATGACAGACTCTGGGGAGCCAGATCTCTAATGCTCCGGAAATGAGCAGCTTCTTTTGTGCATTTGAAATTAAGGAGGGCAGTAAGGAAGATTACGGGGAGGTGGAAGAAAGCAAGGTCGGGTTGGATTACAGGGTAGTTAAGATTATTTGGCCTCCTGTGGCTGGTTCTGACTTATTTGGGAGGTGTGTAAACCAAGGTGCACAGAAACAAAGGACAGGTTTAAGGCAAAGATAAGCCTTTTAGTAAAGAAGTTGTATGCCCGGGGCATGACTACTCACCAGGACCTGCCCAGATCAGTCTTTCCATAGAACCCCATTTTTTCTCCACAAGTATCAAAGCTTTCAGTTACTTCTGTGTTCTTTGTTGTTGTTGTTTTTGTCCGTGGATAATCGGTAAGTAAGGGCTAAAATTAAAAAAAAGAATAGAATGAATATATTATTATTTAAAATCCTATAAAGTACTCCTTATAGTTTATAGTACAGCTTTTAGTTTTAAAAAGCTCTTAAAAACATGTATGGACACTGGTTTGTGTGTGTGTGTGTTTTTTTTAAATAGCTCTTTCTCTATTCATGTGCATTAAAACAGTGCAAAATCAGATTATCTTTTTTTTTTTTAATGTTTAATAGGTTTTAACCAAGATAGCCAAAAACTGTCCTGGCTGGTTTTCTCAGTGGTTAGAGCGTTGGCCCTGGGACCGAAGGATTGCAAGTTTAATTCCCCATCAAGGGCATGTACCTCGGTTGTAGATTCGACCCCTGGCCCTAGATGGGGCATGTGTGGGAGGCAACCAGTCAATGTATCTCACTCACATTGATGTTTCTCTCTTTCCCACACCTCCTCTCTAAAAAATCAATGGAAAAAAATATTCTCGGGTGAGAAATAAAAAAAAAAAAAAATGAAGCTAGCCCAAAGCTAAAACAATCCAAGTTTTCATTAAGAAAAGAATGAATGACATATTATGTATATTCATACAATAAAATACTCAATAGTAAAAAAATAAATACTGATTGGTAACATAATGCCATGGATGAATTTTTAAATTTTTATGTTTACAATTTTACAAAATAGTGTACTGAAGATGAACAGCTCCTTTTGTGCATTTGAAATTAAAAGCATCTACTTACGATTCTATTTATGCTCAATTCAAGAACAGGTAAAACCAAGCTATGACGACAGAAATCAGAAAAGCAGTTCTGGAGGCAGATTTCTGGAAAAGGTTGTGAGGCACCTTTCTGAGGTCAGAGAGTTTCTTGATTGGACTTTGACTCCCCTGCTGTGGAGTGGGCCTGTATAGATGCAAACAGCAAAGACAATGAATTTTTCTTCTCTCCCTTTGTTGAGTTAGGGAAACTTTGAAACAACATGTTTTAAGTGCAGGAAGAGGCTGACAAATAATCCTATTTAATAAAATGCTAATATGGAAATTGTCCCCTTGGGAATTTGCGACGGATCAGGAATTCAACTGTTTGCTATGATGTGTGCTGACCACCAGGGGGGCAGTGCAGAATGAAGGAAGGTCCTGGCCAGCGGCCAGCAGCTGGGAAAGGAAGGCCCCAATTGGCCCTTATTGCCAGCCAGGCCTAGGGATCCTACTCATGCATGAATTTTGTGCACCAGGCCTCTAGTTTCTTAAAAATTCTACATAGTAACAGCTACTCAAAGGCTCTTCTGTTGAGAGTAAATGTACGTTGGGACAATTTTTGTGTATGAATATAAAAGAATAAGATCTAGCTGTTAGCATGACTAGGCTAATTCCAACCCATCAGAAGAGAGGCACTTGAAAAGCCTATAATTCACACATCTCAAGAAATGTGCCTGAAGTATTTGAAAAACTACAATTTTCTCTTTTTAATCTTCATGAACATAAGACAAACACAAAAATCTTTCTCCCCACCTCTCCCTCTGGGAGAAGCAGGCCTCTATGAGAAAATGTGAATTGACCTTTCATGGTGCTGAGGACCTCAGGGCTGCGAACCATGCTCAGGACTTGGTTCTCCCTCTCTTTGCTGGTTGTTTATGGAAATGTTGGGAGGAGGAGATACATAAAACTCATACTCAGCCACCAATTTTTACATTTTCTTATTTTGTCAGTTCATTCCTAACCCATCTTCAAAAGTTTCTCCTCACTCTTCCATTTATACTGTGCTTGTTTATGGAGTTTGATACAGTAGTACCTCGAGATACAAGTTTAATTCCTTCTGTAACCTTGAGGCGTGGGAAACTATGAGACGCTCAAGTCTTGGTAAACTGGTGGGTCGTGTGCAGCCAGCTGATCCTGGAGATTACTCGTATCTCAACTGTTGCTTGTATTTCAAAGCAAAAATCGCTTGTATCTCAAAAATCTCGTATGTTAGGGCACTTGTATCTCGAGGTACCACTGTACTAGTATTTTACAAACCCGTCCATTTGCATCAGCTCATTGGCCTCTCACATGACCCTAAGAAGAAGGCATTTTACTGATGAAAGAAGTGTAGCCTTGAAGAAGTTGACAGATGTATCTAAAATCATACTGGTAGGTGCCAGGGCTGGTGGCAAAATCTTGGTCTTCTCATTCCAAGTCCAAAGCCTCTTTGCATCTATATCCCACTTTGCTTTCCAAAGGAAAAGGGAGCAAAGACATGTTTCTTCTTATGAGCGCCCATATTCTGGGTCCAGCTGCCCAAAAAATACTTAAGGAACATGGTCCATCTTTGGGAAAAACTCCCCCCTTTGACCTCCCTCTGCCTCACTGAGTCTAGTTACCATGTAATCTCCTACAAATTGGCTGCTGGCTACCCAACCCTACACTCCCCAGAACAGAGACAGCAAGTTCTTAACTCTTCAGCCTTCACCTAATTCTGGCTTTGATGAAACTGATCTGCCCGAGTTTAGCAATTGGTTTATTATTCTGACGCCTGTGTTTGGGGATTGGAGGTGAAAAACAGGAAGGAATAAAAGGGAATGAACATTTATTATGAGCCAAGCTCATAGCATTAAAGAAAAAAAAATCAATGCTATTATTAAAGCATGGTAAGAACTTCATTCAAAGAAGAGACCATGCCCTAGCCAGTTTGGCTCAGTGGATAGAGCATTGGCCTGCAGAATGAAAGGTCCCAGGTTCAATTCTGGTCAAGGGCTCATGCCAGGGTTGTGGGCTCCCTCTCCAGTAGGGGGCATGCTGGAAGCAGCCAATCAATGATTCTCTCCCATCCTTTATGTTTCTATCTCTCCCTCTCCCTTCCTCTCTGAAATCAATAAGAATATGTTTAAAAATAAAAACAAAAATAAAGAAGAGACCATTACAATAGGTATAATGACCACCGTGATGGTATTTGCAGTAGAGGGGAGAGATTGTGCTCCACTTTGAATACAGTGTGAGTGAATAAGCTAAATTTTTATTCAAGGAGCAGGGGAATGGGGTTCTGGATAAACTGACCTAACAAGATCCTTGCTGAATGCAGGCTGAGGTGAGCAGACATCACCTGAGGGAAGGGGAGGATGGGAACCTGATTTAAATATTGAAGGTGATCAGATATAGAGAAGGAAGATCCTGGTTAAACTGATAGTATTAGAATTCTTGTTACAATTAAAAACTGCCAAGAGAAATATGAAAGTAGGCCTCATTGAAAAGTTCAAAGGAGTTGGAGTACAGTTTGGTCAAGGAGAGAACCTGTGGAATTATATATGTTATCACATTTAGTCCTCAAGCTCTGAGGTGGTAAAAACCATTTCCTCTTTCAAGATAAGGAAACGCACCCTAACCGGTTTGGCTCAGTGGATAGAGCTTCGGCCTGCAGACTGAAAGATCCCAAGTTCGATTCCGGTCAAGGGCATGTACCTTGGTTGTGAGCACATCCCCAGTGGGAGGTGTGCAGGAGGCAGCTGATCGATGTTTCTCTCTCATCAATGTTTCTAACTCTCTATCCCTCTCCCTTTCTCTCTGTAAAAATTCAGTAAAATATATTTAAAAAAAAAAAGATAAGGAAATGGGCCCAGGAATTTAATCCAGGTCTGCATGCCCTGCAGTTTCCCAAATTCTCACACTTCTGCCTCCGAGTCACACGGGCTCCTTCCTTCTGGAATATTTTCCCTTGTTCACCTGGCTCACTGCCATTCACCTTAGGCTTTGGCGGTGTTCCCTCCTTGTTCCCAAGAACTTTGTAGCACTTTGCATTTACATTTCCAGGCATGTATGGCCTTTTCCTCTGTCTGTCTCCTATGGACAACTGGAAGGAAGGAACTATGTCTCCTTCATTCCTGCACCTCAGCAGCTAGGAACCAGCATACAGTAGGGACTCAAACAAATTTGTTGAATCAACAAATATAGAACTCTAAGCCTGGTCTCTTTCCAGGATTCCAAGTCTTCCAGGTTTTCCTCCTTTATTTCTTTCATCTAAGAGGATGAGAGTCTTTGTCCCACACTCGGCTGAAGACTCAGCCCTCAGCTGGTGTTCCGCTGGGCTGTGCCCTCCCGCTCTGCCTGGCTTCACAGGCAGGAGGAATTGCTGAGGCAGGACGGGCACCCCTGAAAGATGCAGGGTAGGCAGCTTCTTTGTTACACTTTAAGTTGTGCCATGCAGGCTCTGCCCATGGGAGCCTTGATTTAATATCCAGCACTGTATATTCCAGATGAGACCAGCCCCCTCTAAAGCCTATAGATGGGTTCCCCTTCTTTTGCTATTCTTCCTTTAGAACAGTCTTCCTCCTCCTCCTCCTCTTCCTTCTTCTTCTTCCTCTTCCTACTCCTTTTTGAACTTTGGCAAAATTAGACTTTCTAATAGACCAAACAGAACAATACTTCTTCACACTCTTGAACATAAATCAATAAGATCCCTTGATGTGTACAATTAAATTTCTTTTTGTCAGCTTATTTCCCAAACTTATCTTCTATGGTTAACATGCATTTGTGTTTTATTTCTCTTCTAGTTTTCTTTTTTCCTATATTAATGTTTTTATTTTATTTTATTGATATCAGAGAGGAAGGGAGAGAGAGAGAGAGAGAGAGAGAGAGAGAGAGAGAGAGAGAGAGAGAGAGAAACATCAATGATGAGAGAGAATCATTAATTGGCTGCTTCCTGCATGCCCTACAATGGGGATAGAGTCCGAAACCTGACCAGGAATTTAACTTTGACTTTCTGGTTTCTAGAATGATGCTCAACCACTGAGCCACTCTCATTACATTATTGAGGAGAAAATGGACCTAATGTGTTCCGAGAGAGGAGAGTCCTTGAGCCCAGGAAGGGTGGTCTCATGTAACTGATTTAAGCCAGTTATCATAATCTTAATTTCCTCCATTCTCTTTTTCTTATATTTCAGTAACTGTAACTCTACTTTACAACCCCTTCCACCATCCTTTTATGAAGCAAATTTCTATATTTTCTGAAGTACTTAATGATATTAATAATAATTTGATGCCTTTTACATTTTTATTAGGAATGTTATTGTCTTTATTAGTTTTTAAGTGGTTTGCCCAAACCTTTCTTTCATTACTTCACATGGTTTTGCAGAAAGCAAGGTTGTTCAGTAATATGTTATAGTAGAAAACAACTAAGCCCCTATAATAATAACTGTGTTATTAAAATTTGAGGAGGCATGTAAGCTTGCTAAGATGATTTGCTCTTCTGAACCATGGGAATAATAAAATGGGGTTCCTTTTTGATAGAGTAAAATTATTATGAGGACTAAATGGGAAAGTGACTATAAAAGTCTTAACACAGTATCAGCATATAAAAAGTGCTCAACAAATTTACCAAATATTATTATTATTCTCCATTGAATAATAATTATTATTCTCTCACGTGGCTTGTCTGTGATTCTTTCACACTCTGTTGGCTCTCCTCCAGACACCCCAGTATTTGTCATCATTCCTCTGAAGGTATGGGGCCCATGTCACCAAGACTGGACCCGTGCATAGAGAAATAGGGACCTTAACATCCTAGTTCTGAGCTCAATGATTTTATTATTATAACCCTGCAGTAATTTATTTTCTTCCCAATACTTCCTTATCACTTATTCACTGAAAAGCCAAGTTTCCCTATCTGATACTTACATAATTTAAAAAGTTGATGTAAAGCTGAATGCTTAACTCACTAAATTTCATCTTGCCAGTCAGCCATCAATCTCATCAGCCCAGATGAGACCTGATTCTTGCAAATTATATTGCACCTTGCCCACCTTCAGGCCATCTGCATACTTGGCCAGTCTGGTTTCTCTATACTTCTCCAAGCCACAAATAACATTATTGGGAAGTATGACAGCAGAGTCATATTATACTGAATTTTAGGATTTTCTCCAGGTTAACATTTTGGGGTACAGTTTTTCACCCAGGAGTAAATTCACCTAATTCTAATGTAATTTTCTCCACCTTTCTCCATGTTAGCAACAAACACAGCCACCCTTAACTGCCTGCTCCTCCCCCACCTTGAGAGAAAGACTGAGTGCTGTTCACTGTTGTATCCCCAGAGCCTGGCACACACACTTCATTGGATAGTTAGTGAATGTTGTATGAATGGATTAACAATTTTGTTAAGGATGTAGCTGAAGTGAAGGTACACATTTCCGTGGAGAGTGTCCTAATCTGCCAGTCAGGCAGCTGAACAGGATATGAAGTCCACCCCCAGGGCCAGTTCTTTGTGGGCGCATGCAGGCTCCCCGACTGTCTTCTGATGTTTGTAGAGGCCAGCAGTCAGGTTTTTAGCAATCCTTTCTAGAATTTTGCATCTGTGACAGTTATAGAAAGCCCATGTGGGTGTTGCCATTCTGTTACACAATGTGCTTGAACTCTTTATTTGCTCAAGTGAAATACAGGTTAGTTTTCATTTTATCTTTTGATTATGGGGCACATTAATTTCAAGTGATTCATATCACCTTAAAGTCCAGAGACAGTATTTTAATTTAGTCACTGTTTCCAACAATGAATCATGTTAGCTCCGCTTGAAAAAACTGATTAGGTTCTTCCTGGGTCAATGTAGGACAGCCTGCACAAGGAGGACTGGGAGCCTCCCAGGGCTCCAGGTCATCAGGTGGAGTGTTCCTTGAGGGCAGTGCCTGCTGCTCACTTCTGTCTCCAGGAGCACGGAAGCAAGATTGACATGGCATGTGCCTGAGCAAATGAACCCCTCCAGCACCTTCGCAGGCTCCTCACCCACATCACTCATATTTCCTATCTCAAGTCACCAGCATGACCAGCCATCAAAACAGGGATGAGGAACAGCTTAGATGCCTTCTCATCAATCATACAGTCCAGTGGGGCTCTTCTCTCAAATACTACTCACCTCCAGTGGTGTGCTGGTGAATGTTTAACAACCAACTCTTAGGGTAAGGGAAAAATTCTCGCTAACTTTATCCAACTTTTCTAGGATATTCTTGAAAAACCTTATAAGCGTGGTTTTGAACTCTATATCCAGTCATTTGTTTTCCTTCATTTCTTTTGTTTGTGATCCCTTCCTTTGTCTTGGCATTTTCACTATGCCGGGAGAACTTCTGTGTTGGATTCAGCCTTATGATACCAGACTTGCAAAACCGCAAAAGCCTCTCTGTTGAGCTTGGGATGGGTGGAGTCTCAGGGCTTAAGGGACCACCTTGCCTTCCAGTCGACCCCGCCCTCCACGGCCCCTGAGTCTCACATGACTGGGTAATCGCTGGAGCAGTCCCTGTGCATGCGCGTGCTCTCTTGCAGTGCCTCTAGACTGCTGCCCCTCCGGCTCCCCTGCGCTCTGGGACCATATGGGTCTGGGTCCCCAGGGTTTCGGCCCAAACTGGGGTTTAGTGGAGTTAGAAGTGACGCAGTTGGGAGGGTCTGTCTTCCGCCCACTCGTGAAAGCCAGAGGCACAATCAGCAGTTGGTCCTCTGCATGCAGTGCTGTGGGCGCCACCAGACTTCTGATCTTTTGCGACTCCCCTAAATTTCCATGCACTTCTACCTTTTCACAGTCCAAACTCCCCCCGTATGAGTTTTGGCTGGATCTGGGGTTTAGTGTCATAGGATAAGGGGTTCAATGCCTTTGAGAGTCTCTGTTTCCCTCCTGCCAGAGAAAACCAGCCAGGTACTCTGGCACCCGCTCTCTCCACGTGCGTGTGTCCGTGCCTCAGCTTTTTGCAGCTCCTCTGGGTCTCTGTGAGCCCCTCTCTTTCCTTCTAGTTGTAGAATTTCCACTCAGCCATCTTTCCTGTGGTTCTGGATGATGTCCGTTCTGTCTTTTAGTTGTAGTTTTGAAATTGTTGTGTGAGGCAGCAGTGTAGGTATTTACCTATGCCGCCATCTTGGATTCTCCTGTTGTCTTAGTAAATTTTAAGATAAATCCTTACCTTGATACCTATGAATCTTCATGATCTGTTATCTGCCAGTTTCTCTAGCTACATGTTCCATCATTCACATTTGTTCATTTAAATATTATTACTCACCCAACAAATTCAATATTATTGAATAATCACCCTAGGTGTTTAGGGTGTGTACAAAAAAAAAAAAGGCAGTTTTTACCCTAGAGAGGCTTAGAGCTCCGTACAGAGACACACATACCATGTAACCTGTAGTGGTTGTACATGCAGTGTGCAGGGGCTGCTCTCAGTCTGCCGTGCTCTTCACCTGCCCTTCAGCTCTGGCCCAACCACGGCACATTTCCACAGGAATCCTGCTGCTGACAGTTAAATGCATTTGAACAATTTCCTTTCTGTTCCTAGGATGTTCCCCCCCACCCTCTACTTATACTTAAAAACTCCTCTCAAGTGTCACCTGCAAGAAATCTTTGACTCACTCCAGCCATCCTAATTGGTACCCATGTCTATATCCACCCTAACACTGAACACCCTGTGCTGTGAGCTGGTTTACTCGTCCCTCTCTCTGGACTGTGAGCTCGTCCCTGATTTTATTTCTGGACACATAGTGAATGCTAAGTAAATGCTGAATAAATGAATAAAACAATTAATTAATGATTGGAAATGTCTCGGGGGAAATGTCATCTTCAGTGTCATCTAACATCTACCTCTAAACACCAACATTAGCTCTCTTCTTTTCCCACCCATCATCCTCCTTCTTTGGAGTATCCATTAAGATTTCTGCTCCAATTTTTCATGAGCACTGGCTATGAGAGGGAAACTATCTTTATGTTTAAAGGTTAACCATTATGGTGATCCTCATGGTTGCCTAATTTTGTCAACGTGTCTGTTGTCTGAATATTCTGGGCAGCATTGTTGTGGGACAAATGATATAGGAGTAGATATAGCCCTAATCAGTTTGGCTCAGTGGATAGAGCATCAGCCTGCAGACTGAAGGGTCCCAGGTTTGATTCTGGTCAAGGGCATGTATGTTGGTTGCGGGCACATCCCCAGTAGGAGGTGTGCAGGAGGCAGCTGATCAGTGTTTCTCTCTCATCGATGTTTCTAACTCTAGCCCTCTTTCTTCCTCTCTGTAAAAAATCAATAAAATATATATTTTTTAAAAAGAGTAGATATAGAAGGAACAGGAACATTCAGGTTGGGGACAGTGATGTGGGAAGGGACCCCATCAAATGTAAACAAGAAGGGTCTTCACATAGGACAGGGGTGTGTGGATGGGCAGGCGGGTGTGGGGGAGGCAGGGAATAATGAAAGTCTGTGCAGTTTCTCCAAAGGCATATGCAGGTCTGTTAGTCAGTTATCTGAATGCAGCATGGATCTGCCTGTGGCACTCACTCCCTGTGGATCGATTCCCATAACCATGTGCTTTTTTCTTGTCTGTCCAAGGCCAAGGGCAGCAGAGCGGGTCACCCTCCTGCCACTGTCACTGTGTCTGGAAGAGGAGGCAGAGAGCTAGGGTGAAGAGGGGCTTTGCTTTCCGAGAGCAATAAAGAGTCAGTTCTCTGGTACTCCCAGCAGGCCTGGGCAGCCTCTCCTTTTGTGAGCAGGACTGTGACAGCCCTCCCCAGGTACAAACATAATGTAGAAAAGGGAACAATCGAGGTTCGAAACAGAGCCTCCCGATGGGGTGGGATGCCCAATGACCCCCTCTTTGCAGGTTTGGGTGTCATAAGCCAGTGTTTGAGACCGTTAGGGCAAAGTGATCATTTTTTAAAAGCCTGGGATTTATTTTCAGAGCCATTAGAGAGTGGCCCGGTGTGTGTAAAAGCCTCCTGGAAACAATTTCATCTGACACTGTGGATTTATCTTGTTGAGTAATTTCCTTTGGGTCTGGAAAGCACAGATGTGCTGCTGGAGTCCTAGTAAACGCTGGCTACTACAGGAATCATCTTTCCTTGTTCATTAAGGGGTTTGGACAAGCCACACAGGGCAGGTCGTGGGAGCTGTGGACCATCTCCTATTTCTACCTGGGGGTAGGGGCAGGGGAAGGTGGTGATATAAAGCAAGTAACACATCACTCATCTATGGGCCACCTCCTATTAGTTCCTGAGAAATTGTGTGTGTGTGTGTGTGTGTGTGTGTGTGTGTGTTGGGGAAGGGTGCTGTATAAAGCAGATGGGACACCAGCAGGGATTTCAGTGGGAAACTAAACAGATCCTTCCCTCCATCTGCTTCTCTTAGCAATGGGCTTGACCAAAGCCCAATGAAGTGCTAGAAACAGTTGCTTCTCTGCAGTTGGTTGGCATTGTTGGGGGAGGGGTGGTGGTGATGGAGGCTGTGCTAAGTAAGGGTAGGCTCAGGAAGGAAGGCAGGCCTGGTTGGCTTCCCTGGGTGTCATTTACTAGCTGTGCGACCCTGGAGGTTACCTTCTCTGTAAACTGGGGATGCTATTGGTGCCCACCTCGTAGGGCTGCTGTGAGGAGTAGTGAGGAAATACAGGTGAAGTGCTTATCCTTTTGCTTGGCTCAGGGTATGAACTCGTAACTGGATGCCCCTGGACCACAGCATTTGTGTTCCATTTCATCTCTCTTCTTCTCTTCTTGTCCCCTTATACTCCTTTCCCACAAAACCACTGGAGTAACATTTTAACAATGTAAAGCACATCATGTCGCCTTCAAAGAAGGCTTTCCGTTGCTCTGACCCTCTCCTCCCTCCTCACTGTGCTCATGTGCTCTTGGCCAACCTGGAATGATTGCTTCTCAAACATGCCGAGCATGGGCCGCACGGTCCAGCCCCAGGCTCTTGCCTTTGCCAATCCCCTGTAATTACATGGCTGACTGCTTTCTGAGCAAGGCCTCCACATCAAAAAGAGCTCTGCTCCCACTCTCTCATACCACACCATTTTGTTTTCACCACTGTCCGATAAATCCTGCTTCTTTATTGTTTTTCATGGCCATGAATATCCTCCCCGGACCCCGCTGTTGCCATTTTTTCCTCCCGTAGAATTCAAGCCCCCTAAGGGAGCTTGTCTTCCCCCTCCCCCCAAGTGCTGTGTCCTCAGAATCTTGTACAGGGCTTGGCACATGGTAGATGGATGCCTAATAAATGTTGGTTGAAGCAATGAAAGAGTGAATGAGTCTTGTGCTGCCCATCTCCATCCTATCCTTTCTTCAAAGTCTAGTTCAAGACTAAACTCTACCATGAGGTCATTTCTGACCATCCCAACTTTTAGGAATATCTTCTATTTCCCTCTTAGTTCATGCCACTGAATGGAGTTGATGATCTCTCTTCTCTTTTTCTTCCCTCCTCTTTTTTCCTTCCTTCCTTCTACCTGTCTCTGGTACCCATAAAAATTTCCCATTTGGGAGGTGTTTAGGATTTTAAAATTTTTATTTTAATGACTGTGGATGAAATAGCAAGCCAAAAGCTAAATATAAAATGGCCTTTCTGGGACTAGTGCAGTGATCTGAATGTGAAAGTACCTTGCCCCTGGGAACACAAGGTCCTGGATTATGGAAGGGATGTTGGTGTGGAGGATAGAGAATTGAAGTATTACATATTTAAACTGCACCTGCAAATCCCCCCATAATGTTAATAATTGGTGAATTTGAGTGAAGCACATAAGTTTTCTTGTGACTTCTCTTTAAGTTAAAAATTATTTCAAAATAAAATGTTAAAAATCCTTTGTCCCCTTAAAAATCGTGTAAGGTGAAATGTATCAGTCTCTTTCTTTATAGCTGTGGTTTTCATGCCTTTGGGAACAGCAGGCACTGGATTATGGGAGGGATTTTGGTTGGCAGCCAGCAATCCTGGATTGTGAGAGGGATGTCCGACTTGAAAAAGCCTTCTTTATCTCAAGGTCATAAGAATATTCACTCATGTTTTCTTTTTATGGTTTCTTTTATTCATGTTGAAATATTTGATCTACCCTGAATTTTGGGGTTGAATCAGGAAAATATTCCATTTTTTTTTCTTTCTTTTCTCTCCCAAATGTCTAACCAATTTTCTGCATAATTTTTATTGAATAATCAGTCTTTTCTCACTGGTATGAAATGATATGTTTATCATGTGTTAAAATCCTTATATATTTCATTTATGTGTAATGTTTCTTGAAATGTCCTGGACTTGTTTGTGTTCCTTTGATGTGTTCACTTGTATGTTTCTCAGTACTTGTTTATCCCCACATCCTTCCACAATTTTTCTGGCAATTTTTGGGTATTTATTTTTTCCCAAAGAATTTCAGTACACTTTGACTTAGAGATTATTTGATTTCATGTAACATAACAACTAATTTAAAAGAGTATATCCTATATAATAAAGAGGTAATATGCAAATTGACCATTATTCCCTAGCACAAGATGGAATGTGGTCCCAAGATGGCCATACCCATGTGGTCACAAGATGGCCACCCCCATGGCCAGCAGGGGAGGGCAGTTGGGGGGAATCAGGCCAGTAGGGGAGGGCAGTTGGGGGCAATTGTGCCTGCGGGAGAAAACAGTTGGGAGTGACCCCGGGCTGCAGGGTAGCAGTTAGGCATTAATCAGGCTGGCAGGGATGGTTAGGGGGTAATCAGGCTGGCAGGCAGAAGTGGTTAGGGGCAATCAGGAAGGCAGGTAGGTGAGTGGTTGGGAGCCAGCAGTCCCGGATTGTGAGAGGAACGTCCAACTGCCCAATCCTCGTGGGACTGGGCTTAAACTAGCAGTCGGACATTTCCTGAGGGTGCCCAGATTGAAAAGAATGCACTAATTTTGTGCACCAGGCCTCTAGTTGAGTATATAAAGAGTTTGTCATCTAATTAAAACAAAAGTGGAACAACCAGGCTCAGTAATGGTTAAAAATCAAGAAGGATCTAGGTACACATGGCAGAAATATTTAGACTACCCTCTAATCCCCTGCCTTAGCTATGACTTAATCCCAACCATCAGCTTTAAAGTCTATCAATTCAAATTCTTGGGAGAAATCATTGAATTTGCCACTGGTCAATCAACGGATTGGTTCTCCCTGATTCAGGTGCCTGTAGAAGTTACATGACACAAATATAAGGGAAAAGTTCACAGAAAATAAATATATAGGTTTGGTAGTTGTCCTAAATAATATACAGTAGACATTTTGCAATATTGAGTCTTTTAGTCAAAGAACAAAGTATGTCTTTCCACTTATTCAAATCTCTTATGACCCTTCATAGAGTTCCCTTACATTTAAAAAAAAGTCCCCAAATATACGTTTAGATAATTTGTGCTTTTTATTATTTTTGAATGAAATATTCCTTTTTCTTTTCATGGTATTTATTGAAGTCCTTGACTGGGATTTTTTATGTATAAGAAAGTAATTAGTTTTTATATTTAATTTTAACCAACCACTCTTAAATTTCCTGATTATTTCTAATTGTCTCTTGAGTTTGCTCGGTATAGAGTCATGTTATCTGCAAATAAAGATTGTTTTGTCTTCTCTATAATATATTTCTATACTTTATATTCTTTTACAATTTTAACATTTTTATTATAAACAGAATAAACTGATGAGTTTATTTTCATTTATTTAAACCAAGAAAAAGGACAGAAATAATGTGTTACATTTTGGGAAGTCTAACAAAATGTGAAGTAAGATATGGACCTCTTTATTGGTCTCAACTGGAAAAATTTGTCCAATCATCCATCCATCTATCCAATAAAAAAAGTTTATACTATAGATTCTTGTGGGTATAGTAAGAAAGATATAGCAATCCCTACCCTTAAAAACTGTAGATAAACAAAGAAACACAAAAGCAAATGATTATAATAATGTATGAGGCAAAGCACATGGGAGACATATAAAGAGAGGCACCGAACCAACCTTGGGCAGTCAGGGAAGGCTGCTGGAAAAGGTGACATCTAAAGAGATTTCTGAAGAACACATTTGTATGGAAAATAAATGCATTATGCCATTTAGTTGCTTTGAAATTCTAGGGTGCAAGCATATCAATGTTTTTAGCTGTTAGCCATTATGACATCTTCATGAATCTCAACATTTTCACTTGGTCTTTGCAGCTCAGGGGGCCAGCGACACCCTGGGAAACCTGGCCCTGGATACAAGTCTGCTGGAGGAGTTCTTGGGCAATGATTTCGACTTGGGAGCCTTGTAAGTAAAGAGAGCACGGCTCTCCATTTGATGTTTTAAAAATTATGGAATAGCTCAATGGTCTGGGAAGTGTTCCCTCCACTTTGTTTTCTAGAGGAGCTTGGGTAGAGTTGGTATTATTTCTTCTATAAATGTTTCGCAGATTTCACCAGTGAAGCCAGGTAGGCCTGGAGTTTTCTTTAGAGGAAAATCCTCCCTTCCAGTTTAATTTCTTTGGTAGATTTGGGGCTTTTCAGGTTATCTACAGTAGTTATCAGCTGAGGCAGTTTATGTCTTTCAATGAATTTGTCCATTTTATCTAAGTTGTTCAATTCACTGGCCTAAAGTTGTTCATTATATTTCCTTCTTAGACTTTTAATGTCTGTAAAATCTATAGTGATCATCCTTTAGGTATAAGTAATTTGTATATTTTTTTCTTGATTAATCTGGCAAGAGTTTTAACCGTTTAAAGAAACACCTTTTGATTAAATTTATATTGTTTGTTTTTCATCAATTTTTTGTCCTTATTTTTTTATATTAATAAAGTCACTCCAGCTTTCTTTTTTATTTTTAATTTACATGCAGAAAAATTCAATTATTTTCCTTATGTATTGTTTTGTGAGTTTTGACAAATAGTCATATAATTACTACCATGATCAGCACACACAGTATCCTCACCTGAAACAACATTCCCTTATGCTTCCTCTCTGTGTTAAAACCTTCCACTCACCCTGAGCCCTTTGTGATCACTGATCTGTTCTCTGTCTCTACAGTTCTGGGTTTGTTTTCCCAAATATTTTTATTGAATTTTAGAGAGGAAGAGAGAGAGAGAGAGAGAGAGAGAGAGAGAGAGAGAGAGAGAGAGA